>CM038677.1:261283358-261465242 GCA_021605205.1 Aegilops longissima | reverse complement strand
CCAATAGATGTCGAGTTGTATTAAACTTATCATGCCATTGCTTAGGTGCTTGCTTGAGCCATATAAAGATTTCAGCAACCTACACACTTTCTTTCACGACCATCTATCACAAAGCCATCCGGCTGTTGCATGTAGATTTCCTCATTTAGCTCTCCATTCGGAAAAGCCGTCTTAACATCCATTTGATGGGCGAGAAGACCATGTGAGGCCGCCAACGAGAGTAATACTCGAATGGTGGTCGGCCTAACCACAGTGAATAAGTATCGAAGAAATCTTCCTCTTCTTTCTGGTCATAGCCCTTGGCCACAAGCCTAGCCTTGTACTTTTCAATCGTACCATCGGGCCTAAGCTTTTTCTTGAACACCCACTTACATCCCAATGGTTTGCAACCATAGGGACGCTCAGTGATCTCCCATGTCCCGTTAGCCATGATGGAATCCATCTCGCTGCGGACCGCATCCTTCCAGTAGTCAGCTTCTGGAGAGGCATACGCTTCTGAAATAGAAGTGGGAGTATCATCCACGAGGTACACGAAGAAATCATCACCAAAGGTCTTTGCAGTCCTTTGTCTCTTGCCCCTACCAAGGGTTTCCTCGTCATCCTCCTCAGGATTTTCATCATGTGTTCGTTCATAATATTCCATAGGAATGGCAGGCTCAGGGGTCTCCTCAGATTCCTGTCTAGAAGTGCTTTGCATATCTCTCATGGGAAAAATATCCTCAAAGAATGTAGCATCCTTAGACTCGACAATTGTACCGACCTTCTGGTCAGGTACCTCAGATTTCACTACTAGAAATCTATAGCCAACGCTGTTCTTAGCGTAGCCCAAATTAACGTAGTCCACAATCTTGGGTCCAAGCTTACGCTTTTTGGGGATCGGCACATTGACTTTTGCCAAACAGCCCCAAGTACGCAAGTATGAGAGTGTTGTCCTTCTCTTTGCCAATTTCTCATAGGGAGTGATCTCATTATCCTTTGTCGGAACTTTATTCAGGAATGACATGCCGTCAATATAGCCTCCCCCCACCATGCCTTGGATAAACCCGATGTATCTAACATGGCGTTAACGAGATCAGTTAGAGTACGGTTTTTCCGCTCGGCAACCCCGTTTGACTGGGGAGAATAGGGAGGCGTCCTCTCATGAATAATGCCGTGTTACGCACAGAAGGAATCAAACTCACTCGAGAAGTACTCTCCACCGCGATCTGACCGGATTCGTTTAATTTTCTTTCCAAGTTGTTTCTCAACTTCTGCCTTATAGATTTTAAAGTAGTGTAGAGCCTCATCTTTAGTATTTAACAGATATACAGAGCAATATCTAGTGGAATCATCTATCAATGTCATGAAGTATTTCTTTCCGCCTTTAGTCAACACACCATTCATCTCACAAAGATCAGAATGTATGAGTTCTAATGGTGCCAAGTGTCTCTCCTCCGCGGCCTTGTGAGGCTTGCGAGGTTGCTTAGCTTGCACACATGATAGGCACTTAGAACCTTTGGCTAAAGTGAAACTCGGATTAAATCAATTTGGCTAGCAGCGCCATAACACCGAAACTAATGTGACAAAGACGTGAATGCCAAACTTCAGATTCATTAACATTCGAATGAATATGGTTCACGACTTTATTACAAAAATCTGCGAGGGAAAGGCGGAACATCCCTCCAAAAAAGAGTCCATATTTCGTGACAACTAATTGTTGGGGAACGTAGTAATTTCAAAAAATTTCCTACACACACGCAAGACCATGGTGATGGCATAGCAACGAGAGGGGAGAGTGTATGTCCACGTACCCTCGTAGACCGAAAGCGGAAGCGTTATAACAACGCGGTTGATGTAGTCGTACGTCTTCACGATCCGACTGATCCAAGTACCGAACGTACAGCACCTCCGAGTTCAGCACACGTTCAGCTCGATAACGATCCCGGGCTCCGATCCAAGCAAAGCGTCGGGGATGAGTTCCGTCGACCTGACGGCGTGGTGGCGATGATGATGCTCCACCGACGCAGGGCTTCGCCTAAGCTCCGCGACGATATGACTTCACCGGCGCGGGGCTTCGCCTAAGCTCATGACGATATGACGAAGTGGAATATGGTGGAGGGGCACCGCTGCGGCTAAGGAACGATCCGTAGATCAACTTGTGTGTCCATGGGGTGCCCCCCCCTGTATATAAAGGAGGGAGGGAGGAGGAGGCCGGCCCTAGGAGGCGCGCCATGGGAGTCCTACTCCCACCGGAGTAGGATTCCCCTTCCTAGTCAACTAGGAGTCCTTCCATGTATTAGGAGTAGGAGACAAGGAAGGGGAGAGAGAAGGGAAGGAAGGAGGGGTGCGGCCTCCCCTAGTCAATTCGGACTAGGCCATGGAAGCGCGCGGCCTGCCCTAGGCAGCCCTCTCTCTTTCTCGCAAGGCCCAATAAGGCCCAATACTTCTCCCGGCGAATTCCGTAACTCTCGGTACTCGAAAAAAATACCGAATCATTCGAAACCTTTCCGAACTCGAATATAGTCGCCCAATATATCGATCTTTACGTCTCGACCATTTGAGAGACTCCTCGTCATGTCCCCGATCTCATCCGGACTCGAACTCCTTCGGTATATCAAAACTCATAAACTCATAATATAAGCATCGCCGAAACCTTAAGCGTGCGGACCCTACGGGTTCGAGAACTATGTAGACATGACCTAGAACTATTCTCGGTCAATAACCAATAGCGGGACCTGGATGCCCATATTGGCTCCTACATATTCTCTGAAGATCTTTATCGGTCGAACCGCATAACAACATCGTTGTTCCCTTTGTCATCGGTATGTTACTTGCCGAGATTTGATCGTCGGTATCCAATACCTAGTTCAATCTAGTTCTTGGCAAGTCTCTTTACTCGTTACGTAATGCATCATTCCGTAACTAACTCGTTAACTACATTGCTTGCAAGGCTTATAGTGATGTGCATTACCGAGAGGGCCCAGAGATACCTCTCCGACAATCGGAGTGACAAAACCTAATCTCGAAATCGCCAACCCAACATGTACCTTTGGATACACCTGTAGTACTCCTTTATAATCACCCGATTCGTTGTGACGTTTGGTAGCACCAAAGTGTTCCTCCGGTAAACAGGAGTTGCATAATCTCATAGTTACAGGAACATGTATAAGTCATGAAAAAAGCAATAGCAATATACTAAACGATCAAGTGCTAGGCTAACGGAATGGGTCATGTCAATCACATCATTCTCCTAATGATGTGATCCCATTAATCAAATAACAACACATGTCTATGGTTAGGAAACATAACCATCTTTGATTAATGAGCTAGTCAAGTAGAGGCATACTAGTGACTATATGTTTGTCTATGTATTCACACATGTATTATGTTTCCGGTTAATACAATTCTAGCATGAATAATAAACATTTATCATGAAATAAGGAAATAAATAATAACTTTATTATTGCCTCTAGGGCATATTTCCTTGATCTCCCACTTGCACTAGAATCAATAATCTAGTTCACATCATCATGTGATTCAACACTAATATTCACATCGTATGTGATTAACACCCATAGTTCACATCGTCATGTGACCAACACCCAAAGGGTTTACTAGAGTCAATAATCTAGTTCACATCGCTATGTGATTAACACCCAAAGAGTACTAAGGTATGATCATGTTTTGCTCGTGAGAGAAGCTTTAGTCAGCGGTGTCATGTCACATTGAGCCGTTTGTATTTTGCAAATATTCTATGTCTACAATGCTCATGCAGGAGCTACTCTAGCTAATTGCTCCCACTTTCAATATGCATCCAGATTGAGACTTATAGTCATCTGGATCGGTGTAAAAAGCTTGCATCGATGTAACTCTTTCTGACGGGCTCTTTTATCACCTCCATAATCGAGAAATATTTCCTTAGTCCTCACTAAGGATGTTCTTGACCAATGTCGATGATCTACTCCTAGATCACTATTGTACTCCTTGCCAAATTCAGAGCAAGGTATACAATAGGTGCAGTACATAGCATATCATACTTTATAGAACCTATGGTGAGGCATAGGGAATGACTTTCATTCTCTTTTCTATTTTCTGCTGTGGTGGTGGATTTGAGTCTTACTCAATTTCACACCTTTGCAACACAGGCAAGAACTTTTCTTTGACTGTTCCATTTTGAACTACTTCAAAATCTTGAGAAGGTATGTACTTATTGAAAAAAAACTTATCAAGCGTCTTGATCTATCTCAATAGATCTTGATGCTCAATATGTAAGCAGCTTCACCGAGGTCCTTCTTTGAAAAACTCCTTTCAAATACTCCTTTATGCTTTGCAGAATAATTCTACATTATTTCCGATCAACAATATGTCATTCACATATACTTATCGAAATCTTGTAGTGCTCCCACTCACTTTCTTGTAAATACAGCCTTCTCCAAAAGTGCATATAAAACCATATGCTTTGATCAACTCATCAAAGCGTATATTCCAACTCCGTGATGCTTGCACCAGTCCATTGATGGATCATTGGAGCTTGCACATTTTGTTAGCTCCTTTAGGATTGACAAAAACTTCTGGTTGCATCATATACAACTCTTCTTTAATAAATCCATTAAAGAATGTAGTTTTGACATCTATTTGCCAGATTTCATAAAATGTGGCAATTGCTAACATGATTCGGACAGACTTAAGAATCGCTACAGTTGAGAAAATCTCATTGTAGTCAACACCTTGAACTTGTCAAAAAACATTTTTTTGTGACAACTCGAGCTTTGTAGATAGTAACACTACTATCAGTGTCCGTCTTCCTCTTGAAGATCCATTTATTTAACATGGCTTGCTGATCATCGAGCAAGTCAATCAAAGTCCATACTTTGTTCTCATACATGGATCCTATCTCAGATTTCATGGCCTCAAGCCATTTCGCGAATCTGGGCTCATCATCGCTTCCTCATAGTCCGTAGGTTCATCATGGTCTAGTAACATGACTTCCGAACACGATTACCGTACCACTCTGGTGCGGATTTTACTCTGGAAGACCTCACGAGGTTTGGTAGCAACTTGATCTGAAGTTTCATGATCATCATCATTAACTTCCTCACTAATTGGTGTAGGAATCACTTTGGAACTGATTTACGTGATGAACTACTTTCCAATAAGGAGAAGGTACAATTACCTCATCAAGTTCTACTTTCCTCCCACTCACTTCTTTCGAGAGAAACTTCTTCTCTAGAAAGGATCCATCTTAACAACGAAAAACTTGCCTTCGGATCTGTGATAGAAGGTGTACCCAATAGTTACCTTTGGGTATTCTATGAAGACGCACTTCTCGATTTGGGTTCAAGCTTATCGGTGAAAACTTTTTCACATAAGCATCACAACTCAAACTTTTAAGAAACGACGACTTAGGTTTCTTGCTAAACCATATTTCATACGGTGTCATCTCAGCGGTTTAGATGGTGCCCTATTAAACGTGAATGCAGCTGTCTCTAATGCATAACCCCAAAACAATAGTGGTAAATCGGTAAGATACATCATAGATCGCACCATATCCATTAAAGTCTTGATTCTGACGTTCGGACACACCATAACATTGTGGTGTTCCGGTGGCGTGAGCTGTGAAACTATTCCACATTATTTTAATTGAAGACCAAACTTCGTAACTCAATTATTCGTCTCCGCGATCGGATCGCGAGAATCTTTATTTTCTTGTTACGATGATTTTCCATTTCACTCTGAAATTCTTTGAACCTTTCAACTATTTTAGACTTATGTTTCATCAAGAAGATATCGCATATCTGCTCAAATCATCTATGAAGGTCGAAAATAATGATACTTGCCACGGGCATCAACACTCATTGGATCGCATACATCGGTATGTATTATTTCCAACAAGTCGTGGCTTCGTTCCATTGTTCCGGAGAACGGAGTTTTAGTCATCTTGCCCAAAAGGCACGGTTACGCAAGTACCAAGTGATTCATAATCAAGTGATTCCAAAAGCCCATCGATATGGAGTTTCTTCATCGCTTTACACCAATATGACCTAAACTGCAGTCTTTGCAAATAAGTTGCACTATCATTATTAACTTTACATCTTTTGGTTTCAATATTATGAATATGTGTATCACGATCGAGATCCAACAAACCATTTTCATTGGGTGTATGACCATAGAAGGTTTTATTCATGTAAACAGAACAATAATTATTCTCTAACTTACATGAATAACCGTATTGCAATAAACATGATCAAATCATATTCATGCTCAGCATAAGCGCTAAATAACATTTATTTAGGTTCAACACTAATCCAGAGAGTATATGGGTGTGCGATGATGATCATATCAATCTTGGAACTACTTCCAACACCCATCGTCACTTCCCTTCAACTAGTCTCTGTTTATTCGTAACTCCTGTTTGAGTTACTAATCTTAGCAACCTAACAGTATCAAATACTCGGGGGCTACTATAAACACTAGTAAGGCACACATCAATAACCTGTATATCAAATATACTCTTTGTTCACTTTGCCATCCTTCTTATCCGCCAAATACTTGGGGTAGTTCCGCTTCCAGTGACCAGTTCCATTGCAGCAAAAGCACTTAGTCCCAGGCTTAGGTCCAGACTTGGGCTTCTTCACTCGAGCAGCAACTTGCTTGCCGTTCTTCTTGAAGTTCCCCTTCTTCCCTTTGCCCTTTTTCTTGAGACTAGTGGTCTTGTCAACCATCAACACTTGATGTTTTTTCTTGATTTCTACCTTCGCCGATTTTAGCATCGAGAAGAGCTTGGGAATTGTTTTCGTCATTCCTTGCATACTATAGTTCATCACGAAGTTCTAGTAACTTTGTGATGGTGACTAGAGAATTCTGTCAATCACTATCTTATCTGGAAGATTAACTCCCACTTGATTCAAGCGATTGAAGTACCCAGACAATCTGAGCACATGCTCACTAGTTGAGCGATTCTCCTCCATCTTTTAGCTATAGAACTTGTTGGAGACTTCATATCTCTCAACTCGGGTATTTGAAATATTAACTTCAATTCTGGAACATCTCATATGGTCCATGACGTTCAAAACGTCTTTGAAGTCCCGATTCTAAGCCGTTAAGTATGGTGCACTAAACTATCAAGTAGTCATCATATTGAGCTAGCCAAACGTTCATAACGTCGCATTTGCTCCTGCAATAGGTCTGTCACCTAGCGGTGCATTAAGGACATAATTCTTACGTGCAGCAATGAGGATAAACCTCAGATCACGGATCCAATCCGCATCTTTGCTACTAACATTTTTCAACATAATTTTTCTCTAGGAACATATCAAAACAAACATATAAAAGCATAGGGAAGCAACAACGCGAGCTATTGATCTACAACATAATTTGCAAAATACTAACATGACTAAGTTCATGATAAATTTAAGTTCAATTAATCATATTATTTAAGAACTCCCACTTAGACTGACATCTCTCTAGTCATCTTAAGTGATTACGTGATCCAAATCAACTAAACCATGTCCGATCATCACGTGAGATGGAGTAGTTTCAATGGTGAACATCACTATGTTGATCATATCTACTATATGATTCACGCTCGACCTTTCGGTCTCCGTGTTCCGAGGCCATATCTGTTATATGCTAGGCTCGTCAAGTTTAACATGAGTATTCGCGTGCATAACTGTTTTGCACCCGTTGTATTTGAGCGTAGAGCCTATCACACCCGATCATCACGTGGTGTCTCGGCCGACGAAGAACTTTCGCAGCGGTGCATACTCGGGGATAACACTTCTTGATAATTTTAGTGAGAGATCATCTTATAATGCTACCGTCAATCAAAGCAAGATAAGATGCATAAAGGATAAACATCACATGCAATCAATATAAGTGATATGATATGGCCATCATCATCTTGTGCTTGTGATCTCCATCTCCGAAGCACCGTCGTGATCACCATCGTCACCGGCGCGACATTTTGATCTCCATCGTAGCATCGTTTTAATCTCGCCAACTATTGCTTCTACGACTATCGCTCTTTAGTGATAAAGTAAAGCAATTACATAGCGTTGCATTTCATACAATAAAGCGACAACCATATGGCTCTGCCATTGCTTGATAACTTGGTTACAAAACATGATCATCTCATACAATAAAATATAGCATCACGTCTTGACCATATCACATCACAACATGCCTGCAAAAACAAGTTAGGCGTCTGTAACACCGGAAGTAACTTTCCATATTTGTAACTCCAACTCTTGCCATTTTCGGCATTGTTATATGATATTCCCTCCGTGGTTGGGTTTTTCTCCTTTTGCATTTTGTCCGTGTCATGCATTTTATATTATGTCATCATGTGCATCGCATTTGCATACGTGTTAGTCTCATGATTCCGAGCATTTTTCCGTTGTCCGTTTTGCAATCCGACACTCCTATCTCCCGGCGGTCCCTTTTACGTTTTTCCGTGTGCGGGTATTAAACCATCTCGAAATGGACGAGGTTTGTCTAGTGGCCTTGGTATAACACCGGAGACCACCGGTCAAGTTTGGTCATTTGGAGCTCGTTTGGTACTCCAGCGGTTAACCGCACTCTCGCAGAGGCCTCTTTTAAGTTGCAGCCCAACACCCTTCAAAACAGCCCAATAACCCATCTAAGTCACCTCCATGCTCTCCGTCGTTCGATCACGATCGTGTGGTAAAACTACACCTCATTTGGACTCTCCTAGCTCCCTCTATGCCTATTTAAGTAAACCCCAATCCGGATCATTCCCCGAAACCCTAAAAATTTCCTCTCGCCGGCCGGACGCGTCCAGCCGCCGCCGGACACGTCCGCCTCTCCCCTAATCAGGCGCCGCCCAGCGTGGCCCTCCGCCTCCACCGGCGCCATGACCAGCAGGGCCCATCCGAGAACCCGCCGGCCCGATCGGCCAGCCATGCCATGCCACCATGCAGCCGCGCCCTTGCATCCGTCGCGAGGCCCTCCGCCACCTCCGGCGACCTCCAGCCGCCCTCGCCCGAGCTCGCCGCCGCCGCCTCGCCGCGCCCCTCCTCCCGGCCTCCCGTGAGCTTCGCCGGCCTCAGCCCCTCCGTGCGGCCGTGGCCCTCCCCGGCCCTTGCCGCGCCCGACTCGGCGCCGACCAGCCGCGCCGCCGAGCTCCCTCCTCTTCCCCGACGAACCCGGCGCCCGATCCGGTCGGTCGAGGCCCGATCCAACCTCGGACCCCGCGCCGGCGTTGACCTCTTCTCCCTCTCTTTTCCCCCTAAGTCCTAAATCTTGGTAATTTTGGGCAATTTTCAACATGCTATATCTTCGCATCCGTAGATCCATTTTTCGCGTATAATATGTCAAAATGTTCGTCTCGAAGAGTAGATCATTTCATTCCATTGCATCATTTTCATTTGAGCTCATCTTGATGCCCGAAATGCTGTTGGAAGAGTGCAATGTGCTGATAGTTTCTGATTTTTATCAGAAGTTGCACTTTTGTTATTTTTGCTATGATTAATATGTGCACCCTATGGATTTGAGTCCTACATGAGTTTTGTAAAATGCCATGTCATCTTTCCAGTGGTATATGCCATGTATTTTTGTGATCTATGTGGTGACTAGCACAAGCATGCAAAGTAGGTGTCCTAATGTTGCTGATTTCAGCCCTGTTTTAGCTGATTTTGATGCCATGTTTGCTTGATGATACCGAGAGATCTATGCATATTTTGAGATACTTCAGTAAGGGTGTTTTGTAAAGCATGACTTGCTCTATCCATCCATGCCTTTGTTTGCAATTATGGGATGCCATAGCTTGAGTCAATCGAGCTCTACTTTTGCTACCAAATGATTTCTGGCAGATTGTATACGTGTTATTCAATTTTGCCTAGCTTGTTGTGGTTGATCCATATATGCTATGTTAGTGTTCTTGCCATGGATGTCTTCTATGTCATGTCTTCTTGATGTATGTATGCTTAGTTTATCATTTGAGGCTCTGTAGTGAGTGCATTGAGCTTGTTAACATGCCATCTCGTTATCAGTTTTGACATGTCAAGTTGCTGAATTCTGTTAACAAGACTTTCAATATTGACATGAGTGTTACTATATTTTCTAGTCCTTTTTGGCTTATGGTCAGTAAGAGACTTTTGAAATAGGCTTTGAGTAGATTCATGCCATGCCATGTTTTGCTATTTTAAGTTCCTGTAGCATGTAGTTTTGATGCTCTGAACTTTGCAACCTGTTACTGTTTTTGCCATGTCCAGCCTGTTACTTTGAGCATTTTTGCCATGCTTGTTTGAACCTGTTATGATGTGAACTAGCCGTAGCTCAGTGCTCATCTTTTGTCGAGCATCATGTGTAGATCATTGCCATGTGCTTTTTGTTACGTTTGGGTGCAGTAGCTTAATTATTTGTTGCTTGCAAAGTGGCATCATGCTGTTAATGGCAGATTTGCGCCATTCTTGTTTTGCTTGCCATTTGCAAACCGTGCATCCGTTTCGGTGATCTTTATATCGATTTCAACGAAATCATCTCATCTTTCAGTGGCATGCTTGGTTTGCCAAGTTGATGCCTGGTTCATCATTACCTTCGGGCCTTTATCGCATTGCATATCGCATCTCGCATATCATGTCATGTTTTGCATCATGTTGATTGTGCATTGCACCGTGATTTATTGTGGTTCCTTTGTTTGTGTTGTTGCTTTGGGTAGAGTCGGAGGCGAGTGCGTGAGCGAGGAGCCTGTTGAGAGCGTTTTGAGGATCAAGCTTTCGACAACTCGAGAACATTGCGAGCAAGATGACCATACCCTCGAAATCACTTCTATCTTTGCTATGCTAGTTGCTCGCTCTTTTGCTATGCCTATGCTGCGATGCCTACCACTTGCTATATCATGCCACCCATATTGCCATGTCAGCCTCTAACCATCCTTTCCTAGCAAACCGTTGATTGGCTATGTTACCGCTTGCTCAGCCCCTCTTATAGCGTTGTTAGTTGCAGGTGAAGAAGAATTTTGTTCCCTGTTGGAACATGGAGATGTTGTTCCTTATTGGAACATGTTTACTTGTTGGGGATATCACAATACCTATCTGCTATAATTAATACATCTATATACTTGGTAAAGGGTGGAAGGCTCGGCCTTATGCACAGTGTTTTGTTCCTCTTGCCACCTAGTTTCCGTCATACGGTGTTATGTTCCTTGATTTTGCGTTCCTTACGGTTGGGTGATTTATGGGACCCCTTGACGTTTCGCTTTGAATAAGACTTTTCCAGCAAGGCCCAACATTGGTTTTACCATTTGTCACCTAAGCCTTTTTCCCTTGGGTTCTGCAGACTCAAGGGTCATCTTTATTTAACCCCCGGCGGTGCTCCTTGAGTGTTGGTCCAAACTGTCGACCGCCGGTGTACCACCAGGGCAACTCTGGGTTGGCCTACGGAAGCTTAGACGATCCGTGTGCCACGAGACGAGATATGTGCAGCTCCTATCGGGATTTGTCGGCACATCCGGGCGGCTTTGCTGGACTTGTTTTATTGCTGCCGAGATGTCTTGTAGTCCGGGATTCGAGATTGATCGGGTCTTCGGTAGAAGGAATATCCTTCGTTGACCGTGAGAGCTTATAATGGGCTAAGTTGGGACACCCTGCAGGTAATATCTTTGAAAGCCGTGCCATGGTTATGAGGCAGATGGGAATTTGTTAATGTCGGTTGTAGAAAACCTAAAGTGGACCTCAATAAAATACACATCAACGCGTGTGTAACCGTGATGGTCTCTTCTCGTGGTCAGGAAGTGAACACGATGTTGGAGTTATGTCTGACGTAAGTAGTTCAGGATCACTTCTTGATCACTACTAGTTTCACGACCGTGCTTTGCTTCTCTTCTCGCTCTTGTTTTGCGAAATAGCCACCATATATGCTAGTAAACTTGCAGCTCCACTTTAATACTATGTCCTCCCTAAAGCTTAAATAGTCTTGATCTCGCGGGTGTGAGATTGCTGAGTCCCGTGACTCACAGATACTTCAAACACAGTTGCAGGTTCCGATGAGGCGGTGCGGGTGATTCCACCGAGCTCAAGTGGGAGTTCGACGAGGCGTGGTCGTTACTATGTGTCGTTTCGGATGATCGATAGTGGTGCCCAGTTGGGACGATTCGGGGATCTGTGTTAGCATTTGGGGTATCTTCTTTATTTTGGTTCCGTAGTCGGACCTTGAGTGTACTCTGAATGATGAATGTTTATTCATGTATTGTGTGAAGTGGCGACTGTAAGCCAACTATGTATCTTTCCCTTAATTATTACATGGGTTGTGTGAAGATTACCTCACTTGCGACATTGCTTTCAATGCGGTTATGCCTCTAAGTCGTGCCTCGACACGTGGGAGATATAACCGCATCGAGGCGTTCAAGTTGGTAATCGAGCCTTCCCGACTTAGGAGCCCCTACTTGATTGTTTGCTGCGTTGTTGAGTCTAGAATGGAAAATGTTTTGAGTCTTAGGATTATATATATCGGAGTAGGATTCTTTTTACTTCCCAGTCCTTAAATCGCTCTGGTGAGGTATCTGGCGTAGAGTTTTGACTCTTCTCTCCTCAAATTTCACTAAAATTTTTTAGGATCACGTGGGTATCTTGGAATCGTTCGATGGTTTTGTGGCGAGAACATTGTTCTTGGTGCCTCGACATTTAGGGGTTGTGGCGGTGTCCGGGAGTTGAGCTCCGAGGTGTTGTCGTCACAATTTTATCGTTGCGATTCGGAATACGAGTTTTGCCGACATCGAAATCTCTTTTGTGCGTTGTTGGTGAGATAACCACGATAGCCCGATCTTGTGGCGAGTCGGGGAGTATTGCCATGACTTGCATAACGGATGTTTTTGAAGGTCGAGGTACCACGATTTCGAGGATTTCTTGGTTATGTGTTGACGGATGGATACAATGGATCTAGGTATTGTTAGTTTGGGTGATATATTTTGTGTCCCTGTATCCCCAACACCAGATTGCATAACCAGAAAGTTTGGGAGTTATAGGTGGGAATTCTAGTAGCTTACGGGATATTCTTTCCGACGGATGTATGATTTGAGATTGGGGTTCAACGTCTAGTGGTCCGCCCATTCACGGTCGATTCTGATGGTCGCGAGGCGTCTTAAAGAATCCTTGGCTATGCTGATTCGGGGCGTCTTGTTAGTCATTCGTGACGTCCGCTATCGTCGTGTCCGTGTGGGCCCCACCACGAACACTTTGGCGTAATCTCTATCATGTGTTTGTTCGGCTCATTCTAGTAGCCAACCTTTTGTTTCGATTGTGATATTGAATTGTTTCTAAGATGATGTTGTTTCTATATCTTTATCTAAGTGGCTTCTCACCTTAATGGGCGTGTGATGATTAACTTTGAAATTCATTCGTTCATTCTTGTTGAATGTTTATTGTGAAGACTATATGTTGCAATTTCTATCCGTTGATTCTACTTATCATTTGTCTATCAAAGGACTAACGGATGTCACCCTCTTGAGGATGGCTCCGCCAAGCGTCTCGAATCCGGATCGCAATGATGGGGATCGATCGAATCCTCCACCTCCACCTCCACCTCCGCCTCGAAGCACGGCAAGCTATCATGGCAGCCACAAATGCCAATGCTCGAGATGATTTTGCAGCTCTTGCAAGAAGCGTACTCGAGGGCAAGGCAATCAAGGCAATCAAGGCAATCAAGGCAATCAAGGTCAAGGCAACAATCAGCCACACTTTGCTACTCTCGATCGGTTCCTCGCTAATCGGCGAAGTCTTTCGGTTTACGTGTTGAGGCCACGAGCGGCGACGATTGGTTAGTGGACATCTGCAAGCACTTTGGTGTAGCAATGTCGGACACGAGGACTTTGTCAAGTTTGCATCGTTTCAACTCAAGGATCAAGCTGCTGAGTGGTTCCAGCAATACAAAGATTCGAGAGGAGGTCGTGTCATTACAGGATGAGTTCGCCGTGATTTCGAGCTCATCACATTCGAAGAGTGTTGTTGAGAGCAAGCGTGAGGAGTTCCGCAATCTCAAGCAGGGCAACATGTCTGTCTATCAATACAATATCCAGTTCGAGCTTCGCTTTCGTTTTGCTAAGCAAGATGTACACGATGAAAGGAGTATGATCTATCGATTCGGAGGTGGTGCGAGAGAAGATCTGCAATTACCTCTTGTCTTTGTTTGAGCGAGATAAGTATGATGATTTCTACAACATGGCTCTCAAGCAAGAAGCGGCACAGCTCAAATCGAGGCTTCTAAGAAGAGAATCGGGATGCAGTTCAGTCCTCCTCGTCCTCTCAAGTGGCAGCCAAGCAGCGAAGTTTTACCTGCCCCTCCTCCGTTCCGTCGGCCTTACCGTGAGAAGAACTCAGGTGGCGTGGATCTTCCCACCCACCCAACCCAAGCTATCGAACAAGTCTAATTCTCAAGCTCCAAGGTCAAGTGCTCCTTACCACCGTCCGCTTTACGAGGTCACTTGCAACAAGTGTCGGCAGAAGGGTCACTATCTTGAACAAGTGCTTCAACCAGAGGCGCCTTCGCCTCCTCCTCTGTGAAATCTTCCAGCAATGCGGTGGTCAAGCATAATCCAAAGTATGCCAAGGTCAATATGATGAATGCAGCTCGGCGGAGGATTCTTGAGATGTGCTCATGGGTAATCTTCTTGTTAATGATATTCTGCAAAAGTTCTCTTTGACCTTTGGTGCATCGCTTAGTTTCATCTCTAAACCATTTGCATCTAAGCATGATTTGTCTTTCCAAATTTTGCCAAGACCATTAGCAGTTGTCTCTCGGGTAAATGCATGAATGCAAGCTACATGGTTCGGATGTCTCTATCAAGATGGGCGATTATAGATTTCTGTCTAAACCAGTTGTCCTTGGTGACTCGGATATTGATCTTATTCTCGGAATGGGTGGCTTTATCGGCACAAAGCTCACTTGATTGTGCTGCCGGGAAATTCAATTGACTCATTCTTCTAATGATGTGATCATCTATGCCTCTCGTGATGAAACCATTGGTTGTTTTCTCTCAATGAGAAGGGCGAATTGAATGCCATCTCTCGATTCGATCGTTTGTGAGTACCAAGATGTCTTTCGGAAGAGCTTCGGGTATGCCTCCTCATCGGCCGATGGAGTTAGTTATCGATCTTGAGCACGCATTGAACCCGTTTGCAAGCGTCCTTACAAGCTTGGACTGATGAGCTGAAGGAATTGAAGAAGCAGCTCGATGAACAAGAGCGTCTGGGTTTGATCGGACCGAGTTCATCTCCTTGGGGTTGTGGTGTTCTTTTGTCGGAAGAAGGATGGCGCGGACCGACTTTGCGTCGATTACCGTCCATTGAATAAGAAGACAATCAAGAACAAGTATCCACTTCCCAACATCAATGAGCTTTTCGAGCAACTCAAAGGTGCTCTGTGTTCTCTAAGCTTGACCTTCGTATGGGGTATCATCAGATTCGCATTCGTGAACAAGATATTCCCAAGACAGCATTCGAACAAGCTTTGGTTCTTATGAATATCTTGTCATGTCTTTCGGCCTCGTCAATGCTCCTCCAACTTTCTCTCGGATGATGAACTTCATATTCAATCCCTACACCAATGAATTCGTCTTGGTCTATCTTGATGATATTTTGGTCTTCTCCAAGAATAAGAAGGATCATGCCAAACATTTGCGATTGGTGCTAGACAAGCTCGAGAGTATCAATTCTATGCTAAGTTCTCCAAATGTGAATTCGGCTTGATGAAGTGCTTTATCTTGGTCATATCATCTCTGCCAAGGGCATCGCTGTTGATCCAGAAGGTGTCCGCAATTGTGAATTGGGAACCTCCTCGAGAATGTCAAGCAGCTCCGCAGCTTTCTTGGTCTTGCAAGCTATTGCGAAGATTCGTTGAGAACTTCTCCAAGATTGCAAAGCCTCTTTCCAACCTTCTCGAAAGCAAGTGAAGTATATCCGGTCTCCCGAGTGTGGCGTTGCTTTCAAAACCCTCAAAGAGAAACTCGTCACAGCTCTGTTACGACTCCTCTGATGAATCCAAGCCATATGAAGTGTTACGTGATGCTTCTCTTCAAGGTCTCGGTCTGTGTTAATGCAAGAGAAGAGAGTTGTGGCTTATACCTCTCTTGATTGAAGCCCAGAGAAGAACTACCCCACTCACGATCTTGAGTTGGCGGCAGTTGTCCATGCATTGATTACGTGGAGACATCTCTTGTTGGGAAGGAAAGTGGACATTTTCACCGATCACAAGAGTCTCAAGTACATCTTCACTCAGCCCAACCTCAACCTCGAGGCAGACTCGATGGGTGAAATGATTCAAGAGTACAACCCAAGTATTGAGTATACTCGGGCAAAGCCAATGTCATTGCAGATGCTTTGAGCAGGAAGGCTTCTTTACAGCAGTCTAATCCTCAAGCCCTTTCACCGGATCTCGTGAATCTTTCCATAAGCTGAATCTTCAAGTTGTTCCTCAAGGCTTTCTTGCCAACCTCATAGTATCTCCTACTTTGGAAGATCAGATTCGTGAGGCTCAACTTCGGATACCATGGTGAAGAAAGTGAAGCGTGGTATCGACAAGGGCATTCCAAGTACAAGTGCTTCGCGTTGATGACAAAGACACTCTGTTCTTTGAGGACGGATTGTGGTTCCTAAGGGTGATCTGCGAAAAGTCATTATGAGCGAGGCTCACAATTCGCTTCTATCCATTCATCCCGGAAATGCGAAGATGTACCATGACCTCAAGCAGTCATATTGGTGGACTCGAATGAAGCGAGAAATTGCTCAATTCGTGAATGAATGTGATGTCTGCGGAAGAGTGAAAGCGAACACCAAAGACCAGCTGGTCTCCTTCAACCTCTTGCTATTCCTGAATGGAAGTTTGATCATATTGAAATGGACTTCGTGGATGGCTTTCCAAAGTCCAAGCGTGGAAATGATGCTATCTTCGTTGTCATTGACAAGCTTACTAAAGTGGCTCATTTTCTTCCTATCAAAGAATCCATCACTGCAGCTCGGTTGGCGAGCTATACACCTCGGATTGTCTCTTTGCGGCATTCCACAAGTGATCTCTTGAGACCGTGGCAGCATCTTTACCTCCAAGTTTTGGGATTCTTTTGAAGGCCATGGGCACCAACATTCGTTTCACCTGAGCTTTCCATCCTCAAACAAGTGGCCAAGTCGGCGAGTTAATCAAATTCTTGAAGATATGCTCGGGGCTTGTGTCATTTCCTTCGGTATGAAGTGGGAAGATTGTCTTCCTTATGCGAGTTCTCTTACAACAACAGCTTCCAGCGAGTTCGGGCAAGGCCCCATTCGAAATTCTCTATGGCGAAAAGTGCGTACTCCTCTCAATTGGTGCAGGGCAGTGAGCGCCAACTTCTTGGCAATGACTTGATCACGAAGCGGAAGAAATGTGCAAGGTCATTCGTGAGAATCTCAAAGCCATAATCGCGCGGAAAAGCTATTATGATGATAAGCACCGTGATGTGGCTTTTGAAATCGGAGACCATGTCTACCTCGCGTCTCTCAATGAAAGGTACTCGTCGCCCGGTATCAAAGGGAAGCTTGCCCCTAGATCGTGGGTCCTTTCAAGATCATTGGGAAAAGAGGCGATCTAGCCTATCAACGAGCTTCCATCCAACTTTGCAAGCGTGCGATGTGTTTCACGTGTCACAGCTTCGCAAGTGCTTCAAGACTCTGAGCGCACTATCAACTTCAAGAGATTGACCTTCAAGAAGATCTCTCTTATCATGAGCACCCGTTGCTATTCTTGAAGAAACCGAGCGCAAGACTCGCAACAAGTCAATCAAATTCCTGAAAGTGAAGTGGTCACACCATTCCAACCGAGAAGCTACACGGGGCGCGAGGATCACCTCCGTTCGAGTATCCGGAGTTCTTTCAGTCCTAGATCTCGGGCGAGATCCTCTTGTAGTGGTGGAGTGTTGTAACACCCGGAGTAACTTTCCATATTTGTAACTCCAACTCTTGCCATTTTCGGCATTGTTATATGATATTCCCTCCGTGGTTGGGTTTTTCTCCTTTTGCATTTTGTCCGTGTCATGCATTTTATATTATGTCATCATGTGCATCGCATTTGCATACGTGTTAGTCTCATGATTCCGAGCATTTTTCCGTTGTCCGTTTTGCAATCCGACACTCCTATCTCCCCGCGGTCCTTTTACGTTTTTCCGTGTGCGGGTATTAAACCATCTCGAAATGGACCGAGGTTTGTCTAGTGGCCTTGGTATAACACCGGAGACCACCGGTCAAGTTTGGTCATTTGGAGCTCGTTTGGTACTCCAGCAGTTAACCGCACTCTCGCAGAGGCCTCTTTTAAGTTGCAGCCCAACACCCTTCAAAACAGCCCAATAACCCATCTAAGTCACCTCCATGCTCTCCGTCGTTCGATCACGATCGTGTGGTAAAACTACACCTCATTTGGACTCTCCTAGCTCCTCTATGCCTATTTAAGTAAACCCCAAAATCCGGATCATTCCCCGAAACCCTAAAAATTTCCTCTCACGCCGGGGGACGCGTCCAGCCGCCGCCGGACACGTCCGCCCGCCTCGCCCAATCAGGCGCCGCCGCGTGGCTCCTCCGCCTCCACCGGCGCCCTTGACCATGAGCCCATCAAGAACCCGCGCCCCGATCGGCGCCGCTCGCCGCCCGCCCCCTGCCCTGCCGTACATCGCCGAGCCGCCTCTCGCCACCTCGGCGACCTCCCGCGCCGCCTCCGCCCGAGCTTCGCCGCCGCCTCGCCGCCCGCCTCCCGGCCTCCTCGGCGAGCTCGCCGCCGCCCGCCCTCCGTAAGCCGTGGCCAGCCCTCCCGCCCACGCCCCCCGCGTCGCCCCGACTCCGGCGCCGACCCGCCGCGCCGCCCGCCAGCTCCTCCTCTTCCCGACGAACCGGCGCCCGATCCGATCGGTCGAGGCCCGATCAACCTCGGACCCCAGCCGCGTTGACCTCTTCTCCCTCTCTTTTCCCCTAAGTCCTAAATCTTGGTAATTTTGTGCAATTTTCATCATGCTATATCTTCGCATCCGTAGATCCATTTTCGCGTATAATATGTCAAAATGTTCGTCTCGAAGAGTAGATCATTTCATTCCATTGCATCATTTTCATTTGAGCTCATCTTGATGCCCGAAATGCTGTTGGAAGAGTGCAATGTGCTGATAGTTTCTGATTTTTATCAGAAGTTGCACTTTTGTTATTTTGCTATGATTAATATGTGCACCCTATGGATTTGAGTCCTACATGAGTTTTGTAAAATGCCATGTCATCTTTCCAGTGGTATATGCCATGTATTTTTGTGATCTATGTGGTGACTAGCACAAGCATGCAAAGTAGGTGTCCTAATGTTGCTGATTTCAGCCCTGTTTTAGCTGATTTTGATGCCATGTTTGCTTGATGATACCGAGAGATCTATGCATATTTTGAGATACTTCAGTAAGGGTGTTTTGTAAAGCATGACTTGCTCTATCCATCCATGCCTTTGTTTGCAATTATGGGATGCCATAGCTTGAGTCAATCGAGCTCTACTTTTGCTACCAAATGATTTCTGGCAGATTGTATCGTGTTATTCAATTTTGCCTAGCTTGTTGTGGTTGATCCATATATGCTATGTTAGTGTTCTTGCCATGGATGTCTTCTATGTCATGTCTTCTTGATGTATGTATGCTTAGTTTATCATTTGAGGCTCTGTAGTGAGTGCATTGAGCTTGTTAACATGCCATCTCGTTATCAGTTTTGACATGTCAAGTTGCTGAATCTGTTAACAAGACTTTCAATATTGACATGAGTGTTACTATATTTTCTAGTCCTTTTGGCTTATGGTCAGTAAGGGACTTTTGAAATAGGCTTTGAGTAGATTCATGCCATGCCATGTTTTGCTATTTTAAGTTCCTGTAGCATGTAGTTTTGATGCTCTGAACTTTGCAACCTGTTACTGTTTTTGCCATGTCCAGCCTGTTACTTTGAGCATTTTTGCCATGCTTGTTTGAACCTGTTATGATGTGAACTAGCCGTAGCTCAGTGCTCATCTTTTGTCGAGCATCATGTGTAGATCACTGCCATGTGCTTTGTTGTTACGTTTGGGTGCAGTAGCTTAATTATTTGTTGCTTGCAAAGTGGCATCATGCTGTTAATGGCAGATTTGCGCCATTCTTGTTTTGCTTGCCATTTGCAAACCGTGCATCCGTTTCCGGTGATCTTTATATCGATTTCAACCGAAATCATCTCATCTTTCAGTGGCATGCTTGGTTTGCCAAGTTGATGCCTGGTTCATCATTACCTTCGGGCCTTTTATCGCATTGCATATCGCATCTCGCATATCATGTCATGTTTTGCATCATGTTGATTGTGCATTGCACCGTGATTTATTGTGGTTCCTTTGTTTGTGTTGTTGCTTTGGGTAGAGTCGGGAGGCGAGTGCGTGAGCGAGGAGCCTGTTGAGAACGTTTTCGAGGATCAAGCTTTCGACAACTCGAGAACATTGCGAGCAAGATGACCATACCCTCGAAATCACTTCTATCTTTGCTATGCTAGTTGCTCGCTCTTTTGCTATGCCTATGCTGCGATGCCTACCACTTGCTATATCATGCCACCCATATTGCCATGTCAGCCTCTAACCATCCTTTCCTAGCAAACCGTTGATTGGCTATGTTACCGCTTGCTCAGCCCTCTTATAGCGTTGTTAGTTGCGGTGAAGAAGAATTTTGTTCCTTGTTGGAACATGGAGATGTTGTTCCTTATTGGAACATGTTTACTTGTTGGGGATATCACAATATATATCTGCTATAATTAATACATCTATATACTTGGTAAAGGGTGGAAGGCTCGGCCTTATGCAGGTGTTTTGTTCCACTCTTGCCACCCTAGTTTCCGTCATACGGTGTTATGTTCCTTGATTTTGCGTTCCTTACGGTTGGGTGATTTATGGGACCCCTTGACGTTTCGCTTTGAATAAGACTTTTCCAAAGAGGCCCAACATTGGTTTTACCATTTGTCACCTAAGCCTTTTTCCCTTGGGTTCTGCAGACTCAAGGGTCATCTTTATTTTAACCCCGGCCAGTGCTCCTTGAGTGTTGGTCCAAACTGTCGACCGCCGGTGTACCGGGGGCAACTCTGGGTTAGCCTACGGAAGCTTGGACGATCCGTGTGCCACGAGACCGAGATATGTGCAGCTCCTATCGAGGATTTGTCGGCACATCCGGCGGCTTTGCTGGACTTGTTTTATTGCTGCCGAGATGTCTTGTAGTCCGGGATTCGAGATTGATCGGGTCTTCCGGTAGAAGGAATATCCTTCGTTGACCGTGAGAGCTTATAATGGGCTAAGTTGGGACACCCTGCGGGTAATATCTTTCAAAGCCGTGCCATGCGGTTATGAGGCAGATGGGAATTTGTTAATGTCGGTTGTAGAAAACCTAAAGTGGACCTCAATAAAATACACATCAACGCGTGTGTAACCGTGATGGTCTCTTCTCGGGAGTCCGGAAGTGAACACGATGTTGGAGTTATGTCGGCGTAAGTAGTTCAGGATCACTTCTTGATCACTACTAGTTTCACGACCGTGCTTTGCTTCTCTTCTCGCTCTTGTTTTGCGAAATAGCCACCATATATGCTAGTAAACTTGCGCAGCTCCACTTTAATACTATGTCCTTCCTAAAGCTTAAATAGTCTTGATCTCGGGTGTGAGATTGCTGAGTCCCGTGACTCACAGATACTTCAAACACAGTTGCGAGTTCCGATGAGGCGGTCAGGTGATTCCACCGAGCTCAAGTGGGAGTTCGACGAGGAACGTGGTCGTTACTATGTGTCGTTTCAGATGATCGATAGTGGTGCCCGGTTGGGACGATTCGGGGATCTGTGTTAGCATTTGGGGTATCTTCTTTATTTTGGTTCCGTAGTCGGACCTTGAGTGTACTCTGAATGATGAATGTTTATTCATGTACTGTGTGAAGTGGCGACTGTAAGCCAACTATGTATCTTTCCCTTAATTATTACATGGGTTGTGTGAAGATTACCTCACTTGCGACATTGCTTTCAATGCGGTTATGCCTCTAAGTCGTGCCTCGACACGTGGGAGATATAGCCGCATCGGGGGCGTTTCAACGTCCTCTACTTTGTTGTTGCAAGTTTTACGTGGCTGCTACGGGCTGAGCAAGAACCGTTCTTACCTACGCATCAAAACCACAACGATAATTTGTCAAGTTGGTGCTGTTTTAACCTTCGCAAGGACCGGGCGTAGCCACACTCGGTTCAATTAAAGTGAGAGAAACAGACACCCGCCGGTCACCTTTAAGCAATGAGTGCTCGAAGCGGTGAAACCAGTCTCGCGTAAGCGTACGCGTAATGTCGGTCCGGGCCGCTTCATCTCACAATACCGCCGAACCAAAGTATGACATGCTGGTAAGCAGTATGACTTATATCGCCCACAACTCACTTGTGTTCTACTCGTGCATATGACATCAACGCATAAAACCAGGCTCTGATACCACTGTTGGGGAACGTAGTAATTTCAGAAAATTTCCTACACACAAAGATCATGGTGATGGCATAGCAACGAGAGGGGAGAGTGTATGTCCACGTACCCTCGTAGACCGAAAGCGGAGCGTTATAACAACGCAGTTGATGTAGTCGTCGTCTTCACGATCCGACCGATCCAAGTACCGAGCGTCTGGCACCTCCGAGTTCACACACGTTCAGCTCGATAACGATCCCGGGCTCCGATCCAGCAAAAGCGTCGGGGATGAGTTCCGTCGACGACGGCATGGTGGCGATGATGATGCTCCACCGGCGCGGGGCTTCGCCTAAGCTCCGCGACGATATGACTTCACCGGCGCGAGGCTTCGCCTAAGCTCATGACGATATGACCAAGTGGAATATGGTGGAGGGGCACCGCACCACGGCTGAGGAACGATCCGTAGATCAACTTGTGTGTCCATGGGGTGCCCCCTGCCCCGATATATAAGGAGGGAGGAAGGAGGAGGCCGGCCCTAGGAGGGCGCGCCATGGGGAGTCCTACTCCCACCGGGAGTAGGATTCCCCCTTTCCTAGTCCAACTAGGAGTCCTTCCATGTATTAGGAGTAGGAGACAAGGAAGGGGAAGAGAGAAGGGAAGGAAGGAGGGGGTGCGGCCCCTCCCCCTAGTCCAATTCGGACTAGGCCATGGGGGGGGGGCCCTGCCCTAGGCAGCCCCTCTCTCTTTCCCGCAGGGCCCAATAAGGCCCAATACTTCTCCCCGGCGAATTCCCGTAACTCTCCGGTACTCCGAAAAATACCCGAATCATTCGGAACCTTTCCGAACTCCGAATATAGTCGTCCAATATATCGATCTTTACGTCTCGACCATTTCGAGACTCCTCGTCATGTCCCCGATCTCATCCGGGACTCCGAACTCCTTCGGTACATCAAAACTCATAAACTCATAATATAACATCGCCGAAACCTTAAGCGTGCGGACCCTACGGGTTAGAAATATGTAGACATGACCTAGAACTATTCTCGGTCAATAACCAATAAGCGGGACCTGGATGCCCATATTGGCTCCTACATATTCTCTGAAGATCTTTATCGGTCAAACCGCATAACAACATCGTTGTTCCCTTTGTCATCGGTATGTTACTTGCCGAGATTTGATCGTCGGTATACAATACCTAGTTCAATCTCGTTCTTGGCAAGTCTATTTACTCGTTACGTAATGCATCATTCCGTAACTAACTCATTAGCTACATTGCTTGCAAGGCTTATAGTGATGTGCATTACCGAGAGGGCCCAGAGATACCTCTCCGGCAATCGGAGTGACAAAACCTAATCTCGAAATCGCCAACCCAACATGTACCTTTGGATACACCTGTAGTACTCCTTTATAATCACCCGATTCGTTGTGGCGTTTGGTAGCACCAAAGTGTTCCTCCGTAAACGGGAGTTGCATAATCTCATAGTTACGGGAACATGTATAAGTCATGAAGAAAGCAATAACAATATACTAAACGATCAAGTGCTAGGCTAACGGAATGAGTCATGTCAATCACATCATTCTCCTAATGATGTGATCCCATTAATAAAATAACAACACATGTCTATGGTTAGGAAACATAACCATCTTTGATTAATGAGCTAGTCAAGTAGAGGCATACTAGTGACTATATGTTTGTCTATGTATTCACACATGTATTATGTTTCCGGTTAATACAATTCTAGCATGAATAATAAACATTTATCATGAAATAAGGAAATAAATAATAACTTTATTATTGCCTCTAGGGCATATTTCCTTCACTAATTTATTAGATTCGAAAACCAACTTAAACCCTTCTCTACATAGAAGGGAGCCACTAACGAGGTTCTTCTTGATGGCGGGGACATCTTTGCGTTCTTCAGTGCCACGATCCTTCCCAAGTAAACTTCAGATCGACCGTGCCAACACCATGAACAGAAGCACTTTCGCGCCATTCCCCATCAATACGGACCCGTGACTGTGACTGGTAAGAAGTGAACAATGAAATGTCAAGACACACATGAACACTTGCACTGTGTCCACCCACCAATCGGTGGGCTGAAACACTGAAAAAAGCAGTAAATAGATTACCGTACCCAGATGCACCATTCTCATTGTTGCACACAATCATGTTGACAGACTTGGAGTCCTGTCGACTTCTTATACTTGCTTGGGCACTTGTTGGCCCAATGTTCAACCGAACCACAAGTAAAGCAGCCCTCATCCTTCTTGTTCTTCTTGAAGGTCTTCTTACCCTTCTTCTTAAAGTCGGTATTGTGTTGGACACCGTTCTTTCCCTTGGGCTTGTGGGAGTTGAAGTTCTTCTGGTTCACCATGTTGGCGACAGAAGTTCCTTCGGCCCCTTTTCCGTGCGAGTCATTTGCCCTTGAATTCTGCTCGACACTCAGATGGCCAATGGCATCCTCCACAGAGAATTCACGCCTCTGATGTTTCAGAGTGGTGGCAAAGTTCCTCCAGGAATTGGGGAGCTTAGCGATTATGCAGCCCGCGACAAACTTGCCCGTAACTCGCGCTTCGAAGCTCAAGCTCCTTAACAATGCATATTATCTCATGAGTCTGCTCCAGTACAGGACGGTTCTCAACCATCTTGTAATCTTGAAACTGCTCTATAATATACATCTCGCTCCCTGCATCGACGTCCCCGAACTTAGATTCAAGCGCCTCCCACAAGTCCTTGGCGACATGCACATGTAAATATGCGTCGACCAGTTTATCTCCGATCACGCTAAGAACTGCTCCGAGAAACACAGTGGTTGCCTCCCTGAACGCCTTCTCCTGTTCAGGAGCAATCGTTCCCGTGGACACACCGGTGACCCAGAACACGTTCATAGCCGTGAGCCATTGTGACGCCCCCGATTTAATCGTACACTAATCATGCACGCAAATGTGTACGATCAAGATCAGGGACTCATGGGAAGATATCACAACACAACTCTACAAATAAAATAAGTCATACAAGCATCATAATACAAGCCAGGGGCCTCGAGGGCTCGAATACAAGTGCTCGATCATAGGCGAGTCGTGGAAGCAACAATATCTGAGTACGACATAAGTTAAACAAGGTGCCATAAGATGGCTAGCACAAACCGGGATACTGACGAAGAGGAGCAGGCCTCCCGCCTGGGATCCTCCTAGGTTACTCCCGTGCGTCGTCGGTGGGCTGCGTAGTAGTAGGCACCTCCATAGTAGTAGTCGTCATAGGCGGTGGCGTCGGCTCTGGGCTCCATCGTGCAGTTGCAGCAATCGAGTAGAGGTAGGGGAAAAGGGGAACAAGGCAACCGTGAGTACTCATCCAAAGTACTCGCAAGCAAGGAGCTACACTACATATGCATGGATATATGTGTAAAGACCATATCAGTGGACTGAACTGCAGAATGCCAGAATAAGAGGGGTGTAACACCCCGGAAGTAGCTTTCCATATTTGTAACTCCAACTCTTGCCATTTTCGGCATTGTGATATGATATTCCCTCCGTGGTTGGGCTTTTCTTCATTTTGCATTTTGTCTATGTCATGCATTTTTTTATCATGTCATCATGTGCATCGCATTTGCATACGTGTTCGTCTCATAATTCCGAGCATTTTTCCCGTTGTCCGTTTTGCAATCCGGCACTCCTATCTCCCCCGGCGGTCCCTTTTACGTTTTTCCATGTGCGGGTATTAAACCTTCTCGAAATGGACCGAGGTTTGTCTAGTGGCCTTTGTATACCACCCGTAGACCACCGGTCAAGTTTCGGGTCATTTGGAGCTCGTTTGGTACTCCAACGGTTAACCGCACTCTCGCAAAGGTCTCTTTTAAGTTACAGCCCAACACCCCTTCAAAACAGCCCAATAACCCATTTAAGTCACTTCCATGCTCTCCGTCGTTCGATCACGATCGTGTGGTAAAAACTACACCTCATTTGGACTCTCCTAGCTCCTCTATGCCTATTTAAACACCTCCCCAAATTCGCGGATCAATTCTACCCTAACCCTAGCCTTCTTCTTCCTCCATGGCCGGACGCGTCCGTGCCCCTTGCGGACACGTCCCGCCGCCTCCCTCACCACTCACGCGCCGCCACCTCATCGCGCGGTCTCTCTCTCTCTCTCACCCGCCGCCCGACCTCCGGCCCGGATCGGGGCCCGCTGAGCCCATCGGGGCCCGGACGAGCCCGCCGCCGCCCGTCGCCTCCGGCGCCGCCCGTGGCCAGCCGGCGAACCCGCCGCCGTCGCCGGTCGACTCGCCCGCCGAGCCCCCGCCTCTGCCGCGCCTCCCGCCGGAGCTCTCACCACGCCTTTCCTCCCGCCGCCGGAGCTCGCCCGGCCTCCGCTTCGCCTCGCCGCCTCTCTTCTCCGGCCAGCCACCACCCGGGCGCCCGACCTCCGGCCGCCCATCCCGGTCGCCCGCTCATGGCAGCTCACGCGCCCGGCCACCTCGCCGCCCGGCGCCGTGGCCTCGCCCGCCGCCAGCGCACCTCGCCCGCCCGCCGGCCGCCTCCCCTCACCGGCCACCCCGCATCCACTCCGGCGAGAGCGCCACGCCTCGGGTTCCGTGCAACCCTAGATCGAGGGTTGACCTCAAAAATTCATCTAAGTCCCGAGCATTTTGATATTTTGTGTCATTTTCTTCATGCTATATCTTTGCATCTGTAGGTCCATTTTGCGCGTATAATATATCAAAATGTTCGTCTCGAAGAGTAGATCATTTCATCTCATTGCATCATTTTCATTTGAGCTCATATTGATGCCCGAAATGCTGTTGGAAGAGTGCTATGTGATGTTAGTTTCTGTTTCGTAACAGAACTTGCACTTTTGTTATTTTTGCCATGATTATTGTGTGCACCCTATGAAGTTGAGTCCTACATGTGTTTTGTAATATGCCATGCCATCTTTCCAAGGGTGTATGCCATGTATTTTTGTGATCTATGTGGTGACTAGCACAAGCATGCAAAGTAGGTGTCCTGATGTTGCTGATTTCTGCCCTGTTTTAGCTGATTTTGATGCTATGTTAACTTGATGATACCGAGAGATCTATGCATATTTTGAGATACTTCAGTAAGGATGTTTTGTAAAAAATGTCTTGCTCTATCCATCCATGCCCTTGTTTGCAATTATGGTGTGCCGTAGCTTGAGTCAATCGAGCTCTACTTTTGCTATCAAATGTTTCCTGGCAAATTGTTTACATGTTATTCAATTTTGCCAAGATTGTTGTGGTTGATCCATGCATGCTATGTTATTGTTCTTGCCATGTATGTCTTCTATGTCATGTCTTCTTGATGTTGGTATGCTTAGTTTATTATATAAGGCTCTGTATTGAGTGCATTGAGCTTGTAAACATGCCTACCCGTTATCAGTTTTTGACATGCCATGTTGCTGAATCTGTTAACGAAACTTTCAATATTGACACGGGTGTTACTATATTTTCCAGTCCTTTTTGGCTTATGGTCAGTAAGGGACTTTTGTTCTATGCTTTGAGTAGATTCATGCCATGCCATGTTTTGCTATTTTAAGTTCCTGTAGCATGTAGTTTTGCTGCTCTGAACATTGCAACCTGATGCTGTTTTGCCATGTCCAGCCTGATATTTTGTGCACTTTTTCCATGCTTGTTTGAACCTGTTATGTTGTGAACTAGCCGTAGCTCAGTGCTCATCTTTTGTCGAGCATCTTGTGTAGATCACTGCCATATACTTTGTTGATATGTTTGGGTGCAGTAGCTTAATTAATTTTTGCTTGCTAAGTGGCATCATGCTGTTAATGGCAGATTTGCGCCATTCTTGTTTTGCTTGTCATTTGCAAACCGTGCATCCGATTCCGGTGATCTTTATATCGATTTCAACCGAAATCATCTCATCTTTCCAGTGGCATACTTGGTTTGCCAAGTTGATGCCTGGTTCATCATTCACCTTCCGGAGCGCACATAAGCATTGCATATCACATCATGCATATCATGTCATGTTTTGCATCATGTTGATTGTGCATTGCACCGTGATTTATTGTGGTTCCTTTGTTTGTGTTGTTGCTTTGGGTAGAGCCGGAGGCGAGTACGTGAACGAGGAACCTGTTGAGAACGCTTACGAGGATCAAGCTTTCGACAACTCGAGAACATTGCGAGCAAGATGACCATACCCTCGAAATCACTTCTATCTTTGCTATGCTAGTTGCTCGCTCTTTTGCTATGCCTATGCTACGATGCCTACCACTTGCTATATCATGCCACCCATATCGCCATGTCAGCCCCTAACCATCCTTTTCCTAGCAAACCGTTGATTGGCTATGTTACCGCTTTGCTCAGCCCCTCTTATAGCGTTGCTAGTTGCAGGTGAAGTTGAAGTTTGTTCCTTGTTGGAACATGGAGATGTTGTTCCTCTTTGGAACATGTTTACTTGTTGGGGATATCACAATATTTATCTGCTATAATTAATACATCTATATACTTGGTAAAGGGTGGAAGGCTCGGCCTTATGCAGTGTTTTGTTCCACTCTTGCCACCCTAGTTTCCGTCATACCGTGTTATGTTCCTTGATTTTGCGTTCCTTACGGTTGGGTGATTTATGGGACCCCTTGACAGTTCGCTTTGAATAAGACTCGTCGGCAGATGGCCCAACTTTGGTTTTACCATTTGCCACCTAAGCCTTTTCCCCGGGTTTCGCGAGCCCGAGGGTCATCTTTATTTTAACCCCCGGACCAGTGCTCCTTCGAGCTGGCCCAAACGAGTAGACTGCGGGGGCCACGGGAAACTCGAGGCTTGGTTTTACTCGTAGGATGTCTCATCCGGATGTGCCTCGAGAACGAGATATGTGCAGCTCCTATCGGGATTTGTCGGCTGTCGGGCGGCTTTGCTGGTCTTGTTTTATTCTGTCGAAATGTCTTGTAGTCCGGGATTCCGAGATTGATCGGTCTTCCCAGTAGAAGGAATATCCTTCGTTGACCGTGAGAGCTTATAATGGGCTAAGTTGGGACACCCTGCAGGTAATATCTTTCAAAGCCGTGCCCGCGGTTATGAGGCGATGGGAATTTGTTAATGTCGGTTGTAGAAAACCCAAGTTGACCTCAAATAAAATACACATCAACGCGTGTGTAACCGTGATGGTCTCTTCTCGTGGAGTCCGGAAGTGAACACGATGTTGGAGTTATGTCGGCGTAAGTAGTTCAGGATCACTTCTTGATCGCTATTAGCTTCACGACCGTGCTTTGCTTCTCTTCTCGCTCTCTTTGCGATGTAGCCACCATATATGCTAGTCGCTTGCTGCAGCTCCACTTTACTACCCTGTCCTTCCTATAAGCTTAAATAGTCTTGATCTCGCGGGTGTGAGATTGCTGAGTCCCGTGACTCACGGATACTTCAAAAACAGTTGCAGTTCCGATGATGCCAGGGTGACTCAACCGAGCTCAAGTGGGAGTTCGACGAGGAACGTGGTCGTTACTATGTGTCTTTTCCTGATGATCGAGAGTGGTGCCCAGTTGGGACGATCGGGATCTGTGTAGCATTTGGGGTATCTTCTTTTATTTTGGTTCCGTAGTCGGACCTTGAGTGTACTCGAATGATGGATGTTTATTTATGTATTGTGTGAAGTGGCGATCGTAAGCCAACTATGTATCCCTTTCCTTATTTATTACATGGGTTGTGTGAAGATTACCTCACTTGCGACATTGCTTTCAATGCGGTTATGCCTCTAAGTCGTGCCTCGACATCGGGAGATATAGCCGCATCGGGGCGTTACAAGGGGATAGCTAGTCTTAACGAAGACTACGCTCGACACCTGTCTTGCAACAGTAGGAGGGACAATCTGAAGTCCTCAAGTAACATCACATAGCAATAATCCTACCCGCGATCCCTCCTCATATCCACGAGAGAGCGACCACCGTTGTATCCGCACTTGGAAGGGTGTGTTTTATCAAGTATCCGGTTCTAGTTGTCATAAGCTCAAGGTACAACTCCAAGTCGTCCATTATCAAGATCACGGCTATCCGAATAGATTAACTTCCCTGCAGGGTGCACCATCTTACCCAAAGACGCTTGATCCCATTTGGCGGACACACTTTCTGGGTCATGCCCGCCGCGGAAGATCAACACGCCGCAGCCCAACCTAGGCACAAGAGAGGCCAACCGCGGTCTAAACCTAAGCGCGCGAGGGTGCAGGCCCATCGCCTCGAGCACACTGCACTGCTTGCGGGCGGCCGGAAGCACTCCTAGCCTAACAGGCGTTCGGTCCAATCCGCGTAGCGCCTCGTCGTCCGACGTCTGAAGTACTTCGGCTGATATCACGGCGGGATACCCATAACTACTCCCGCGTAGATGGTTAGTGCGTATAAGCTCGTAGCCAACTCAGATCAAATACCAAGACCTCGTTAAGCTTGTTAAGTAACCGCGAACGCCGAGCAGGCCAGGCCCACCTCTCTCCTAGGCGGTCTCAACCTGCCTGTCGCTCGCCTCAAGATCCACTCGCGGGTGCTCCATCGGCCGACCGACTTTAGTCTCACATGTATCATGTATAATTATATAGTATATACCCGTGATCAACTCCCGAGTGATCACGGCCCGATAGTATAGCACGCGAGACGGACAAGAAAGTAGGGCCACGAGATGAAAGTACTAGCATCCTATACTAAGCATATAGGATTGCGTGTAAAATAACAACAATGGTGACAAGGACAAAGCTATGCATCGGGATAGGCATAACGGAAAGCAAGAACATGCTACACTACTCTAATGCAAGCGATAGAGTAGAATAGGCGATATCCGGTGATCAAGGGGGGGGGCTTGCCTGGTTGCTCGGCAAGAGAGAGGGTCGTCGGTGACGTAGTCGATCACAGGGACATCAGCATCGGTCTCGGGGTCTACCGGAGAGAAGGGGGGAAAGAAACAGTAAGTACATAGCAGGCAAGTGCATAACAGGACAACTGACAGAGCTAGACGTGCGTTTTAGTTCTATCAAATCCTCCAAGCAATTGATATTCTTTGCATTACTATGCATGATTTGCTCTATTCGATCTTGATAGCTGGCGATTCCTGTGATCCAAAGGACACCATCGGAAAAGGCTTTTGCGATCCTAAATAAAATAGTAATGCCCCATTCAAACTGGTATTTAATTGGAGCATACCTGAGCGGCGTCCTTAGCATTCTTGTCGGGATCGTCACCGTTGGCGGAGCTGGATATTTTCTCGGATTTCAGCTAGGGTTCTAGCCATACTTCTTCGTAAGAGCGCCCTCAAGTTGTTGGTGGAATGGATTTGCTTGGCCGGAGTAGAGTGGAAATCTCTTGACGGACGAGGCTGTTGTTTCACGTCTTGGTTGTTCTGCGCCGAGCCGATCATGCTCGGTAGGCCGTTCGTTAAGGTCAAAGTCATTTCTATTCATGAATGAGACCAGGACCCCTGCTTGGAGGTTTCCTCCTCCGAACGCCAAGGAGTTTCAAGCCCCCTGTGCCCACGGTTGCACATCGCTCCTGCCCCGGAGGGCCGGTACCATTTCTTCAATCAGCGTGGCACCATATATCAAAACATATTGTAAAAGTGATGAATCACTTAAAGTAGTGCTTGCCTAACCTGATCATCACGATCAAGGAGGATCTACTACTAAAGCAGCTATCACAATGATAACTATGAAAAGTCCCCCATTGATAAAAACCGAATCGGATGATAGATCAAGTCTTCCGAAATTGGATTTCCTTTTACGTGCCATATGTCGCTTAGACTTTACTTTTTCCCCTCTCGCCCTTTCCAAAGTGGTTACTCCCGATCCGAAGCACCCTTTTCCATTCATAGAGAGATCCAATAGTCAAAATCAATAAAAGGCCATCATCGACCAAGAGAACGAGATATTGACTTTTTTTACATCTCAGAACTACATTCTCACATTTCTTTTGGATCTCATGACTTTTTATGCGATCGAAAACTAATGAGATCGAAAAGGCCATCATTAGGGGCAAACAATGCAATAGCTTCGGTGAGAGCAAAGCCCAAAATGGCATAACCAAATGATTGTTTAGCCAATGATGGATTTCGGCGCCACGGAATGAATCAAAGAATCGAGGACGTTTCCAATACCGACAATGACTCGGCTAAAGCAATTGTAGCAGCTCGGCACCTATTGATTTAGCACCTTCTAACATCTCGAGTCGAAAAACACTTCTTGTCACGTTTTTCAACATGGCGCTAGGCGATCTTGGCGAAGGAAACATCAGGAAAGTATCCCGGTGTTTCGTGTTTTCGAGGCGGAAGCCGAGGAGGAAAGTTGCGAGTTTGATATGTTAGAGGTGCATGGCGGACGAACAGGCTGCGTATCCGGGTTCGTCTCGTCATTCTGAGTAACTTTCATGTACAAAGTTTTTCCATCCGAGCTACGGTTTATTTTATATTAATTTTAAAAGATTTAATTCATTTTTAGGATTTATTTAATTATTTAATTTCAACATTATCCAGAATAGTGAAAGGTGATGTCAGCATGACACCACCATGACGTCAGGCAGGCAAATCTGACCGTTGATCGGTCAAACCGACCATGGGTCCCATCATCATCGATGAGCTTAATTAAATGTAATTGATTAGTTTAATTAGTTGATTAGTTTAATTTATATATGATTAATTAAGTTAACTAACTAATTAATTAATTAATTAATTTAATTATTATACTTTTTATTCCTTTTTTAATTCCTTTTTTAACCGTTCTAGGCGGGGCCCTTTGTCATAGGCCCATAGGGCCTTAACGGCACGGCCTTGCTGGCGCTGGTATCTGGCCTAACTCGCAACCTTCGGCCCGCCGGCCGGTGCTTGAAGGGCGCCGGACGCTGCAGTGCACCCACTTGCAGCCCGAGGCCACCAGGCGCCCACGCCAGCAACCGAGCAGCAATGCAAGAAGCGACACGGCGGGGAGGGTGTTCTGCCCCGCCGGAAGGTCGAGGGAGGCGGCGGGGCTGAGGGGCGTCTGCACGGCCGACGGAGCGGGCACATGGCCAGTGGCGCTGCCCGACCATGATGACAGCGACGCGTGGTGGGGGACGCATGGCGACAAAGAATAAGGGAGAGAGGAGGAAGGCCGGAGCCTCACGGTGATGTAGGCACGAGGCGCGGGGTCGTGGAGGGGTCAGGACGATGGCGCCGGAGAGGAAGCGATCCCGTGATGTGGCGAAGGAGGCCGGCGAGGAGCTCCGTGAGTCGGCCAGGCGCGGCGAGGTCCCAGCGGTGTGAGGAGGAGAGGCGAGGCGGCGGATCCCGCGACGGCGGAGCGGTGGCGAAGCAGCAACGGGATCGGCTCGGTGCGATCGAGCGATGGGAGGAAGCTCGGCGAGTGGTCCCTCGTCTTGGCGGCGAGGGACGATGGGATCGGGGGTCGCCCCGATCCAGATCGGAACCGAGTGGAGGGGCGCGAGGGAAGAGTGGGACGAGGGGGAGGGAGTGGGTGCGAGTGGGGAGGAACCACTAGGGTTCGGTCGCCCCAGGGGTGAGGTAGGCGCTGGCTGGGCGGCTGCTTGGCACCGAGGTTATCTGGGCCGTGGCCCAAAGACGAGGGGTGGTTCTCTCTCTTTTTTTTTTGGGTTAGTTTTAGTTCTAGTTATGTTATCTGAGTTTTACCGACATCAAATCTCTTTTGTGCGCTTGTTGGTGAGATAACCTGATAGCCCGATCTTGTGGCGAAAAGGGAGTATTGCCATGACTTGTATAACGGATGTTTTTGAAGGTCGAGGTACCACGATTTCGAGGATTTCTTGGTTATGTGTTGACGGATGGATACAATTTGGATCTAGGTATTGTTAGTTTGGGTGATATATTTTGTGTCCCTGTCCCCAACACCACATTGCATAACCGTAAAGTTTCGGGAGTTTATAGGTGGGAATTCTAGTAGCTTACGTGATATTCTTTCCGGCGGATGTATGATTTGAGATTGGGGTTCAACGTCTAGTGGTCCGCCCATTCACGGTCGATTCTGATGGTCGTGAGGCGTCTTAAAGAATCCTTGGCTATGCTGATCCGGGGCGTCTTGTTTGTCATTCGTGACGTCCGCTATACGTCGTGGTCCGTGTGGGCCCCACCACGTAACACTTTGGGCGTAAATCTCTATCATGTGTTTGTTCCGCTCATTCTAGAAGCCAATCTTTGTTTTCAGTTGTGATATTCGATTTGTTTCTAAGATGATGTTGTTTCCATATCTTTATCTAAGTGGCTTCTCACCTTAATGGGCGTGTGATGATTAACTTTGGAATTAATTCGCTCATTCTTGTTCAATGTTTATTGTGAAGACTATATGTTGCAATTTCTATCCGTTGATTCTACTTATCTATTTGTCTATCAAAGGACTAACGGATGTCACCCTCTTGAGATGGCTCCGCCAACGCGTCTCGAATCCGGATCGCAATGATGGGGATCGGTCGAACCTCCACCTCCACCTCCGCCTCCGGAGGCCCGGCAAGCTATCATGGCAGCCACCAATGCCAATGCTCGAGATGATTTTGCAGCTCTTGCAAGAACGTACTCGGGGCAAGGCAATCAAGGAAATCAAGGTCAAGGCAACAATCAGCCACACTTTGCTACTCTCGATCGGTTCCTCGCTAATCACCGAAGTCTTTTAGTTTCGTGTTGAGGCCACAGACGGCGACGATTGGTTAGTGGACATCTGCAAGCACTTTGATCAGTAGCAATGTCGGACTTGAGGACTTTGTCAAGTTTGCATCGTTTCAACTCAAGGATCAAGCTGCTTTGAGTGGTACCAAGAATACAAAGATTCCAGAGGAGGTCGTGTCATTACTGGGATGAGTTCCGCCGTGATTTCGAGCTCATCACATTCAAAAGTGTTGTTGAGAGCAAGCGTGAGGAGTTCCGCAATCTCAAGCAGGGCAACATGTCTGTCTATCAATACAATATCCAGTTCGAAGCTCGCTTGCTTTGCTAAGCAAGGCGTGCTCGATGAAAAGAGTATGATCTATCAATTCAGAGGTGGTCTGAGAGAAGATCTGCAATTAGCTCTTGTGCTTTTTGAGCCAGATAAGTATGATGATTTCTAAAACATGGCACTCAAGCAAGAAGCTGCCCAGCTCAAGTGTGAGGCCTCTAAGAAGAGAATCAGGGATGCAGTTCAGTCTTCTTCTTCCTCTCAAGTGGCAGCTAAGCAGCAGAAGTTCTACCTTCCTCCTCCTCCGTTCCGTCGGCCTTACCAGCAGAAGAACTCAGGTGGCGTGGATCTTCCCACCCACCCAACCCTAGCTATCGTAACAAGTCTAATTCTCAAGCTCCAAGGTCAAATGCTCCTTACCACCGTCCGCTCTACGAGGTGACTTGCAACAAATGTCGTGAGAAAGGTCACTATGCGAACAAGTGCTTCAACCAGAGGCGTCTTCCGCCTCCTCCTCTGTGAAATCTTCCAAAGAATGCAAAGGTCAAGCATAATCCCAAGTTTGCAAAGGTCAATATGATGAATGCAGCTCAAGCAGAGGAATCTTCTAATGTGATAATGGGTAATCTCTCGCTTAATGATATTCTGCAAAAGTCTTATTTGATCTTGGTGCATCGCATTCTTTCATGTCATATCCTTTTGCATCGAAGCACAATGTTGACACAGAGATTCTGTCCAAAGTTATGCAAGTTGTTTCTCCCGGAAGGCTTATGAATTCTAGTTTGGTTGCTCCTAATGTCTCTATCAAGATGGGCGACTATAGATTTCTTTCTAAACCAATTGTTCTTGGTGACTCGGATATTGATCTTATTCTCGGAATGGACTGGCTTTCTCAGCACAAAGCTCAGCTTGATTGTGCTGCCAGGGAAATTCAATTGACTCACTCTTCTAATGATGTGATCATCTATGCCGCTCGTGATGAAACCATTCGGTTGTTTTCTCTCAATGAGAAGGGCGAACTGAATGCTATCTCTCGATTCCATCGCTTGTAGTACCAAGATGTCTTTCCGTAAGAGCTTCCGGTATGCCTCCTCATCGCCGCTTGAGTTCGTTATCGATCTTGAGACCGGCATCGAACCCGCTTGCAAGCGCCCATACAAGCTTGGACCTGATGAGCTGAAGGAATTGAAGAAGCAGCTCGATGAACAAGAGCGTCTGGTTTGATCGGACCGAGTTCATCTCCTTGGGGTTGTGGTGTTCTTTTGTCCAGAAGAAGGATGGCACGGACCGACTTTTGCGCCGATTACCGTCCATTGAATAAGAAGACTATCAAGAACAAGTATCCACTTCCCAACATCAATGAGCTTTTCGAGCAACTCAAAGGTGCTACTGTTGTTCTCCAAGCTTGACCTTCAGATGGGGTATCATCGATTCGCATTCGTGAACAAGATATTCCCAAGACAAGATTCGAACAAGCTTTGGTTCTTATGAATATACTGTCATGTCTTTCGGCCTCGTCAATGCTCCTCCAACATTCTCTCGGATGATGAACTTCATTTTAAACCCCTACACCAATGAATTCGTCTTGGTCTATCTCGATGATATTTTGGTTTTCTCAAAGAATAAGAAGGATCATGCCAAACATTTGCGATTGGTGCTAGACAAGCTCAGAGAGTATCAATTCTATGCGAAGTTCTCCAAATGTGAATTTTGGCTTGATGAAGTGCTTTATCTTGGTCATATCATCTCCGCCAAGGGCATCGCTGTTAATCCCGAGAAGGTGTCCGCAATTGTGAATTGGGAACCTCCTCGAATGTCAAGCAGCTCATGAGCTTTTCTTGGTCTTGCAAGCTATTGTCAAGATTCGTTGAGAACTTCTCCAAGATTGCAAAGCCTCTTTCCAACCTTCTCCGAAGCATGTGAAGTATGTCTGGTCTCCTGAGTGTGACGTTGCTTTCATTACTCTCAAAGAGAAACTCGTCACAGCTCCCTGCCTTGACTCCTCCCGATGAATCCAAGCCATTTGAAGTTTTCTGTGATGCTTCTCTTCAAGGTCTCGGTCTGTGTTAATGCAAGAGAAGAGAGTTGTGGCTTATACCTCTCGCCAGCTTGAAGCCCAACGAGAAGAACTACCCCACTCACGATCTTGAGTTGGCGGCGCTTGTCCATGCATTGATTACATGGAGACATCTCTTGTTGGGAAGGAAAGTGGACATTTTCACCGATCACAAGAGTCTCAAGTACATCTTCACTCAACCCAACCTCAACCTCAAAGCAGACTCGATGGGTCGAAATGATTCAAGAGTACAACCCAAGTATTGAATATACTCCGGCAAGGCCAATGTCATTGCAAATGCTTTGAGCAGAAAGCGTCTCGCAATGCCTAATCCTCAAGCCCTTTCACCGGATCTCTGTGAAGCTTTCCATAGCTGAATCTTCAAGTTGTTCCTCAAGGCTTTCTTGCCAACCTCATAGTATCTCCTACTTTGGAAGATCAGATTCGTGAGGCTCAACTTCTCGGATACCATGGTGAAAAAGGTGAAACGTGGTATCGACAAGGGCATTTCTAAGTACAAGTGCTTCCACATTGATGACAAAGATACTCTTTTCTTCGAGGACCGGATGGTGGTTCCTAAGAGTGATCTGAGAAAAGTCATTATGAACGAGGCTCACAATTCGCTTCTATCCATTCATCCCGAAGTACGAAGATGTACCATGACCTCAAGCAAATATATTGGTGGACTCGAATGAAGCGAGAAATTGCTCAATTCGTGAATGAGTGTGATGTCTGCGAGAAGAGTGAAAGGTAACACCAAAGACCAGCTGGTCTCCTTCAACCTCTTGCTATTCCGAATGGAAGTTTGATCATATTGAAATGGACTTCGTGACTGGTTTTCCTAAGTCCAAGCGTGGAAATGATGCTATCTTCGTTGTCATTGACAAGCTGACTAAAGTGGCTCATTTTCTTCCTATCAAAGAATCCATCACAGCAGCTCGGTTGGCGAGCTATACACCTCCGTGATTGTCTCCTTGCACGACATTCCACAAGTGATCTCTTCGCACCGTGGCAGCATCTTTACCTCCAAGTTCGGGATTCTTTTCGAAGGCCATGGGCACCAACATTCGCTTCAAAGACAGCTTTCCATCCTCAAACAAGTGGCCAAGTTGAGCGAGTAAATCAAATCCTTGAAGATATGCTCGTGGCTTGTGTCATTTCTTTCGGTATGAAGTGGGAAGATTGTCTTCCATATGCCGAAGTTCTCCTACAACAACAGTTTCAAGCGAGTTCGGGCAAGGCCCCATTCGAAATTCTCTATGGCGTAAAGTGCCGACTCCTCTCAATTGGTCTCGAGACAAGTGAACGCCAACTTCTTGGCAATGACTTGATCACGTAGCGTAAGAAATGTGCCAAGTCATTCGTGAGAATCTCAAAGCCGCATAATCGCGCCAGTAAGAGCTATTATGATGATAAGCACCGTGATGTGGCTTTTGAAATAGGAGACCATGTCTACCTCCGCGTCTCTCAATGAAAGGTACTGCCGCCGGTATCAAAGGAAGCTTGCCCCTAGATACGTGGGTCCTTTCAAGATCATTGGCAAAAGAGGCGATCTCGCCTATCAACTTGAGCTTCCATCCAACTTTGCAAATGTGCACGATGTGTTTCACGTGTCACAACCATCGCAAGTGCTTCAAGACTCCTGAACGCACTATCAACTTCAAGAGATTGACCTTCAAGAAGATCTCTTATCATGAGCACCCGTTGCTATTCTTGAAGAAACCGAGCGCAAGACTCGCAACAAGTCAATCAAATTCCTGAAAGTGAAGTGGTCACACCATTCCGACCGAGAAGCTACCGGGAGCGCGAGGATCACCTCCGCTCGAGTATCCGGAGTTCTTTCAGTCCTAGATCTCGGGCCGAGATCCTCTTGTAGTGGTGGAGTGTTGTAACACCCGAAGTAGCTTTCCATATTTGTAACTCCAACTCTTGCCATTTTCGCATTGTGATATGATATTCCCTCCGTGGTTGGGTTTTCTTCATTTTGCATTTTGTCTATGTCATGCATTTTTTTATCATGTCATCATGTGCATCGCATTTGCATACGTGTTCGCCTCATGATTCCGAGCATTTTTCCCGTTGTCCGCTTTTGCAATCCGCACTCCTATCTCCCCGGCGGTCCCTTTTACGCTTTTCCGTGTGCGGTATTAAACCTTCTCGAAATGGACCGAGGTTTGTCTAGTGGCCTTTGTATACCACCCGTAGACCACCGGTCAAGTTTCGGTCATTTGAGCTCGCTTGGTACTCCAACGGTTAACCGCACTCGCAAAGGTCTCTTTTAAGTTGCAGCCCAACACCCTTCAAAACAGCCCAATAACCCATTTAAGTCACTTCCATGCTCTCCTTCGCTCGATCACGATCGTGTGGCGTAAAACTACACCTCATTTGGACTCTCCTAGGGTTCGGTCGCCTGGGGTGAGGTAGGCGCTGGTCGGGCCTACTGTTTGGCACCGAGGCTATCTGGGTCGTGGCCCAAAGACGGGGGGTGGTTCTCTCTTTTTGGGTTAGTTTTAGTTCTAGTTATGTTATCTATAATCGTTATTTCCTTTCTGCTTAATTCATTTTGAAGTACTTAGGCATTCGTAAAAGCGTGATCTCTTCACCATAAATATCCAGCATTAATTGGCGGACTTGAACATTTTAGTTTTAACCTTTGAAAACTTTTATTGTCCGCAGTTGTTTTAAATTTGAAATTGAACTAGGTTCTGAACTAACGCGAAGTTTATCCTCGAAACCGAGGTGACGTGGCATCATTAGCGAGGGTTCACTTTGTAGCTTAACTATCCCAAGGCCACAATTCTCCTCCATTACAAGAAATCTCGCCCCAGATTTAAGAGGGAGTAAGGGGAAAGTTCTGTTACGGTATTCTAACGAATCTTCTCGGCCTTGGTTGCTCTTCTCAAGTGGTCGACCCATTATATTGACGCTCCATTTTTCTCGCTTCAAGTCATCAAGATGAAGTCGGCGTCCTTTCTTCGTGAACTCCATCGTACTTACGAAAGAATAAGGCGCAGCCATTCCGGGAAACCAGACCTCTGCAAGGTCGACTATCTGGTCGATAACATCGGGGAAGGTGGCGGAAAGTAACTCTCGAATTGAAGCTTAACGAAATATCGAGAGCAAAGTAATGAGGTTTCATGGGAAGTTTGAGCGAGCAGCAACCGCTCGATGCCCTAAACAGGCGTGAAAGGGGCTCAAAGCGATCGGAATAAGTATTGTGCCCGTAACAGATTGATGATCCTCGAAGATGGCTCGTGAATTATATACGAGGCCACACGCGAGGAACGACCTTGGGAACAAAGCGGGTGCAGAGAGTCAGTTTCAATCCAAAGGACCTGTGGTTATGGGCCCACCATGTGGGTTGAAAGTAGGAAGGGTGGTGACATCTTGCACAGCCGCCGACAGGGAGGCATGTCGCTGAATAGCTTGTCGCCTATGTTGGCAACAAGGTTGGTTCCAAGGGCGAGGACGATGAGAATCATTTTCCGCCGTTGAAACGAGGCGGCCAAGAGGCAAAGTTCTCATCCATCGGCGGTTACCGAAATGTCATCAACAATAAGAACAGGTCTCACCGGGCGAGTTGTACACCGAGGTGTTTACATAAGGTGAGAATATTACTGCTTAGATCATATAGATCACAAGAAAGGTTAAACAAAACAATGGAAAGGAAATGTGATCAAAAGTTTAAATGAATCAACGTAAGGAAAATGTGTTTAAACACATATTTCAGGGGTATATCCTTTCCAAGGACAAGCGGCATGATATCCATGACAAGATAGAAAGTAGAAGACCATTAGGTAAGGGAGGAATTTCACGATATTACCCATACAACAATGTTTGATAATTGAGTGAGAAACATTTAGCATTGGGCATTCAAATGTTCTTGTTGAAAACCGTAGTACCATAGACATGCTTTGAGATAGCATTGACATGGTCATCGCTTGAAGATCGACTTTGAAACACGGGATCCATCAGAATAACTTGTAGATTAAGTCTTACAATTTCTCATGGATGAATGGATAACCTTGCTGAAAAGGAATCTATAATGATAGGTCCTCCAAATTGTGGGGGGGTGCTAGGCATGACATCATGTTACCGGGTCATCAAAGGATCAACATCATAACTCTTGGGAAGTTGTCCCAACCATCATATCTGACCGAGATTCAGATCCGATTGGTGTCAGGATACCTCAGACTTAGGATACCTGAGAAGAAAAGGTGCAACGCAAATTGACGAGATGACATTGTAAGATTCTCGGGGAAATGAACTATGAAGTGATTTCCGTTAACAAGAGTCCATCATTAGCCCAAGGAGAGGGCAAGGAGGTGTCTGGTGAACTCAACGGCAATTCACCAAGATTCCCAAAGGATAGACTTCCACATTTAAGTGAACAAGGAGATAGCATTTGTCAGATCAAATGATATAAGGAAGTATGCTCGAGGAAAACATACACAATTAAACATTGGTTGAAAGGTGCGCCCGATGGGTTGGGTTGCACGACCAATGTCAGAATGGTGATTCAATAATCGATAGCCTAAGAATGAACCTCCGACCATTAACTTCGAAGCAATACGGCTGCTAGAAGGAAAGAATCCAAACAACACCGTCCACTTGTTGGAATTAACACGGGGACCAAGAAAGAATTGGTGATGGTGAGAAGTATTTCTATGTCAAGAATTCTCAAGAGATGGAACGAATCTCAGAACATTCTTGACATAAAGGATGGTAATACTCCAAGGTAAAGAAGAACAATTGCTGGATAGCAAGGAACTCAAGGTTTAACACCAAACATGAACAAGCTTGTGTTGGTGGGAAGGCAATAAGGTGGTCGATGATAATACAATGCATCGAGGGCAAGGATGGTATTTCTCATCATGAATTCAATTGATATCCTGGATGAGCTCATAAGGTTGATGATGATGTAATCGATCGGCGACGACATCTAGTCAAAGTAATGATGAAGTGAAAAGTTATTGGAACCCAGGGTACGACACAAACTCGAAACCAAGCTTGTTGTTCAAGGCGAAATGATATGTCGATGAGGATCGACGTAAGGTTAGTTCCTCGTCGAAAATTGTGCTCCGTGAAGAAGGAACGGGTAGCACAGTTAAAATCATCACGACAATGATATAGCCAAACAGGCTAGGAATGGCGTGATCGGTTACAAACTCGTACTTAAAGAAGATTATCAAGTGTCGTTGAACCGTAGTGCAGACTCGGTTCAGTTATCGGTGTCTTTGAGGGTTTAATAACTCAGAGCCCGCGAAAAATTGGAATCAGTGGGAAGGTAGCACTTGATGAAGAACTCATAAGAAGTTATGCTGTTCCATGATAATCTCGAGATACCAGGGGGTAATACTCGATGACATATCAAAGTATAGGTTAGACGGGGGTATTGCTCTACAGAAGACAAGTGCTAAAACTTGCACGAGAAATGGTATTTAAAAGAGAACATGGTCGGAACCACGATTGCAAAAGGCCAGATCCCAGATATAATATGAACTTATACCAAAGGAATAATTAATTTAAGAGAAGCTTTAATGATAAGATCTACATCGTGTCCATGGGCATGAACACAAAGTTCAAGGTCGACTCCCACTTCTCCAATGCATACCCTTTCATTCACTTCTCGCTTTCGATGAAGTTATAGCGTTGAAATTTTATCTGGCAAAATTCCAGAAGAGTACGACTCGTGAAAATTTTCGAGTTCACACATATTAAGGAAGGCATAGGTTCAACCCATAGGGGCTTCTTGGAATCATATACCAGAATCTTTAGAGATAATTAACTCAAGCTCGAAGGCAGAGCATGGTTGAGAAAGCAGAGGATACAATTTACGAAAGGTATTATGTATCAGAGGAAAAGCTCACAAGGTTATTGAATATGAAGGGCGTTGTCATAAAATCCAACAAAGGATCCGTGGTCCACAAGGGATCATCAGTGAGCATCAGTACTCAACTAGAGGTAGAAGAATGCAAGGAGATCAAATTATAGAAACAACTGACTAACTCAATTGTCAAATGCAAAGGTATTATGATTTCCAAATCAAGGGATTAGAAGCAATGCTCTGATTAGGGATGGATAAGTCGAATAGCCTTAGGGTACAATCAACGACAATTGGATTGGTCGAGAACCAATTCCAGATAAAAGAATGGCAGCTCAATGAAAAGTAATTTATAAGGATCAATGATGATTATGGTATTCGCAAACATATTGAGTCAACAGACCAAAATGATAATGACAAGGAATGTCAATATGTCTACGAGACTTATGGGATTAACCATAATGCAAGCAAGCAAGAATTTCAAGAGCCAAAGGCTCTAGAGGATTTTTGGAAGATCGAATAGTAATTTGAAGACTTTTGTGAAACACATGAACCACTGGGGTTGAGCGGATACTCGACAAGGGCGAGGATTTATTTGAAGGGGTATTCATGTGGCAAAGAACTGCTAGGCAGTAGGCACAAAGTCTTCTCGAAACAATAGAGAAAACTTCGGGGTATCTTGTGAAGGAAATATGCCCTAGAGGCAATAATAAAGTTATTATTTATTTCCTTATATCATGATAAATGTTTATTATTCATGCTAGAATTGTATTAACCGGAAACATAATACATGTGTGAATACATAGACAAACAGATAGTCACTAGTATGCCTCTACTAGACTAGCTCATTAATCGAAGATGGTTATGTTTCCTAACCATAGACATGTGTTGTCATTTGATTGATGGGATCACATCATTAGGAGAATGATGTGATTGACATGACCCATTTCGTTAGCTTAGCACTTGATCGTTTAGTATGTTGCTTATGCTTTCTTCATGACTTATACAAAGTTCCTGCAACTATAAGATTATGCAACTCCGCTTACGGAGGAACACTTTGTGTGCTACCAAACGTCACAACGTAAATGGGTGATTATAAAGGTACTCTACAGGTGTCTCCAAAAGTATATGTTGAGTTGGCATGAATCGAGATTAGGTTTTGTCACTCCGATTGTCGGAGAGGTATCTCTGGGCCTTCTCGGTAATACACATCACATAAGTCTTGCAAGCATTGCAACTAATGAGTTAGTTGTGATATGATGTATTACGGAACGAGTAAAGAGACTTACCGGTAACGAGATTGAACTAGGTATTGATACCGACGATCGAATCTCGGGTAAGTAACATACCGATGACAAAGGAACAACGATATCGTTATGCGGTTTGACCGATAAAGATCTTCAGAGAATATGTAGGAACCAATATGGGCATCCAGGTTCCGCTATTGGTTATTGACCGAGAATGGTTCTAGGTCATGTCTACATAGTTCTCGAACCCGTAGGGTCCGCACGCTTAACGCTTCGATGATAGTTCATTATGAGTTTATAAGTATTGATGTACCAAGGTAGTTCGAGTCCCGGATGTGATCACGGACATGACGAGGAGTCTCAAATGGTCGAGACATAAAGATTGATATATTGAAGCCTACATTTGACATCGGAAATGTTCCGAGTGAAATCGAATTTACCGGAGTACCGGAGGTTACCGAACCCCCGGGAACTATATGGGCCATAGTGGGCCTTGGTGGAAAGGAGAAAGGGCCAGCCCTAGGTGGTCGCGGCCCTCTTCCCCTAGTCCTACCAGGACTAGGAAAGGTGGGCCGCCCCTCTCTCTCTTCCCCTCCGTGAATCCTATTCCAACTAGGATTGAGGGGAATCCTACTCCCGAGGGAGTAGGACTCCTGCGCCGCCTCCTCTGGCCGGCCGCCCCTCCCCTTGGCTCCTTTATATACGGGGCAGGGGCACCCTAGGACACACAAGTTGATCTACGGATCGCTCCTTAGCCGTGTCGGTGCCCCTTCCACCATATTCCACTTCGGTCATATCGTCATGAGCTTAGGCGAAGCCTCGCGCCGAGAAGTCATATCGTCATGAGCTTAGGCGGCCCTGCGCCGGTGGAGCATCATCATCGCCACCATGCCGTCGGTTGACGGAACTCATCCCCGACACTTTGCTGGATCGGAGTCCGGGATCGCCATCGAGCTGAACGTGTGCGTAACTCGGAGGTGCCGTCGCTCGGTGCTTGGATCGGTCGGATCGTGAAGACGCACGACTACATCAACCGCGTTGTTATAACGCTTCGCTTTCGGTCTCACGAGGGTACGTGGGCGGACATTCTCCCTCTCGTTGCTATGCCATCACCATGGTCTTGCGTGTGCGTAGGAAATTTTTGAAATTACTACGCTCCCCAACAAAGGGCATCCGAGCCAGGTTTTATGCGTTGATGTCATATGCACGAGTAGAACACAAGTGAGTTGTGGGCGATATAAGTCATACCGCTTACCAAAGATGTCATACTTTGGTTCAGCGGTATTGTGAGATGAAGCGCCCGGACCGACATTACGCGTGCGCTTACGCGAGACTGGTTTCACCGCCCGAGCACTAGTTGCTTAAAGGTGACCGCGGGTGTCTGCTCTCTCACTTTAGTTGAACTGAGTGTGGCTACGCCGGTCCTTGCGAAGGTTAAAACAGCACCAACTTGACAAACTATCGCTGTGGTTTTGATGCGAGGTAAGAACGGTTCTTGCTCAGCCCGTAGCAGCCACGTAAAACTTGCAACAACAAAGTAGAGGACGCCTAACTTGTTTTTGCAGGGCATGTTGTGATGTGATGTGGTCAAGACGTGATGCTATATTTTATTGTATGAGATGATCATGTTTTGTAACCGAAGTTATCGGCAATCGGCAGAGCCATATGGTTGTCGCTTATTGTATGAAATGCAAACGCCATGTAATTGCTTTACTTTATCACTAAGCAGAGCGATAGTCGAGAAGCAATAGTTGGCTAGACGACAACGATGCTACGATGGAGATCAAGGTGTCGCGCCGGTGACGATGGTGATCATGACGGTGCTTGGCGATGGAGATCACAAGCACAAGATGATGATGACCATATCATATCACTTATATTGATTGCATGTGATGTTTATCCTTTATGCATCTTATCTTGCTTTGATTGACGGTAGCATTATAAGATGATCTCTCACTAAAATTATCAAGAAGTGTTCTCCTCGAGTATGCACCGCTGCTAAAAGTTCAGAGTACCCGCACACCACGTGATGATCGGTGTGATAAGTTCTACGTCCATCTACAACGGTGCAAGCCAGTTTTGCACACGCAGAATACTCAGTTAAACTTGACGAGCCTAGCATATGCAGATATGGCCTCGAACACGGAGACCGAAAGGTCGAGCGTGAATCATATAGTAGATATGATCAACATAGTGATGTTCACCATTGAAACTACTCCATCTCACGTGATGATCGGACATGGTTTAGTTGATTTGATCACGTAATCACTTAGATGACTAGAGAGATGTCTGCCTAAGTGGGAGGTTTTTAATATGATTAATTAAACTTAAATTTATCATGAACTTAGTACCGATAGTATTTTTGCTTGTCTATGTTTATCAGTAGATAGATGGCTCGTCTGTTGTTCCGTTGAATTTTAATGCTTCCTTGAGAAAGCAAAGTTGAAAGATGATGGTAGCAATTACACGGACTGGGTCCAGAATTTGAGGATTATCCTCATTGCTGCACGTAAGAATTATGTCCCGAAGCACCGCTGGGTGCCAGTGCTCGCTGCAGAGCAACGCCGAAGTTGTGAACGTCTGGCGAGCAAAGTGATGACTACTCTATAGTTCAGTGTGCCATGCTTTACGGCTTAGAACCGGTCTTCAACGACGTTTTGAACGCCATGGAGCATATGAGATGTTCCAGAGTTGAAGTTAATATTTCAAGCAAATGCCCGGATTGAGAGATATGAAGTCTCCAATAAGTTCTATAGCTGCAAGATGGAGGAGAATAGTTCACAAGGAGCACATACTCAAAATGTCCGGGTATAATAATCACTTAATTCAGCTGGGAGTTAATCTTCCGGATGATAGTGTCATTGATGATTTCTCCAATCATCGCCACCAAGCTACAAGAGCTTCGTGATGAACTATAATATGCAAGGGATGACTAAGACAATTCCGAGCTCTTCGCAATGCTAAAAGCCATGGAGGTAGAAATCAAGAAAGAGCATCAAGTGTTGATGGTCAACAAGACCACTAGTTTCAAGAAAAGGGCAAAGGAAGAAGAAGGAAACTTCAAGAACAACAAGAAAGTTGCTGCTCAAGAGAAGAAACCCAAGTCCGGACCTAAGCCTGAAATCGAGTGTTTTACCGCAAGCGATCGACATCGGAAGCGGAACTGCCCCAAGTATTTGGCGGATAAGAAGGATGGCAAGGTGAACAAAGGTATATGTGATATACATGTTATTGATGTGTACCTTACTAGAGCTCGTAGTAGCACTGGTATTTGATACGGTTCTGCTGCTAATATTTGCAACTCAAACAGGACTACGGAATAGGCGAGCATCGGCAAAGGACGAGGTGACGATGCGCGTGGGAAATGGTTCCAAAGTCAATGTGATCGCGGTCGGCACGCTACCTCTACATCTACCTTCGGATTAGTTTTAGACCTAAATAATTGTTATTTGGTGCCGCGCTGAGCATGAACATTATATCTGGATCTTGTTTGATGCGAGACGGTTATTCATTTAAATCAGAGAATAATGGTTGTTCTATTTATATGAGTAATATCTTTATGGTCATGCACCCTTGAAGAATGGTCTATTCTTGTTGAATCTCGACAGTAGTGATACACATATTCATAATGTCGAAGCCAAAAGATGCAGAGTTGATAATGATAGTGCAACTTATTTGTGGCACCGCCGCTTAGGTCATATCGGTGTAAAACGCATGAAACAACTCCATACGATGGACTTTTGGAATCACTTGATTATGAATCACTTGGTACATGCGAACCGTGCCTCATGGGCAAGATGACTAAAACACCGCTTCTCCGTTGTATGGAGAGAGCAACAGACTTATTGGAAATCATACATACAGATGTATGTGGTCCGATGAATGTTGAAGCTGTGGCGGATATCGTTATTTTCTCACCTTCACAGATGATTTAAGCAGATACGGGTATATCTACTTGATGAAGCATAAATCTGAAACATTTGAAAAGTTCAAAGAATTTCAGAGTGAAGTTGAAAATCATCGTAACAAGAAAATAAAGTTTCTACGATCTGATCGTGGAGGAGAATATTTGAGTTACGAGTTTGGTCTACATTTGAAGCAATGCGGAATAGTTTCGCAACTCACGCCACCGGAACACCTCAACAGTAATGGTGTGTCCGAACGTCGAATCGTACTTTACTAGATATGGTGCGATCTATGATGTCTATTTCGATTTACCGCTATCGCTTTGGGGTTATGCTTTAGAGACGGCCGCATTCACGCTAAATAGGACACCGTCAAAATCCGCTGAGACGACGCCTTATGAACTATGGTTTAGCAAGAAACCAAAGTTGTCGCTTCGAAAGTTTGGGGTTGCGATGCTTATGTGAAAAAACTTCAACCTGATAAGCTTGAACCCAAATCGAAAAATGTGTCTTCATAGGATACCCAAAGGAGACAATTGGGTATACCTTCTATCACAGATCCAAGGCAAGACATTCGTTGTTAAGAATGGATCCTTTCTAGAGAAGGAGTTTCTCTCAAAGAAGTGAGTGGGAGGAAAGTGGAACTTGATGAGGTAATAGTACCAGCTCCCTTATTGAAAGTAGTTCATCACGAAATCAGTTTACGTAACACCTACACCAGCTAGCGAGGAAGATAATGATAATGATCATGAAACTTCAGATCAAGTTGTCACCGAACTCAGAGATCAACCAGAATAAAATCCACACCGAGTGGTACGGTAATCCTATTCGGAAGTCATGCTACTAGATCATGGTGAACCTACGAACTATGAAGAAGCGATGGTGAGCCCAGATTCCACAAAATGGCTTGAAGCCATGAAATCTGAGATGGGATCCATGTATGAGAACAAAGTATGGACTTTGGTAGACTTGCCCGATGATCGGCAAGCTATTGAGAATAAATGGATCTTTAAGAAGAAGACCGACGCCGATGGTAATGTAATCGTCTACAAAGCTCGACTTGTTGCAAAAGGTTTTCGACAAGTTCAAGGGGTTGACTACGATGAGACTTTCTCACCAGAAGCGATGCTTAAGTCTGTCCGAATCATGTTAGCAATTGCCGATTTTATGATTATGAAATTTGGCAAATGGATGTAAAACTGCATTCTTGAATGGATTTCTAGAAGAAGAGTTGTATATGATGCAACCGAAGGTTTTGTTGATCCAAAGGGTGCTAACAAAGTGTGCAAGCTCCAACGATCAATTTATGGTCCAGTGCAAGCCTCTCGGAGTTGGAATAAACGCTTTGATAGTGTGATCAAAGCATATGGTTTTATCTGCACTTTTGGAGAAGCCTCGATTTACAAGAAAGTGAGTGGGAGCTCAGAGCATTTCTAATATTATATGTGGACGATATATTGTTGATTGGAAATGATATAGAATTTCTGGATAGCATAAAAGGATACTTGAATAAAAGTTTTCAATGAAAGACCTCGTGAAGCTGCTTACATATTAGGCATCAAGATCTATAGAGATAGATCAAGACGCTTAATTGACTTTCACAAAGCACATACCTTGATAAAGTTTTGAAGAAGTTCAAAATGGATCGAGCAAAGAAAGGTTTTTACCAGACATAAGGTGTAAGATTGAGTCGACTCAATGCCCGACCACAGCAGAAGATAGAGAGAAATGAAAATGTTCCTATGCTTCAGCCATAGGCTCTATCATGTATGCAATGTTGTGTACCAGACTGACGATGCTTAGCTGTAAGCTTGGCAGGAAGGTACCAAAGTAATCCAGAGTGGATCATCGGACAGCGGTCAAGAACATCCCGAAATACCGAAAAGGACTAAGGATATGTTTCTCGATATGGAGGTGACAAAGAGCTAGTCGAAATGGTTACGCCGATGCAAGTTTTGACACTGATCCGGACGATTCTAAATCGCAAACCGGATACGTATTTTTATTAAACGGTGGAGCTGCCGGTTGGTGCAGTTCTAAACAAAGCGCCGTGGCGGGATCTACATGTGAAGCGGAGTACATAGCTACTTGAAGCAGCAAATGAAGGAGTCTGGATGAAAGAGTTCATTTCGATCTAGGTGTTATACCTAGTGCATCGGGACCAATGAAGATCTTCGTGACAATACTTGGTGCAATTGCCTTGGCAAAGGAATCCAGATTTCACAAGAGGACCAAGCATATCAAGAGACGCTCAATTCCATTCGGGACCAAGTCCAAGTGGGAGACATAGAGATTTGCAAAATACATACGGATCTGAATGTTGCGCACTGCTGACTAAGCCTCTTCCACGAGCAAAACATGATCAACACCAAGACTCCATGGGTGTTAGAATCATTACCGTGTAATCTAGATTATTGACTCTAGTGCAAGTGGGAGATCAAGGAAATATGCCCTAGAGGCAATAATAAAGTTATTATTTATTTCCTTATATCATGATAAATGTTTATTATTCATGCTAGAATTGTATTAACCGGAAACATAATACATGTGTGAATACATAGACAAACAGATAGTCACTAGTATGCCTCTACTAGACTAGCTCATTAATCAAGATGGTTATGTTTCCTAACCATAGACATGTGTTGTCATTTGATTGATGGGATCACATCATTAGGAGAATGATGTGATTGACATGACCCATTTCGTTAGCTTAGCACTTGATCGCTTAGTATGTTGCTTATGCTTTCTTCATGACTTATACAAAGTTCCTGCAACTATAAGATTATGCAACTCCTGCTTACGGAGGAACACTTTGTGTGCTACCAAACGTCACAACGTAAATGGGTGATTATAAAGGTACTCTACAGTGTGTCTCCAAAAGTATATGTTGAGTTGGCATGAATCGAGATTAGGTTTTGTCACTCCGATTGCCTGGAGAGGTATCTCTGGGCCTTCTCGGTAATACACATCACATAAGTCTTGCAAGCATTGCAACTAATGAGTTAGTTGTGATATGATGTATTACGGAACGAGTAAAGAGACTTACCGGTAACGAGATTGAACTAGGTATTGGATACCGACGATCGAATCTCGGGTAAGTAACATACCGATGACAAAAGGAACAACGTATATCGTTATGCGGTTTGACCGATAAAGATCTTCGTAGAATATGTAGGAACCAATATGGGCATCCAGGTTCCGCTATTGGTTATTGACCGAGAATGGTTCTAGGTCATGTCTACATAGTTCTCGAACCCGTAGGGTCCGCACGCTTAACGCTTCGATGACAGCTTCATTATGAGTTTATAAGTATTGATGTACCAAGGTAGTTCGAGTCCGGATGTGATCACGGACATGACGAGGAGTCTCAAATGGTCGAGACATAAAGATTGATATATTGAAGCCTACATTTGACATCGGAAATGTTCCGAGTGAAATCGAATTTATCGAGTACCGGAGGTTACCGAACCCCCGGGAACTATATGGGCCATAGTGGGCCTTGGTGGAAAGGAGAAAGGGCCAGCCCTAGGTGGTCGCGCCTCCCCTTCCCTAGTCCTACCAGGACTAGGAAAGGTGGGCCGCCCCTCTCTCTCTTTCCCTCCTGAATCCTATTCCAACTAGGATTGAGGGGAATCCTACTCCCGAGGGAGTAGGACTCCTCGCGCGCGCCTCCTCTTGGCCGGCCGACCCCTCCCCTTGGCTCCTTTATATACGGGGCAGGGGCACCCTAGGACACACAAGTTGATCTACGGATCGCTCCTTAGCCGTGTGCGGTGCCCCTTCCACCATATTCCACTTCGTCATATCGTCATGAGCTTAGGCGAAGCCTGCGCGGAGAAGTCATATCGTCATGAGCTTAGGCGAAGCCCTGCGCCGGTGGAGCATCATCATCGCTACCACGCCGTCGGTCGACGGAACTCATCCCCGACACTTTGCCGGATCGAGTCCGGGATCGCCATCGAGCTGAACGTGTGCGTAACTCGGAGGTGCCGTCGCTCGGTGCTTGGATCGGTCGGATCGTGAAGACGTACGACTACATCAACCGCGTTGTTATAACGCTTCCGCTTTCGGTCTACGAGGGTACGTGGACGGACACTCTCCCCTCTCGTTGCTATGTCATCACCATGGTCTTGCGTGTGCGTAGGAAATTTTTTGAAATTACTACGTTCCCCAACATCTTGTAATAACAAGATCAATGGGGGATGATCGTATGAATGGCAAGTGTAAGTAGTTATCCATACGGATTTATCGGTGGTCAGGAATAGCAAAAGTGATGGGCACAAGTCTCGAGAGAACATCAGAGAGTACCTTCGGAATCTTCTGATTAGCAGACGATCATCTGAAGTGAGGGGCTCTCCAGGAGAAAGTACTCGCGAGAACCTAAAGTTAGTTTTGTTTTTAGCAAAATCGTTTAACCCGAATAGAAGAGAGTTCAGAATCCCAGAGTAAAGATCGAGGAGTAAAAGATCCTAATACCACCCAATGGCGACGTGGGCCCATGGGCCGCACAGCCATGTTAGTAAAAGTTTCAGTAAAGTCTAGACTCGACTTGCCAAGGAGTTCAAGGGGATTCCTACAGCAATCGGCTCGATACCAACTTGTGACGCTTCGATTTAATCGTACACTAATCATGCACGTAAATGTGTACGATCAAGATCGTGGACTCACGGAAGATATCACAACACAACTCTACAAATAAAATAAGTCATACAAGCATCATAATACAAGCCGGGGGCCTCGAGGGCTCGAATACAAGTGCTCGATCATAGACGAAGTCAGTGGAAGCAACAATATCTGAGTACGACATAAGTTAAACAAGGTGCCATAAGATGGCTAGCACAAACCGGGATACAGATCGAAGAGGAGCAGGCCTCCGCCTCGATCCTCCTAGGTTACTCCCCGTAGTCGCCGCCGGCTACACGTAGTAGTAGGCACCTCCGCAGTAGTAGTCGCCATAGGCGGTGGCGCTCGCCTCGGGCTCCATCGTCTGCTGCAGCAATCGAGTAGAGGTAGGGGAAAAGGGGAACAAGGCAACCGTGAGTACTCATCCAAAGTACTCGCAAGCAAGGAGCTACACTACATATGCATGGATATATGTGTAAAGACCATATCGCTGGACTGAATCGCAGAATGCCGTAATAAGAGGGGATAGCTAGTCTTAACGAAGACTACGCTCGACACCTGCCTTGCAATGTAGGAGGGACAATCTGAAGTCCTCAAGTAACATCACATAGCAATATCCTACCCGCGATCCCTCCTCATATTCCCGAGAGAGAGCGACCACCGGTTGTATCCGCACTTGGAAGGGTGTGTTTTATCAAGTATCCGGTTCTAGTTGTCATAAGCTCAAGGTACAACTCCAAGTCGTCCATGCTATCAAGATCACGGCTATCCGAATAGATTAACTTCCTGCAGGGTGCACCATCTTACCCAAAGACGCTTGATCCCATTTGGCCGACACACTTTCTGGGTCATGCCCGCCGCGGAAGATCAACACGCCGCAGCCCCACCTAGGCACAACAGAGAGGCCAAGACGCGCGGTCTAAACCTAAGCGCAGCAGTGTCAGGCCCATCGCCTCGAGCACACACAAGACGTTAAGTAGGCGGCCGAAGCGCACCTAGCCTAACAGCGCTCCAGCCCAATCCGGCGCTAGCCATCTCCGTCACCGACGCTTGAAGTACTTTCGCCGATACCACGACGCCGGATACCCATAACTACTCCCGCCAGATGGTTAGTGCGTATAAGCTCGTAGCCAACTCAGATCAAATACCAAGACCTCGTTAAGCGTGTTAAGTAACCGCGAACGCCGAACAGGCCAGCCCACCTCTCTCCTAGGCGGTCTCAACCTGCCTGCCGCTCCGCCTCAAGATCCACTCATGGTGCTCCATCACCGACCGACTTTAGTCTCACATGTATCATGTATAATTATATAGTATATACCCGTGATCAACTCCCGAGTGATCACGGCCCGATAGTATAGCACGCGAACGGACAAGAAAGTAGGGCCACAGATGAAAGTACTAGCATCCTATACTAAGCATATAGGATTGCGGTAAAGGTAACAACAAGAGTGACAAGGACAAAGCTATGCATCGGGATAGGCATAACGGAAAGCAAGAATATGCTACACTACTCTAATGCAAGCAAGATAGAGTAGAATAGGCGATATCCGGTGATCAAGGGGGGCTTGCCGGTTGCTCGGCAAGAGAGAGGGTCGCCGGTGACGTAGTCGATCACAGGGACATCAACATCGGTCTCGGGGTCACCGGAGAGAAGGGGAAGAAACAGTAAGTACATAGCGAGCAAGTGCATAACAGACAATGATGAGCTAGACGTGTTCTAACGCAGCGCTAGGCGGTATCTTGGCGAAGAAATATCCGGAAAGTATCCCGGTGTTTCGTGTTTTCGAGCGGAGGAGCCGAGGGGAAAGTTGCGAGTTTGATATGTTAGAGGTGCATGGCGACGAACAGTGCGTATCCGGGTTCGTCTAAATGCTCGAGTAACTTTCATGTACAAAGTTTTTCCATCCGAGCTACGCTTTATTTTATATTAATTTTAAAATATTTAATTCATTTTAGGATTTATTTAATTATTTAATTTCAACATTATCCGAATTAGTGAAAGGTGATGTCAAGATGACACCACCATGACGTCAAGAGGTCAAATCGACCGCTGATCGTCAAACCGACCATGGGTCCCATCATCATCGATCGAGCTTAATTAAATGTAATTGATTAGTTTAATTAGTTGATTAGTTTAATTTATATATGATTAATTGTTAACTAATTAATCAATTAATTAATTAATTTAATTATTATACTTTTTAATTCCTTTTTTAATTCCTTTTTTAACCGTTCTAGGGCGGGGCCCTTTGTCATAGGCCCATAGGGCCTTAACGGGCACGCAAGACGCTTGGCTGGTATACGAAGAATCTGGCCGCCTCGAAGCGCCGGCCGCGGGGCTAAGGGCGCTGCGCGCGGGGCGCACATGCACACCACTTGCAGCCCGAGGCCACCAAGGTGGGGCGGCCACGGCGGCAACCGGGCAACAAGGCAAGTGGGCGACACACGGGGGGGGTTGGGCCTGCATGGAAGGTCGGGGAGGCGGCGGGGCTCGAGGGCGCCTGCACGGCCGGACGGAGCAAGACGCTGTGGCAGCGGCGACCGATCATGACGTGACGTGCGGCGGGCGGGACGATGGCGACAAAGAATAAGGGAGAGAGGGAGGAAGGCCGGAGCCTCACCGGTGATGTAGGCACGAGGCGTGGGTCGTGGAGGGGTCGGGGACGGCGCCGGAGAGGAAGCAGTCCGCGATGTGGCGGCGGAGGTCGGCGAGGAGCTCCCATGAGTCGGCCGGGCGACGGCGAGGTCCCGCGGTGTGAGGAGGAGACGAGGAGGCGGCGGATCCATGACGGCGGAGCGGTGGCGAAGGCCGCAACGGGATCGGCTCGGGTGCCGATCCAGCCAGTGGGAGGGAAGCTCGGCGAGGTGGTCCTCGTCTGGGGCGGCGAGGGACGATGGGATCGGGGAGGGGTCGCCCGATCCAGATCGGAACCGAGTGGACGGGCACGAGGGAAGAGTGGGACGAGGGAGGGGTGGGTGCGAGTGGGAGGAACCGCTTAGGGTTCGGTCGCCTGAGGTGAGGTAGGCGCTGGCCGGGCCGGCTGTTTGGCACCGAGGTTATCTGGCCGTGGCCCAAAGACGTGGGGTCTCTTTTTTGGGTTAGTTTTAGTTCTAGTTATGTTATCTATAATCGTTATTTCCTTTCCTGTTTAATTCATTTTGAAGTACTTAGGCATTCTGTAAAAGTGTGATCTCTTCACCATAAATATCCAGGCATTAATTTGCACACTTCGAACATTTTAGTTTTAACCTTTGAAAATTTTTATTGTCTGCAGTTGTTTTAAATTTGAAATTCGAACTAGGTTCTGAACTAACACGAGTTTATCCTCCGAAACCGAGGTGACGTGGCATCATTAGCGAGGGTTCACTGTAGCTTAACTATCCGGGCGTCACAGCCATAAAGTGGTCTTTGTCGGCCAACGCTTAAAATACGTACCGGTAAACTTATCCGGTTTCAGTGCAGCGGCAAAGCCACTTGCCGAAAAATTCCTACACATAATAGGTTTTTGGATTGTTGAGTAAATAGGCAATTTCTCGATTAAATTAATCCACGAGTAAATCACTAGCATGGCATTGACTAAGTTGATGATGTACCGACTTTGATCTAAACATGCACGCATTAAGCAAACAGTAGACAAATCTACACATACCGCTAGTAATCTTGCTAATATGAAAATAATCGAGAGCGGGATAAGCGAGTTATACCTCCAAGAGGCCATCACGAGGCCGCGCTTTGGTGGCAGCAATGGCGTCCTCGGCGGCCTTCTTGTCGGCTTCAGCTTTCTCGGCGGCGGCACGGTCGGTGTCGGTGGACATGGTGATGATGAAGGCGACGCGACGTAGAGGAAGTAGACGATCGGGCGAAGTCGATAATCGCTGCCCAAAACCTATTCGCCCTCACCCGCGTCACAGAACCGTAAAGGCGTGGTTTGGAGACCTGCTCTTCCGTCGACCGTACGCGCGGACGGGATGGAGTCACCGGCGACAGCAGCAGCAAAGGAACGACGGGCGTCGCGCGTGAGCGATGTGATCTGCTCGTGGCGGCTAGGGTTAGGCCGAAGTCCGTGACAGCCCACGATCCGACGCCTCGGATCGTGGCCTCGCCGCCGAAACCTCCGTTAGTGACCGCAAAATAAGCGCATAGGTGTGAGCTCGGCTCATTCCCGCGACCTGCGGCGCGGCGGGCGGGCGGCCGGCGGAGGAGGAGCGCGCGAGGGCCTCTTCTCTTCTCAAGCTTCAATAGCATGTAGAAGAGAAACCCTTATAAACCACTCCAACTCTCTTTTCACTTCCGGGTGGGACTAAACTTCCCACCACACCTAGTGCCATATAATCCACATGGGCCCTTAGAGATTTTTCAGAAATTACAATATGGGCCTAGAGCCCATCTCTGATTTCAGCATTAACATGGGGAAGACGAGGGTGTGCAAATTGGCCTCCATGATTCTCTTCCACTTCGTCAAATCTCTTGCCTCCCAACCAAATAATGGATCATATGTCTCATAAACTCAAACCTACTGCCTCCCAACCAATCCGAATTATAAGATGTTCTAGTAACTTTTTTTCGAATCGGATATATATTGATAAAAAATTTAGTCTATTTGTCGCTATTTCAGTCCGTAGGTAGTCCATATTGAAATTACGAAACGTCTTAAATTCGGAAGAGAGGTCATACTAATTTCCCCAACCAAACGCTCTATAATATTTGGGACAGAGAAGATCGAGGAATAAAAATAACTTTAACATATACTCCGAGCATGATTTGAAAGCATACTCAGGTGAAAATGCACTGCATGTCATTATTATTGCTCTCGTCACAAAGATGGGTCAGTTTTTGTTTTTTTAGGCCACAACAAACTAGAAAGAATAATAGTACTCCAACCATCTTCGGTTGAATCCTACCCAACTACACAATCAACAACAATTCAACAAACAAAATGTACAATGATTCTACAACAACAAACCACACCATTTTTTGGTCTTTCTCGCGAATTCTCTCGCTTCTCATGAACTCGTTGAAACAAAAATCAAACAAACCATATTACAAAATTTGCGATCCAAAGGAAGAGAAAAGGGGGGATTTTTTCTGATTCCGAGCAGCCCGGCCGATTTTGTTGAGGTCATCCGGGGAATCCGGTTCGGCTCCAGACGGCGTCACGCACCCGCGACGCGTCCCGGCCCTTGAGCGTGCGTCCGACGCCCTCGACCACCGATGCCCTGGCCTGACGCCGCGCCAGGTACACGTGCGGCGGCACCCAGCCGTCGGCGTCCTCTTGCTGCTGCTCGTCGGGTTCGGGCTCAGGCTCCAGGTCGGCGAACCGGCTCGGCCACGCGGGCACCTCGACGGGCGCCGACGACGCCACCTGCCGCCCGTCCGCGAACGCCCGGCTCAGCCCGCCCACGCGCCGCGGCGGCTCGCCCCTGGGCGCCCTGTCGGTGCGCTGAACCCCGTCCTGATCCGCGGTGGTGGTTGGCGCGTCCGACGATGGCGAATACCAGACGTCCGACTCGACCAGGTCCGGCAGGTCGTCGTAGGGGGACGGGGCGACGGTGGCGGAGCCGGGGCGGTGGTGGAAGCCGAGGAAGCGCTCGGCGGCGGAGAACGCCGTGGGCTTGCGCGCCTTCGCCATGGGCCGCAGTGCCGGCGCCTGGCTCCGGTCGATTGGTTTGGCTGAGCGCGCGCGGTGGGAAAGAGATGGAGGAAGGAAAGAGGGAGGAGCACGAGAGTGTTGAGGGGGGGTTTGGCGCCCGGGGCCGGGGCTACCTGGCGAGGATTTATAGGCCACGGCGGCGGTGGTGGGAGGCGGGGCCCAGCCCACGCAGGAGCCCGAGCCCGGGTTGTTTGTCGTGACGGGCTCCCCCTAACCCCCTTGGCGTTATGGTATGGTTAAAGTGACCACGCAGTATTCCCGCCTCCTTTTGGCTCCGCTTTTCTTTCTTTTTGTATTTTCTCTCCTCCGTATATATACGGTCAATTTGTAGCTGTTTCTTTCGCTGTCTGCACACCTCAACACCTGCGTTACGAAACCTACGCGTGTGGCGCACTTTGTACTACTCCTGGCTCCGAGTAGTACTTATTAGACACGGTTTACAAACGCAGCCATACGTAACGTACGTATGGAGACGAGTGGATAACCTTTGCCTGCCTGTGTTGCGTCAATGCCACTGAAGTACTACTCTTACTTGGTACGCCTAGGCTATATCCGGTGGAGGTATCTCACGTATGGATGTATGGATTAGCGAGAGCTTCGCTTGGGTGAAGGTGGATTTCCTTTTCTTTCATATAAATAAATAATGAAAAAAAGCACGCGTTGTTTTGATAGTGCCCATCTTGGTCGAGGGCCGAGAGCGGAAGCTTCGTGCTGGTGTTGCTTCTTCGTCCTGGTGTTTTTTTTTTTCTGGTGTTGCATGGAAGCATATCCACCAATTATGCATGCATGGACACCTCGTGTCACAGGACGACGGCATTAGCATATTCGGATAGGATAGGATGCGGGGGGCGGGATTAACACGACCCAGGCCAGGAGGGCCGGGTCCACGGCGCAGGGATAGATAGGGATTATCTAGGCGACTGCTGCACGGCACGAGCCGAGACGATGCAGATGCAGGTGGGGCAGCCGTCCCCCACGTGGTGTGAGCTCGAGTGGTCGACACGAAAGCCTGCGCGACTGGCTGAGGCGATGTGTGCCGCGCTGGACGGCCGCAGTCGCAGACTGGCGGCGTAGCGTAGGTGCTCACGTCACCCTTTCTTTGGCCTCGTTCCAACAGATTTACAGCCAGGCAGGCAGGCGGCGTCCTTGCACTCGTGCTTCTCCTTTCACGTGCGGGTTCACCAATTCAATTCGTACCCAGCACCAGCACCAGCACGAGATTTACGCCCAGCCCGTGATTATATTACGGGCAAAGCAAAAGTGCTCTACCTACTAATTGGTTTCTTGTACCTGGACCGGTACCTGTGCAAGGTACCCCGGACGGGTCTCATGGATGGACTTGTGGCTATTGGTACACACAATTTCCTCTCTTTTTCCTCTTCTCCAGGGCAAACAATTTCCTGTAGCGCCTTTAAACAAAAACAAAAAACAATTCCCTGTAGCGAAGCCATCCTCGAGGGAAGGTAAATTCGTTGACGTCCCATGAATGCTTTCGATGCAGGGTGTACTGGTGAAATTTGGTCCATGTACGATGAATGCTTTCGGTACCTCCATTCCATGCATGCGGAACCAAGTAACTACAGTAATGCAAAACGCCAAAACCGCCAGCACTGAACGACTTGGCCGCCAAGTTTTTGGTACAGCTAGCTGGAGCATAAACGCAGCAGGAGGAGCCAAGGAAAGTAAAACAAAAGAATACAAAAACTTTTTTTCCTTCTAGTACATGAAAATAATACAAAATCTGACTCATCAGACGTGGTCCATTGATGGATGCGAGAGCGAAACATAAGTTTGACTTTGAATATGCTGCACACAATTATATTTAGATCCAAGATTCCACTGTACTTGCCACCATCACGCCATGTCAAGTGGGATCTTAAGAGCAACTCCAACGCGGCGACCCATTTCGTCTGCTCGTTTCCGTTTGGGTCAAAACGGACACAAAAATCGGTCCAACGCGTCGACCCTAACGGACGCGTCTGTTTTTCGTTCGCCCGACGACCCATTCCAAACCCAAATAACCCAAATTTAGGCTCTACTTACGTCGGCGCAGACATGAGATCGATGCATGTGACGCTCGTCTACTCCTCCTCTTGGCCCGCCAGTCGGTGGCACATAGGCCATTCTTTTCTCCCATCCTGTAACGCCCTCGATGCGGCTATATCTCCCACGTATCGAGGCACGACTTAGAGGCATAACCGCATTGAAAGCAGTGTCGCAAGTGAGGTAATCTTCACACAACCCATGTAATACATAAGGGAAAGGGATACATAGTTGGCTTACAGTCGCCACTTCACACAAGACATAAATAAACATCCATCATTCGTAGTACACTCAAGGTCCGACTACGGAACCAAAATAAAAGAAGATACCCCAAATGCTACACGGATCCCGATCGTCCCAACTGGGCTCCACTCATCGATCATCGTGAAAAAACACATAGTAACGACCACGTTCCTCGTCGAACTCCCACTTGAGCTCGGTTGCGCCACCGTGACCGCATCGCCGGCACTGCAACTGTTTTGATAGAATCAGTGAGTCACGGGACTCAGCAATCTCACACCGCCATGAGATCAAGACTATTTAAGCTTATAGGAAGGACAGAGTGGTAAGGTGGAGCTGCAGCAGCGACTAGCATATATGGTGGCTACATCGCAAAAGAGAGCGAGAAGAGGAGCAAAGCACGGTCGTGAAGCTAGTAGCGATCAAGAAGTGATCCCGAACTACTTACGCCAAACATAACTCCAACACCGTGTTCACTTCCGGACTCCGAGAAGAGACCATCACGGTCACACACGCGTTGATGTGTATTTTAACCGAGGTCAACTTCGGGTTTTCTACAACCGGACATTAACAAATTCCCATCCGCCTCATAACCGCATGGGCACGGCTTTCGAAAGATATTACCTGCGCAGGGTGTCCCAACTTAGCCCATTATAAGCTCTCACGGTCAACGAAGGATATTCCTTCTACCGAAGACCCGATCAATCTCGGAATCCTTGACTACAAGACATTTCGACAAAGAATAAAACAAGACCAAGAAAGTCACCGAATGTGCCGACAAATCCCGATAGGAGCTGCACATATCTCGTTCTCAGGGCACACCGGATTGTCCAAACTTCCGATAGGCCATCTCAGAGTTGCCCCTAATGGCCACCGGCGGCTGACAGGTTTGGACCAGCACTCAGAGGAGAACTGGTGAAACGCCCTCGATGCGGCTATATCTCCCACGTGTCGAAGCACGACTTAGAGGCATAACCGCATTGAAAGCAATGTCGCAAGTGAGGTAATCTTCACACAACCCATGTAATACATAAGGGAAAGAGATACATAGTTGGCTTACAATCGCCACTTCACACAATACATGAGTAAAACAATACATCATACAGATACAATCAAGGTCCGACTACGGAACCAAAATAAAAGAAGACTACCCCAAATGCTACACAGATCCCCGATCGTCCCAACTGGCTCCACTCTCGATCAATCAAACGAAACAACACAAAGCACAAAGTCTTCATCGAGCTCCTCCTTGAGCTCGGGTGCATCACCGCACGATTTCGCTTCGGCACCTGCAAACTGGTTTTGAAGTATCTGTGAGTCACGGGACTCAGCAATCTCACACCATGAGATCAAGACTATTTAAGCTTAAAGGTAGGACAGGTAGTGAGGTGGAGCTGCAGCAGCGACTAGCATATATGATGGCTAACATACGCAAAAGAGAGCGAGAAGAGGAGGCAAAGCACGGTCGAACAACTATGATCAAGAAGTGATCCTGAACTCCTACTTACGCCGACATAACCCGAAACCGTGTTCTCCTCTCGATCAACCCCGAAAAGAGACACTCACGGTTACGCACACGGTTGGTGTATTTTAATTAAGATCAACTTCGGTTTTCTACAACCGACATTAACAAATTCCCATCTGCCACATAACCGCTGCACGGCTTTGAAAGTTCAAACCTGCAGGGTGTCCCAACTTAGCCCATGATAAGCTCTCGTGATCAACGAAGGATATTCCTTCTCCCGGAAGACCCGATCAGTCTCGAATCCGGCTACAAGACATTTCACAGCAATAAAACAAGACCAGCAAGACCGCCTGATGCGCCGACAATCCCGATAGGAGCTGCACATATCTCGCTCTCGTGGCAACACCGGATGAGACATCCTACGAGTAAAACCAAACCTCGAGTTGCCACGAGGGGCCCATGATCTACTCGGTTCGGGCCAGCACTTAGAGAAGCACCGTCCGGGGGCTAATAAAGATGACCCTTGGGCTCCGAAACCCAAGGGAAAAAGGGCATAGGTGAGGCAAATGGTAAAACCAATGTTGGGCCTTCTTTGAAAAGTCTTATTCAAAGCGAACTGTCAAGGGGTCCCATAAATCACCCGACCGCGTTAGGGACGCAAAATCCGGGAACATAACACCGTATGACGGAAACTAGGCGGCAAGAGTGGAACAAAACACTGCATAAGGCCGAGCCTTCCACCCTTTACCAAATATATAGATGCATTAATTAAATAAGATATATTGTGATATCCCAACAAGTAAACATGTTCCAACAAGGAACAACATCTCCATGTTCCAACAAGGAACAAACTTCATCTTCACCGCAACTAACAACGCTATAAGAGGGCTGAGCAAAGCGGTAGCATAGCCAAACAACGGTTTGCTAGGAAAAGGATGGTTAGGGGCTGACATGGCAAAATGGGTGGCATGATATAGCAAGTGGTAGGCATCGCAGCAGGGCATAGCAAAAGAGCGAGCATCTAGCAAGCAAAGATAGAAGTGATTTCGAGGGTATGGTCATCTTGCCCGAATCCCGCAAGGAAGAAGAACGAATCCATGAAGAAGACAAACGGACGAAGTCGAATGAATCCTCACAACTCCGAACGAAACCGGCTAACGAGGGAAGCAACCGGAAAGAAACAAACAACATAGTAAACAACCATCACATAAACAAGGCATGATGCACAACCAAGTATGATGCATGTCCGGTTTAATGAGGCATGGCATGGCAAAGTGCAACAAACAATACTACAAATTAAGTGGAGCTCAATATGCAACGGGTTGCATATTGACAAAACACCACAACACTTATTTAGTTCTCTCTCGGTTAGGCACTCAACAATATTAAATGTTATTAAACATGGCAAGAGGTGAAGCATATGAAACTATCTATCTAGGCAAGTTTAAATGAGGCCGGAAACAACGAACAACAATTCCGGAAAATCCCCATATGCAAATTATGGATTTGAAACAGATCTGACCTAAAGCATATTTTAGAGTTGTTAAACATGCAAAGTAAAGCTACCATGTTAAACTAGGCATTTTTCTACCCCATTTACATATATAATTTATTTAAAATGGAGCTACGGTTATTTAGTTATGAAATAAATCATTTTAGCATGGCATTTAAGCAAATTAATGCAACCAACAATTTTAAACATTTAAATGTTGTTATCATGATGCGGATGACATGTGCAAGTTTATGCAATATTATGAAATTGTTAACATGAGCATGTTACGAGGCATTATGTCACCGTGGTGGAAGAAAGGGGTGCCACGGCAACAAATCCGAAAATGGTGCCACGGCAACATATCGGTTCCGACAGCTCAATCGAGATATCGGTGCAAAGGAAAGCGTGGACGTGAGCGAGTCATGCAAGATGGTGGGGTGCTCCCTATTACCGGGTTCCCACGGAACGATGGCATGGCAAAAGAGGGGCATCGCAAGGATGATTCGATCACGGCGGTCGTCACGGGTTATACCTCCGGAACGTTCAAACGGGATGGGTCGAGTTTCGTAGAGGGAAGGAGTCGTTCACGGGTCGTCGAGGGAAGTAGAGGAAGTAGTCGTTCACGTTCGTTTTCAAAGAGGTACTTGACGGGTCCGAAACCCTTCGGGGTTGTCGTGGTACTTGCGGTCTCGCGATGGTAGTCGTACACGGCGTAGGGGAAGTAGACGTTCATGTTCGATGGTAGTGGTACATCTCGCCATCGGAAGTAGTTGTTCATGTCCCGTGGTTGTTCGGGGTCCACGGGGTCTTCGAGGGTCGACGGTAGTGGTACACGTAGTCGAACTAGGCGCATCCGAAGGGGTTCTTGTCACGCCCCGGTGTAGCCGCATGTTTTGTAGACGAGCTTTAATGGAACATGGGTGTCGTGGTACTTGGCGATATCCGGATGATCTTGCGTCTTCATGTGTAGAGGTACTTGGCGGATTCGTGTAGTTGAACTTGACGAAAACGGGTCTCCCAAAGACGCCGTGGTACTTGGCGCTATCCACCGTAGTCGAACTTGACGGAATCCGAACGCCCTTGTTGACCGGTACTTGGCGAAAATCCGAAGCTGCCTGGCGTCCCCGGTTCGGAGGTTGTGGAGGCAGGGGACTCCGGCCCTTGTGGAGTTCTCGTGGTCGCCACCACCGGAGGAGGCGGCAAGGGCGAGGGGACCGCGCAGGGAGCAGCGAGGGTCGCCGAGCGAGGACGCAGGAGGCCGGCGCGTGGTGGAGGCGAAGCGCGGTCACGGCAGCGAGGAGAAAGCGAGATGGCGCGAAGCGCCAGGGAACGACGGCCGGCAGCAGGGGCGGACGCTCCAGCGTGGACGAGGTCGAGGCGAGGACGAGGAAGCGAGGGGAGGCGTCGAGGCGAGGAGGTGCACGCGCGAGGAGGCCGAGGATGGCACGACGGCGGTGAGGAGAACGACGGGCTCTGCCTGGCCCTCTTCTCCCATGAGGGCGGAGCGCGAGCAAGGGAGCACCAAGGAGGCACGGCGAGGTCAAGATGGGGGACGCTGGGGAGGAGAAGAGAGGCCAAGGTGGCGGGGGAGGAGAAGAGAGGGGCGGGCAAGGGGAGGAGAAGAGAGGCCGGCTTGGAGGCGCCATGAGAGGCGAGAGGAGAAGGAGATCGAGAGGAGGGAGGCGAGGAGATCGAGCGGGGTTCGGGAGCGATCGCGCGAGGGAGGAGCGAGGGATCGAGCCGATGTGGTGGCGCCAAGGATCGGAGAGAGATGGCTGCGGGCTAGGGTTAGATAGGGCACCGCCTGGGCCTTGGGCCGGAGGCTAGTCTGTGGAATGGGCCGCCTGGTGGAGAAGGAAGGCCGGGGGCCTTAGAGGCCGGTGGGCTGGGATCTCTCTCTTCTCTCTTAAAAAAAAGCAGAACGCAAAGAAGAAAGGGAGAGAAAAGAAATGAGTGGACAAGAATTAGGGTATGAGGGTATTTTTCCGACTCGCAAAAATATGCTCGCTCCAAGAAAAATAGAAAGGCCATGATAGAAGGAAATAATTCAAATTCATTTGAATATAATTCAAATGGTTTGAATAGGAAGTGGAAGTTTGGAAGGCCCAAAATGTTGAGAATTTTAGAGGAGCCACAATAAATGGGAAAAGAATGTTGGCAAAGTTTGGGGACCAAACTTGAAGTAGAAAGGGCATTGGAATTTTGCAAGTGTGTTATGGTGAATTCCAATTAATGGAATATTTATTATAGCTCCCTAATATCGGAGGATATGTTATAAAGAGAAGTCACCCTTCCTCGATTTAAATGGATCGAGAAATCCATGCAATTTATTTAGAAGAGTTTTAAAAAATAATGATATGATGGCATGATGAGATGATGCAATGCAAGAGATGACATGATGAATGCTCAAACAAAACAAATCACACGACAAAACTCGGAAACCACGGAAGGCAATCAAGCTCCGGTCTTGGGGCGTCACAACACTCCACCACTATTTAGAGGATCTCGTCCGAGATCTAGGATGGCACCGGAGAAAAGCGGAAGAGGAAGAGGTAAAACAAAGTTGCTTCTTTGACAAAAGAGTGAAACCCAAGAAACTTGAGAGGTTGAACAAAATGAAAGAAAGAAAACAACGAAGATGAAGAAAGTTGAAAACACTCTGTTAGAAAAGAGGAACAAGGGATACAACGAAAAACAAGAGGTTAAGTGATAACATAGATATTGAAACCACTCTGGTTAAAAGAGGAACGATAGACACCACACTCCGGTTAACTGGATAAGCACGAAAAGAACTTGATCTTGGCAAAACGAGATGATGGGTGAAAATAGCAACATCACAATGCCTCCGGAAACAATGCATGAACGATAGAAAGTTGGAATGAATAGAACGAAGAATGAAACCAACATCTTCCACCATAAATGAATTTGAAAGAGCATCCTTACGAAGTAGGATTTGAACGGAGTTGTTTGAAAAAAAACAACAACGATAAGGATAAGCTTGTAGTGGGCTTATGAAAACATCTCAAAATTATGAGGTGAGCTTCTGCCACCAACGGAAACAAACGATTGGATTGATATCAACAAGGAGGCGAGAAACTTATCTCACCGGGAGGACAAATGAAGAACTTGGGTCCTTTATAAGCACCATAAATAGCAACAATCCTTGGAGAAAGCTTTAGGTGAAATATAGCCCAAGATAAGTCCAATGAAGAGATTGATGGATTTAAAATACCTCATTCTTGACAACATTTGAATCATGAAACACGAACTCAAATTGTCGAGAATGACATAACACCACCTCAAATGATAAGGTAGAACGAATTGCACTTCGAAATGCAAGAAGAAGAATACTTGAACTCCTCAAAACAAAACATGTGTTGAACACCATGCTTATTTTAGAGTGTGGCTTGACGGATCTTAACTCCGAGAGAAATCTTGATGAACAATTGAAGAATGAAAAGAATCCTAGAGGAAGCACCATGTAGAGCCTCCATGATAGACTCCGGTAATCAAAAGGGTGATAGAAAGAAAGAGAAGTTGAAAACACAAGGTGAAGCCTTGCAGTGATAAGATGAAGCTTTGAAATGATATAACCGAGAAAACTTGGAACTCCGGAAAGAAATATGAACAAATGAAATCAAGAATTTTGATGAACCTCCGGAATAAGGAATTGAATTTACTCGATGGAACAAGAATAAGAATTACATTATGCTGATCCTTCACCAATTAAATTGATGACAAGCAATGGATTAGGCATACTACTTATTCTCATTGAAAAATGATTACAGATAGAGATACAGCGCAAACTTGAGAAGGTCTTCAACAAACCACCGGTAGGATTGAAACAACGAATAAATTGATATGATAACAAAGGAAGTGAAATCTTGAACGAACCACCGTAATAATTGAAAACGAAAGTAGCAAAGGCACAAATCACCGGGAAGAATTGGAAAACAAGAGTTGAACGCTTGAATGAATAATTCTGAGATGATGGCTCCGGAGAATCAAACTGACAAACTCCTGAAATGCTCCGGGTGGGTTAAAAGAATTCTCACAATCGAAAATAATTATGAGAGGATGGCGTCAAGCTAGAACCAAGAATCTTGAAGAGAATGGAGCAAGATTTAAGAGAAACTCTTCTTCGGTCTTCAAAATTCGAGAATGACGATGAGAAACACCATCATGAATTGTTGAGGCACTCCGGAACGAAAATTAGAAAGGTTGAACCAACAATGAAAATAATTTGAAAGATCTTGGAGAAAGACATTTGACTGATGATAACTCATTCTTACGTCAAACTTTGCAATGAATTTGGGAATAGCTCTCGAAAATTAGAAGAGTCAGGTAAGATCCTGGGAAAAGACCTGTGGGTTAAGGCCCACTCAAAAGAACCACCGTTGAAACAATTGTTTGAAATAGATATTGCACCGGTAGAATTAAATGGCTTGAATGAGATAACAATCTTGAAATAGTTTGAACGGATTAAGAATGGAAACACGAATCTTCTGAGATATCTTCAACACTCCGGAACAATTGAATAACGAGAAGTGGATGATTAAGAGATGCACCGACATGAGAAAGCATTTGAAACGATGAAAAGAATACGATCAACACTGAAAACTTGACTTAAATCCACCGGAGAAGAAAATTAGAATGGAGCAATGATAAGGTTAAAGCTTCCTTAGCGTCTTCATGAGAAATCACCGGATAAAACATTAAAGGAAAAGAATGAAGAAACTTCACTCAATAAAATGGATACTTGATTAAGAAATCTGAGTCCTTGAAGAAAAAGGGTGGAGGGCGGAAAACAAAGACAACTAGGGACGGATGAAACAAACACCGTTGAGAAAACTTAGAATTGATCTCGCAAATGTTGGAATGATCGGATCCACTTGAAGAGAAGCACGCCGTTGAGAAAAGAATTGACATGACAAGCTCAAGTGATCAAGAAGGATTAGTATTCACATAGCAATATGAGAACACCATTTAGGAAGGTATGGAATCAACACTTGACATCAAGCAACTCGAATACCACAAATAAAACAAAACAAAGGATTTGGCTTGCGAATAAGCGAAAACAAACATATGATAGATCCCATATCGTATCATGTGTGTGTTGGAAAGATATCCTACGAGATACTTGAATTCCCACCTATAAACTCCCGAAACTTTCTGGTTATGCAATCTGGTGTTGGGGATACAGGGACACAAAATATATCACCCAAACTAACAATACCTAGATCCATTTGTATCCATCCGTCAACACATAACCAAGAAATCCTCGAAATCGTGTACCTCGACCTTCAAAAACATCCGTTATACAAGTCATGGCAATACTCCCTTTTCGCCACAAGATCGGGCTATCAGGTTATCTCACCAACAACTGCACAAAAGAGATTTCGATGTCGGTAAAACTCGTATTCCAGAATCGCAACGATAAAATTGTGACGACAACACCTCGGAGCTCAACTCCCGGGACACCGCCACAACCCCTAAATGTCGAGGCACCAAGAACAATGTTCTCGCCACAAAACCATCGGAACGATTCCAAGATACCCACGTGATCCTAAAAAATTTTTTAGTGAAATTTGAGGAGAGAAAAGTCAAAACTCTACGTCAGATACCTCACCAGAGCGATTTAAGGGACCGAGAAGTAAAAGAATCCTACTCTCCGATATATATAATCCTAAGACTCAAAACATTTTCCGTTCTAGACTCAACAACGCCAACAAACAATCAAGTAGGGGCTCCTAAGTCGGGAAGGCTCGATTACCAACTTGAACGCCTCGATGCGGCTATATCTCCCACGTGTCGAAGCACGACTTAGAGGCATAACCGCATTGAAAGCAATGTCGCAAGTGAGGTAATCTTCACACAACCCATGTAATACATAAGGAAAGAGATACATAGTTGGCTTACAATCGCCACTTCACACAATACATGAGTAAAACAATACATCATACAGATACAATCAAGGTCCGACTACGGAACCAAAATAAAAGAAGACTACCCCAAATGCTACACAGATCCCCGATCGTCCCAACTGGCTCCACTCTTGATCAACTCAAACGAAACAACACAAAGCACAAAGTCTTCATCGAGCTCCTCCTTGAGCTCGGGTGCATCACCGCACGATTTCGCGGCACCGCAAACTGGTTTTGAAGTATCTGTGAGTCACGGGACTCAGCAATCTCACACCATGAGATCAAGACTATTTAAGCTTAAAGGTAGGACAGGGTAGTGAGGTGGAGCTGCAGCAAGCGACTAGCATATATGATGGCTAACATACGCAAAAGAGAGCGAGAAGAGGAGGCAAAGCACGGTCGAACAACTATGATCAAGAAGTGATCCTGAACTCCTACTTACGTCAGACATAACCCAGAAACCGTGTTCTCCTCTCGATCAACCCCGAAAAGAGACACTCACGGTTACGCACACGGTTGGTGTATTTTAATTAAGATCAACTTCGGGTTTTCTACAACCGACATTAACAAATTCCCATCTGCCACATAACCGCTGGCACGGCTTTGAAAGTTCAAACCTGCGCAGGTGTCCCAACTTAGCCCATGATAAGCTCTCGCGATCAACGAAGGATATTCCTTCTCCCGGAAGACCCGATCAATCTCGAATCCGGCTACAAGACATTTCACAGCAATAAAACAAGACCAGCAAGACCGCCTGATGCGCCGACAATCCCGATAGGAGCTGCACATATCTCGCTCGTGGCAACACCGGATGAGACATCCTACGAGTAAAACCAAACCTCGAGTTGCCACGAGGGGCCCCGATCTACTCGGTTCGGGCCAGCACTTAGAGAAGCACCGGTCCGGGGGCTAAATAAAGATGACCCTTGGGCTCCGAAACCCAAGGGAAAAAGGGCATAGGTGAGGCAAATGGTAAAACCAATGTTGGGCCTTCTTGAAAAGTCTTATTCAAAGCGAACTGTCAAGGGGTCCCATAAATCACCCGACCGCGTTAGGGACGCAAAATCCGGGAACATAACACCGGTATGACGGAAACTAGGGCGGCAAGAGTGGAACAAAACACTGCATAAGGCCGAGCCTTCCACCCTTTACCAAATATATAGATGCATTAATTAAATAAGATATATTGTGATATCCCAACAAGTAAACATGTTCCAACAAGGAACAACATCTCCATGTTCCAACAAGGAACAAACTTCATCTTCACCTACAACTAACAACGCTATAAGAGGGGCTGAGCAAAGCGGTAGCATAGCCAAACAACGGTTTGCTAGGAAAAGGATGGTTAGGGGCTGACATGGCAAAATGGGTGGCATGATATAGCAAGTGGTAGGCATCGCAGCGAGGGCATAGCAAAAGAGCGAGCATCTAGCAAGCAAAGATAGAAGTGATTTCGAGGGTATGGTCATCTTGCCTGAAATCCCGCAAGGAAGAAGAACGAATCCATGAAGAAGACAAACGGACGAAGTCGAATGAATCCTCACAACTCCGGAACGAAACCGAAGCTAACGAGGGAAGCAACCCGGAAAGAAACAAACAACATAGTAAACAACCATCACATAAACAAGGCATGATGCACAACCAAGTATGATGCATGTCCGGTTTAATGAGGCATGGCATGGCAAAGTGCAACAAACAATACTACAAATTAAGTGGAGCTCAATATGCAACGGGTTGCATATTGACAAAACACCACAACACTTATTTAGTTCTCTCTCGGTTAGGCACTCAACAATATTAAATGTTATTAAACATGGCAAGAGGTGAAGCATATGAAACTATCTATCTAGGCAAGTTTAAATGAGGCCGGAAACAACGAACAACAATTCGGAAAATCCCCATATGCAAATTATGGATTTGAAACAGATCTGACCTAAAGCATATTTTAGAGTTGTTAAACATGCAAAGTAAAGCTACCATGTTAAACTAGGCATTTTCTACCCCATTTACATATATAATTTATTTAAAATGGAGCTACGGTTATTTAGTTATGAAATAAATCATTTTAGCATGGCATTTAAGCAAATTAATGCAACCAACAATTTTAAACATTTAAATGTTGTTATCATGATGCGGATGACATGTGCAAGTTTATGCAATATTATGAAATTGTTAACATGAGCATGTTACGAGGCATTATGTCACCGTGGTGGAAGAAAGGGGTGCCACGGCAACAAATCCGAAAATGGTGCCACGGCAACATATCGGTTCCGACAGCTCAATCGAGATATCGGTGCAAAGGAAAGCGTGGACGTGAGCGAGTCATGCAAGATGGTGGGGTGCTCCCTATTACCGGGTTCCCACGGAACGATGGCATGGCAAAAGAGGGGCATCGCAAGGATGATTCGATCACGGCGGTCGTCACGGGTTATACCTCCGGAACGTTCAAACGGGATGGGTCGAAGTTTAAGAGAGGAAGGAGTCGCTCACGGTCGTCGAGGGAAGTAGAGGAAGTAGTCGTTCACGTTCGTTTTCAAAGAGGTACTTGACGGGTCCGAAACCCTTCGGGGTTGTCGTGGTACTTGCGGTCTCGCGATGGTAGTCGTACACGGCGTAGGGGAAGTAGACGTTCATGTTCGATGGTAGTGGTACATCTCGCCATCGGAAGTAGTTGTTCATGTCCCGTGGTTGTTCGGGGTCCACGGGGTCTTCGAGGGTCGACGGTAGTGGTACACGTAGTCGAACTAGGCGCATCCGAAGGGGTTCTTGTCACGTCCCCGGGTGTAGCCGTACAAGTTTTGTAGACGAGCTTTAATGGAACATGGGTGTCGTGGTACTTGGCGATATCCGGATGATCTTGCGTCTTCATGTGTAGAGGTACTTGGCGGATTCGTAGTTGAACTTGACGAAACGGTCTCCCAAAGACGCCGTGGTACTTGGCGCTATCCACCGTAGTCGAACTTGACGGAATCCGAACGCCCTTGTTGACTGGTACTTGGCGAAAATCCCAAGCTGGCCTGGCGTCCTGGTTCGGAGGTTGTGGAGGCAGGGGACTCGGCCTTGTGGAGTTCTGGTGGTCGCCACCACCGGAGGAGGCGGCAAGGGCGAGGGGACCGCGCAGGAGCAGCGAGGGTCGCCAAGCGAGGACGCAGGAGGCCGGCGGCGTGGTGGAGGCGGCGACAGTCACGCAGCGAGGAGAAAGCGAGATGGCGCGAAGCGCCAGGGAACGACAGCTCAGCTGGGGGCGGACGTTGCAGCTCCGGCGAGGACGAGGTACGAGGCGAGGACGAGGAAGCAGAGGGGAGGCGCCGCGAGGCGAGAGGAGGTGCACGGCGCAGGAGGCCGAGGATGGCACGACGGCGGTGAGGAGAACGACGGGCTCGGCCAGCCCTCTTCTCCGGCGAGGGCGGAGCGCGGGAGCAAGGGGAGCACCAAGGAGGCACGGCGAGGCTGGCGATGGGGACGCGGGGGAGGAGAAGAGAGGCCGGCGGTGGCGGGAGGAGAAGAGAGGCCGGCGGCGGCGGGAGGAGAAGAGAGGCCGGCTTGGAGGCGCCATGAGAGGCGAGAGGGAGAAGGAGATCGAGAGGAGGGAGGCGAGGAGATCGAGCGGGGGTTCGGGAGCGACTGCGCGAGGGAGGAGCGAGGGGATCGAGCCGATGTGGTGGCGCTGCGGGATCGGGAGAGAGATGGCTGCGGGCTAGGGTTAGATAGGGCACCGCCTGGGCCTTGGGCCGGGAGGCTAGTCTGGTGGAATGGGCCGGCCTGGTGGAGAAGGAAGGCCAGGGGCCTTAGAGGCCGGCTGGGCTGGGATCTCTCTCTTCCTCTCTTAAAAAAAACAGAACGCAAAGAAGAAAGGGAGAGAAAAGAAATGAGTGGACAAGAATTAGGGTATGAGGGTAATTTTCCGGACTACAAAAAATATGCTCGCTCCAAGAAAAATAGAAAGGCCATGATAGAAGGAAATAAATTCAAATTCATTTGAATATAATTCAAATGGTTTGAATAGGAAGTGGAAGTTTGGAAGGCCCAAAAATGTTGAGAATTTTAGAGGAGCCACAATAAATGGGAAAAGAAATGTTGGCAAAGTTTGGGGACCTAACTTGAAGTAGAAAGGGCATTGGAATTTTTGCAAGTGTGTTATGGTGAATTCCAATCAATGGAATATTTATTATAGCTCCCTAATATCGGGAGGATATGTTATAAAGAGAAGTCACCCTTCCCTCGATTTAAATGGATCGAGAAATCCATGCAATTTATTTAGAAGAGTTTTTTAAAAAATAATGATATGATGGCATGATGAGATGATGCAATGCAAGAGATGACATGATGAATGCTCAAACAAAACAAATCACACGACAAAACTCGGAAACCCTGGAAGGCAACTGAAGCTCCGGTCTTGGGGCGTCACAACAGGCCCGGGGGTTAAAATAAAGATGACCCTCGGGCTCGCGAAAACCCGGGGAAAAAGGCTTAGGTGGCAAATGGTAAAACCAAAGTTGGGCCTTCTGGACGAGTCTTATTCAAAGCGTCTTCGTCAAGGGGTCCCATAAATCACTCAACCGTAAGGAACGCTAAATCAAGGAACATAACACCGGTATGATGTAAACTAGGGTGGCAAGAGTGGAACAAAACACTGCATAAGGCCGAGCCTTCCACCCTTTACCAAGTATATAGATGCATTAATTATAGCAGATATATTGTGATATCCCCAACAAGTAAACATGTTCCAAAATAGAATAACATCTCCATGTTCCAACAAGGAACAAACTTCACTTCACTGCAACTAGCAACGCTATAAGAGGGCTGAGCAAAGCGGTAACATAGCCAATCAACGGTTTGCTAGGAAAGGATGGTTAGGGCTGACATGGCAATATGGGTGGCATGATATAGCAAGTGGTAGGCATCGTAGCATAGGCATAGCAAAAGAGCGAGCAACTAGCATAGCAAAGATAGAAGTGATTTCGAGTATGATCATCTTGCTCGCAATGTTCTCGAGTTGTCGAAAGCTTGATCCTCGTAAGCGTTCTCAACAGGTTCCTCGCTCACGTACTCGCCTCCGGCTCTACCCAAAGCAAGAACACAAACAAAGGAACCACAGAAATCACGGTGCAATGCACAAACAACATGATGCAAAACATGACATGATATGCGAGATGTGATATGCAATGCGTATCAGGCGCTCCGGAAGGAAAATGATGAACCAGGCATCAACTTGGCAAACCAAGTATGCCACTGAAAGATGAGATGATTTGGTTGAAATTGATATAAAGATCACCGGAAACGGATGCACGGTTTGGAAATGAAAAGCAAAACAAGAATGGCACAAATCTGCCATTAACAGCATGATGCCACTTAGCAAGCAACAAGAAATTAAGCTACTGCACCCAAACGTACCAACAAAGTATATGGCAGTGATCTACTCAAGATGCTTGACAAAAGATGAACACTGAGCTACGGCTAAATCACATCATAGGAGGTTCAAACAAGCATGGCAAAAGTGCACAAAATATCCGGCTGGACATGGCAAAAACAACATCAGGTAGCAATGTTCATAGCAAGAAAACAACATGCTACAGGAACTTATAATAGCAAAACAAGGCATGGAATGAATATACTCAAAGCATAGAACAAAAGTCCCTTACTGACCATAAGCCAAAAAGGATCAGAAAATATAGTAACACCCATGTCAATATCGCAAGTTTAGTAATGATTCAAAGAACATGGCATGTCAAAACTGATAACAAGTAGGCATGTTTAAGAGCTCGATGCACTCACTACAGAGCCTTTCATGATAAACTAAGCATACATACATCAAGAAGACATGACATAGAAGACATACATGGCAAGAACAATATCATAGCATACATGGATCAACCACTACAACCTTGGCAAAATTGAATAATATGTAAACAATCTGCCAGGAAACATTTGGTAGCAAAAGTAGAGCTCGATTGACTCAAGCTATGGCACTCCATAATTGCAAACAAAGGCATGGATGGATAGAGCAAGACATGTAGAATAAAACATCCTTACTGAAGTATCTCAAAATATGCATGGATCTCTTGGTAGCATCAAGTTAACATGGCATCAAAATATCGACTAAACAGAGTGAAAACAAAGAACATCAGACACCTACTTTGCATGCTTGTGCTAGTAACCACATAGATCACAAAAATACATGGCATACACCCCTGGAAAGATGGCATGGCATATTACAAAACACATGTAGGACTCAAATTCATAGGGTGCACACATCAATCATGGCAAAAATAACAAAAATGCATGTTCTGTTAAGAAACAGAAACTAACATCCCATAGCCCTCTTCCAACAGCATTCCGGGCATCAAGATGAGCTCAAATGAAAATGATGCAATGAGATGAAATGATCTACTCTTCGAGACGAACATTTTGATATATTATACACGCAAAATGGAGCTACAGATGCAAAGTTATGCTACGAAGAAAATGCCACAAAATATTCACACGATTAAAAACTTAGAAGAAATTCGAGGGGGAGAAAGAAGTCAACCCTCGCACGCGAACCGAGGACGGCCGGGATCGGTCGGGCGACGGCGGATCTCGCCGGATCCGCGGCGGAGCGGCGGCCGGAGGAGGGGGGTCGGCCGGATCCGGCCGGGAAGGCCGGGCGGCCATGGAGGAGGTGGCCGACGACGGGTGCGTGTGGCCTTGGCCGGGCGGAAGCGGGGGGGTGGCGGGCCGAGCGGGCGGCGGCGGCGCGCGACGACCGGGCGGGAGGGCCCGCCTGGCCCCCGCGGCCGGCGCGCGGCGGCGAATCGGGGACCGGCGGCCACGTGGCACGCCCGGTTGGCCGGGCGGCGGGCGGACGTGTCCGCCCGAATCGGACACGCCCGGGCGCGAGGGGGAATTTTGCTAGGTTAGGGGGGAATTGATCCGGGATTTCGGGTAGGGGTGTGTCTTTATAGGTAGAAGGAGCTAGGAAGCTCCAAATGGGGTGTAATTTTCGCCCACACGATCGTGATCGAACGAAGGAGAGCATCGAAGTGACTTAGATGGGTTATTGGACTATTTTGAAAGGGTGTTGGGCTGCAACTTAAAAGAGGCCTTTGCGAGAGTGCGGTTAACCGTTGGAGTACCAAACGAGCTCCAAATGACCAAACTTGACCGGTGGTCTAACGGTGGTATACCAAGGCCACATGACAAACCTCGTCCATTCCGAGAAGGTTTAGTACCCGCCACGGAAAAAGCGTAAAAGGGCCGCCGGGAGATAGGAGTGCCGGATTGCAAAACGGACAACGGGAAAAATGCTCGGAATCATGAGACGAACACGTATGCAAATGCGATGCACATGATGACATGATATAAAATGCATGACATGGACAAAAAGCAAAAAGGAGAAAAACCCAACCACGGAGGGAATATCATATCACAATGCCGAAAATGGCAAGAGTTGGAGTTACAATTATGGAAAGTTACTTCCGGGGTGTTACACATCCATAGCAAGCAGCCGCCCGCCCTACCCCGTCTCCATCGCCGCCTAGTTCTGGTGCCCTCGCCAGCCGTCCGCATCCACATACCCCCCCAGCAGCACGCACCTTTCACTGTCGCCGCCACCCCCGCCTCGCCGCCGGGCCACCATAGCTTCCTCCGATGTCGCCAGCAGCACCACCTTGCCCTCCCCCGCGCCCCCGGCCAGCTCCTTCGACGACGACGCCATGCTCTTCTGACGTCGCGTCGCTTGCCGGACGCCGCCAGGCCAGCTTCCTGGTCCAAGGGAGGTGCGCGGCTCTTCGCCGGCCTGCTTCTTCGACGATGCCCGCAAGCTAATCGACGGTTTGCCTGCAAGGTACAAATGAACGCCACAAACGAATTCTTTTTCGACAATTTCATTTGCGACTCAGATGATATTCTTCATCCGACGATGAGGAGATGGTGGCTGCTGTGTTGGTCGTCCATGACCCCTGAGTAGGCAGCGGCCGTTGTTCCGGTGCTCGATCCCGGGGCAAACTCCGGCGTTGAATCACAACTGAGAGAGTCACTACAAAAAAAAGACACATCAGTGACATTTTGGGCCGAACGAATTTTTTTTCATGCTTATGACACTTCTATGACGATAATTGTGACAAAACCCGGTATCATCATAGATGTGGTGGGCTCCTACTTCTATGACAAAAAATCATGACAAGAAATGGGCTTTTCGTCCTGGGCGAGCCGGAGACGCAGCTGCATGACATTCTTTGGGCTGTCCATGACGGAAAAAACCGTGGTAGAAGCGAGGGCGAGGAAAATATTGGGGAGTTCACGGTTACGGTGGGTGGTCGGGGACCGAGCGATGCGCGTTTCTCTCGTACGTATCCGCGTGTGCGCGAGGCGTTGGGCTCTAACTGAACCCGAGCGATTGCACTGCAGGCTACGCGTTACTGAACCCGAGCGATCGATCGATCCCTTGCTATTAACTAAAACCGAGTGATTCCATCGCTACTGTTGCTAACTGAAGCCGATCGATGCTGCCTCTGGATGAACAGTGAGCATTGTTGTTGGGGGGGGGGGGGGTTGGAAGAACAGTTCCCGATGGGGGGTTGGATGAACAGGACCCCGTGGTAGTAGAGGCCGTTGCCGGTGGATGAACAGGACCCCGATCGATCGAGCCGATGGATGAACAGGACCCCATGGAGGGCTGGATGAACAGGACCCCATGGAGGGCTGGTTGAACAGTAGCCGGTGGAGGGCTGGTTGAACAGTAGCCGGTGGAGGGTTGGATGAACAGTAGCCCGTGGAGGGGTGGTTGAACAGGACCCCGTGGAGAGGGCTGGTTGAACAGTAGCCGCTGGAGGCTGGATGAATAGGAGCCTGTGGATGAACAGTCGCAGGTGGAGGCTGGAGGAGGTCGACGGTGGATGAACAGGAGCCCCGTGGAGGCAGTCGACGGTGGATGAACAGTAGCCCGTGGAGGCTGGAGGAGGTCGATCATGGAGATGAACAGTATCCCATGGAGTCCCGTTTTGCCGTACGCCACACCCCTCACGATGAATAGGACCCCCGTTTCAACCGTAGTGCTCCAACACAAGTCCGTTTCCTCCGTTTAGCGATACGCCACACCCCTCCCGATCAACATGACACCGTTTCGACCGTAGGAGGTCCGTTTCCTCCGTTTTGCGGTATGCCAGACCCCTCCCGATGATCAGGATCCCGTTTCCACCATGGCCGGTCAAACACAAGGCCGTTTCCTCCTTTCTGCGGTACATCAGGCCTCGTTTCCATCGCCTGTTCCGTCCAAGCCGGTTGGTTCCCGATGAACAGCACGCGTTTCGTTGCCTCCCGATGAACATGTCGCATTTCGTTGCCTCCCCATGAACACGATGACGACGCATTTTCTCCGTTCCAACCCAGCCACGGCCATGTACACAAGCCCTGGCCGTACGTATGCGCGAGTAGGCATTCAAGACCCCGCCCGTATGTACGTACATGGTTGTATTTACTTTACTGCACCCTGGCCGTTGTACGCACGTGTACATGCTATGTGCATGCCTCTACTACGACATGTGCCCTTCCTTACTCGGCCACGGTTCATCGTTGCATCCTGCAGACAGACCGATCGACCAGTATGTACGTACACGTTCGCGACCAGAATGACAACGCTACGTACACTTCGACCAGGTGGGTCCCGACTGTCAGGCACTTCCTTGCGTGCGAAGATCTAGCTGGTGGGTGCCAGCAGTCAGGGGGTGAATCATTTTTTTTGCCCGTAATATGGAAGCACTTACTTGCGTGCAAATATGTAGCTGGTGGGTCCCAGCAGTCAGGGGGGAAACGTTTTTTTTTTCGTGAAATACAGTGGCCCGTCCGGTGGGTCCCCCCTGTCAGGTGGAGGAATAATTATTTTGCGCGTCATAAGGAGGCACTTCCTTGCTGCGGCCGTGGACCCAGCTGTCAGCCTCTCCAGATACAGTACTCATCCGATGGAAGTCGTTCGTTGACCATATTGACCACGCCGCGCCGAGAGCACCAGGGCGGTGGACGACGGCGATGCCTAGGAAGGTGACGACGCGAAGCCGGGGAAGACACGCTGATACGTATCCGTCGTATCTACTTTTCCAAACACTTTTGCCCTTGTTTTGGACTCTAACTTGCATGATTTGAATGGAACTAACCCAGACTGACGCTGTTTTCAGCAGAATTGCCATGGTGTTATTTATGTACAGAAACAAAAGTTCTTGGAATGACCTGAAACTTCACGGAACATCTATTTGGAAATAATAAAAAATCCTTGCAAAATATGAAGACCGGGGGGGCCACACCCTAGCCACGAGGGTGTGGGGCGCGCCCCCTACCTCGTGGGCCCCCTGGAGCTCCTCCGACCTCAACTCCAACTCTATATATTTGCTTTCGGGGAGAAAAAACCAGAGAGAAGGATTCATCATGTTTTACGATACGGAGCCGCCGCCAAGCCCTAAAACCTCTCGGGACGGCTGATCTGGAGTCCGTTCGGGGCTCCCGAGAGGGGGATTCGTCGCTGAGGGAGTCCTGGATTAGGGGGTGTCCGGATGGCCGGACTATGACCTTTGGCCGGACTCCTGGACTATGAAGATACAAGATTGAAGACTTCGTCCCCTGTCCGTATGGGACTTTCCTTGGCGTGGAAGGCAAGCTTGGCGATACGGATATGTAGATCTCCTCCCATTTGTAACCGACTCTATGTAACCCTAACCCTCTCCGGTGTCTATATAAACCGGAGGGTTTTAGTCCGTGGGACTAACAACAATCATACCATAGGCTAGCTTCTAGGTTTAGCCTCCCGATCTCGTGGTAGATCTACTCTTGTATTACCCATATCATCAATATTAATCAAGCAGGAGTAGGGTTTTACCTCCGTCGAGAGGGCCCAACCTGGGTAAAACATCGTGTCCCTTGTCTCCTGTTACCATCCGCCTAGACGCACGCTTCAGACCCCTACCGAGATCCGCCGGTTTTGACACCGACATTGGTGCTTTCATTGAGAGTTCCTCCGTGTCGCCACCTTTAGGCCCGATGGCTCCTCCGATCATCAACAATGATGCGATCCAGGTGAGACTTTTCTCCCGGACAGATCTTCGATTCGGCGGCTTTGCATCATGGGCAATTCGCTGGCCATCCGGAGCAGATCGAAGCTACGCCCGCCATCGTCAGATTTGGGAGTTTGAAGTACACGGCCGACGTCCGCGGTGACTTGATCTTCGACGGGTTCGAGCCACAGCCAAGCGCGCCGCACTGTCATGACGGGCATGATCTAGCTCTGCCGTCGAACAGTGTCCTGGAGGCCGCACCAGTGTCCGCTCCGACCCTTAGCTCGGAGCCGACTGCACCAATCGAGGACGAGTGGCTGGACGCCGCCTCGGGGGCTGCAATCTCTACGGCGATCGAGCCGAGCACTACACATGTCCTTTGCGAAGCTTGTGACTCCAAAGTGCCGGACTCCTCTCCGGACTCCGAACCTTCCGCGCCCCTGCCAATCGAATCCGATTGGGCGCCGATCATGGAGTTCACCGCCATGACATCTTTCAAAGACTTCGCCTTTCGGCGACATTCTGAATTCACTAAATTCTCTCTTTATCGGAGAGCCCTGGCCGACTATGGTCAACAAGGTTGGGATGCGAGACGACGAAGAATTCAAAGCCCACCCACCACCCACTTCAGTAGCCATCGCCGATGATTTAACCGACATGCTCGACCGACCAAGACATCGACGGTATGGACGCCGATGCAGGATACGACCAAGAACCAGCGCCTACAGGGCACTGGAAGGCCACCTCGTCATATGCCATATACATGGTGGACACCCCAAAAGAAGGGAACGGCGATGGAACAACGGAGGATGACCCCTCCAAGAAACAGCCTAAGCGTCGGCGTCAGCGGCACCGCTCTAAATCCCGCCATAGCAAAAACGGCGATTCCGACACGGGAGATAATAACACCCCGGACAGTGTCGAAGACAACCCCCTCCGGCAGGATTCAGCACAGGAGGATGGAGAAGCCAGCCCTCATGAGAGAGCGGCAGACAAAGAGGCAGAGGATGATAATTACATGCCTCCCTCCGAAGATGAGGCAAGCCTCGACGACGACGAATTTGTCGTGCCTGAGGATCCCGTCGAACAAGAGCGTTTCAAACGCAGGCTTATGGCCACGGCGAGCAACCTCAAGAAAAAACAACAACAACTTAGAGCTGACCAAGACTTGCTAGCCGACAGATGGACTGATGTCCTTGCGGCTGAACAGTACGAACTCGAACGCCCCTCCAAGAGCTACCCAAAACGCAGGCTGCTACCCCGATTAGAGGAGGAAGCACCTAGACCTACATCACCAGCGCATGATGCGGCCGACCGGCCACCTCGTGGCCGCGACAGAGAGGCCTCTCGGCCCTCCACTCAAACCACACCCCGGCGTCGCTCAAAGAATATCAAGGCACGGGGAAATGCGCCAGACCTGCGAGATATACTGGAGGATAGGGCAAGGCAAACAAGATCGATCTATGGATCGCGTGGGCGCCCCACGACACGTGACGATAACCGTCATGCTGGATATGGTAAATCCGGCCGGGCCGAACACAGTAGACAAAGCTCATTTGAGCTACGTCGTGATATAGCCCAATACAGAGGCGCCGCACACCCACTATGCTTCATAGACGAAGTAATGGATCATAAATCCCCGAGGGTTTCAAACCCGTAAACATCGAATCATACGATGGCACAACAGATCTGGCGGTATGGATCGAGGACTATCTCCTTCATATCCACATGGCCCGCGGCGATGATCTACACGCCATCAAATACCTCCCACTCAAGCTTAAAGAACCAGCTCGGCATTGGCTTAACAGCTTGCCAGCAGAATCAATTGGTTGTTGGGAGGACCTGGAAGCCGCATTCCTCGACAACTTCCAGGGCACCTATATGCGACCACCAGACGCCGATGACCTAAGCCACATAATTTAGCAGCCAGAGGAATCGGCCAGACAATTCTGGACACGGTTCCTAACAAAGAAAAATCAAATAGTCGACTGTCCGGACGAAGAGGACCTTGCAGCCTTCAAGCATAACATCCGCGACGAGTGGCTTGCCCGACACCTAGGATAGGAAAAGCCGAAATCCATGGCAGCCCTCACGACACTCATGACCCGCTTTTGCATGGGCGAAGACAGCTGGCTAGCTCGTAGTAATAACATGACCAAGAACCCTGGTAATTCGGATACCAAGGACAACATTGGCAGGTCGCGTCGCAACAAGCAAAAGCGCCACATTAACGGCGACAATGCTGAGGATACGGCAGTTAATGCCGGATTCAGAGGCTCTAAACCCGGTCAGCGGAAAAAGCCATTCAAAAGAAATACTCCGGGCCCGTCCAATTTGGACCGAATACTCGATCGCTCGTGCCAGATACACGACACCCTCGAAAAACTAGCCAACCACACCAACAGGGATTGTTTGGTGTCCAAGCAGGCAGGCAAGTTAAATGCCGAAAACAATGACAAGGGGCTGCATAGCGATGACGAGAAGGAGCCCCGGCCGCTGAACAATAGGGGACAGAAGGGTTTCCCCCCACAAGTGCGGACGGTGAACATGATATACGCAACCCACATCCCCAAAAGGAGCGGAAGTGCACTCGTGGACGATATGCGTTGGAGCCGCCGCCCCAAAGTTCAACCCATGGTCCTCCTGCCCGATCACTTTTGATCGAAGGGACCACCCCACTAGCATCCGCCATGGCGGATTCGCCGCATTGGTTCTAGACCCAATCATTGACAGATTTCACCTCACTAGAGTCCTTATGGACGGCGGCAGCAGCCTGAACCTGCTTTATCGAGGATACAGTCAAAAAATGGGCATAGATCCTCAAGGATTAAACCCACAAAGACGACCTTTAAAGGCGCCATACCAGTGTAGAGGCCAACTATGACAGCTCGCCACACTTGAGGTGGTCTTCAAATCCCCGGATAATTTCCGAAGCGAGGAGTTAATCTTCGACATAGTCCCGTTCCGCAGTGGCTATCACGCACTGCTCGGACGAACCGCATTTGCAAAGTTCAATGCGGTGCCGCACTACGCATACCTCAAGCTCAAGATGCCAGCCCTCGAGGAGTCATTACGGTCAATGGAAACACCGAACGCTCTCTCCGAACGGAGGAGCATACGGCGGCCCTCGCGGCGGAAGTACAAAGCAGCCTCTCAAGGCAATTCTCCAGTCCGGCCATTAAACGACCGGACACCGTCAAGCGCGCCCGGAGTAACCTACAACAAGACCGCTGCACGCTCCGAGCATCGCGTAGTAATGCGGCCCCAACCCCAGCCCTCGCGAAATTGCGAAACCAGATTACTCTGCGTACATAACTACGCTCTGGAAATACCATGGGCATAGGGGGAGGGGCACGACCACGACACGCCCAAAATGCGGCTCAACCGCACAAGGGGCTCCCGATTTTGTCATTCTTTTTTTGTTACTTTCAGGACTCCACTTTCCGGAAGGCCTGTCCGGCGGTATAATCGCCGAACACACGATGCAACAGCCAGGGAGGCAGAAAGCTACGTCGAGTGTCCAAGTGGTCTCTATAACGAGCAATATACTTGTTTCACATATCATTCCGCAGCTCGCCCCTAGAGGGGGACATGTCAAATAGTCCCATCTCTTGCTTATCACACTATTTGTATCGTTCTTCTTTTACCGCAGCCTTTTCAAATAAACAATGCATAGCTTTTGTCTATTATTGCATTCCTTTTTTTATCTGTATATGTTCATTAATGACATGTTGCACCCACACTTTGGTACGGCCAAATACACCAGGGCTTAAGTACCCCAAAATACGGTGTGATAAGTCTCAACACTTTCACAAGTGCGGCACCCGAACTTATAGCATTATATGAATCGGCTCAATCATGTCTTGGGTCAATTGTTCGGTTTGCCTGCTCCCATGTTTTGGTACCTTACGCCCGTTATATCGGCTAAGGTAGCATCGAGAGAACCACCGCGATTGTGCCCGCTTGAGCTGGGCTAAGCACCTCGAAGGAGAAAGCTAAGACGACCATCATGATAGGGCGAGAGCCGGTCGCTGTTCGAGAGGTTTTCGAGTCCCTAAATACTTATGCCGCTTAGAGCGAGGAGTCGGCTTTGTCCGACCTAGGCGTGGATAGCGCCCCGAACTCAGTCTTCCAAATACTAGGGGCTTCGCCGAAATTTAAAATTATAGAAATCTATGGCTAAGTGAGAGTGTTCAAGCATTATAGTCTGATTTCCTTGTTCGTTGTGTTGTGCGCCTCCCTTGAAGGACCCAATAATGGGAAAAAGAGCGCTCAAGTTTATCCCTAACACCCCAAAGACTCGTGGCATGGGGGCGTAGTTTACGACTCGCCATCTCTCAAATTTAATAAACGGCCGCACTGAAGGTAATATTTTAAATTCAAAAGCGTTGTTTAGCGATATGAACAAGTTTTCAGCGACAGGATCACAAATGTGAGTTTACTAAAAATTACATCTTTGGAGCACTCATCCGCTATACTGGCGGTACCCTTCAGACGCCTCATAATACATCTCAGGCTTGCGATGCTCCTTGCCCGGCGGTGGTCCATCCGTCACAAGCTTCTCGCGCCCATCTTGCCCAAAGCACTTTAGCACGGGCAAGGCCCCACGGCACCTTCGATGCATCTGAGCGCTTGATGACTTCAAGCCTTGGACAGCATCCACCACCGCCTCACCAGCCCGAAGTAGCTTCCAGGCATGGCTTTCCCAGGCCATAGCCGGACTATGAGACCCTTCATGGCCTGTTCGGCCACCTTATGGAGCTCGACCAGCTGCTTCAGCTGGTCGCTCAAGGGCACCTGGTGTCCGCCTCAAAGATATCGAGACCAGAACACCTTCTCCGTCGAGCTCCCCTCTTCGGCTCGGTAGAATGCGGCGGCATCGGACACACTCCGGGGAAGATCTGTGAACGCTCCTGGAGAGCTCCGGATTCGGGTAAGTAACAAGTAATTCACTTTTACATGCTTGCTTTGCATAAAGAATGCCTTACCCGCCGCTATCTTCTTCATCGCCTCAATTTCTTGGAGGGCTTTTTGGGCTTCGGCCTTGGCAGATTTGGCGCTCTCAAGCGCCGAGGCGAGCTCGTACTCTCGAGTCTTTGAGTCAAGCTCCAAACTCTCGTGTTTTTCCACGAGAGCCTAGAGCTCTTGCTGCACCGCCGCCACCCGCGCCTCCTGCTTCTCTCGCTTGGTGCGCTTCACGGCCGCATTGTTTTCGGCCTTGGACAACGCTTCCTTCAGGGTCGCCACCTCGGTTGTGGCCCCTGCAATACTCAAGTTGGTCCTGTCATTTTTTGCAACCACATCTTTTTTATACACTTACATAAGGTATTACTTACCTTCCTTGTCCTTGAGCTGCTTCTTGGCAAGGCCGAGCTCGTTCTCGGACCGCTCGAGGCTCGCTTCAATGCATCGACCTCCATGATCGGTCTGGCAGAGGTCAAAAGACAACCTGCATTCCCATATTGACATACTTATGTTAGACTCCTGCGAATATCTTTTTGATCCTCAGTTCGGCTTTTCTTTCCAAACACCAAACTGAGCATCAGGGGCTACTATCTATGCGGTAATATTTTTACATATCTTAAATACATACCTCAAAGCCTGTTAGAAGGCTGGCATAGGCTTCAGTCAGCCCGCTCTTGGCGGACTGAACCTTCTGGATCACCACACTCATAATAGTGTGGTGCTCCTCGTCGATGGAGACGCCGTTAAGCACCTCCAGCAGATTATCCGGTGCCTGCGGTTGGACGGAGGTCACCGGCGTTGTAGGCTTGCCCTTCTTAGTAGGGGCCGCCTGCCGGATGCCGGAACCATTGAAGGTTCCGGTGCGGTGTCCGGCCCAGGGCCGGACTTAGAGCCCTTTGGGGTTTTATCCCCTTTTTGCCTGGAGTCCGGGAGGTCGCCTTGTGGCGCCTCCAGGACCACCTCCTCCTGGCTTGGCCCCTTTTGGACGCCACCCCGGCTTCATCTGCAGCGCGAGGAGAGGAGGCGGCCGGAAGTGAAGTGCTGTTCACATCCGACGAACCCAGGGAACCGCTCGACGAAGCGTCGAGCCTGGCCTTGGGCGGACTGCACGATTATATTCGGCGTCAGAAGGTACTGTGCAATAAAGGAACGCCATGAGTTATTTTGGTATCCGGATACTTACGATCTTGCCAGGGGCTTGGCCCTGGATGGCCACTCCTCTTCACCGTCGTCGGCGTTGGTGGAGTAGTCCGGAGGAAGAGTCCTTCCCTTCTTGGACCCTCCGCCCCCCTCCCCCAGTTGGGGCGGCCTTCCTTTTCATTCCTCCCCCCGCTAGAGGGGGAGAGGCTTCTTCTTCCTCCTCCTCTTCTTCACGGGAGGAGTCCGCCTCGGAGTCATCGGACGATGAGTCCGACACCACCTGGCGCTGGGAACTCCTTCGAGTTCCCGTGGCCTTCTTCTTGGCCTTCTTCTCCGGCACCAGGTAAGGTGCCGGAACCAGCAGCCCCGTCAAGCGGGCGTCCGTTGGGTCTTCTGGCAAGGGAGCCGGACAGTCAATCTGCCCGGACGCCCTCCGCCAATCTGTCAAAGGTAAGGGAGTTTAGATCCCGATAGAGTCAAACTATGAAAAACAAGTGTCCCGTAAAGGGCAAAATAGCTTACCGCGTTGGCTTGATGCTGCGCGCTGAATCCGCGATCCTCGATAGCGGATGCGGGAGCCTCGGCGCCCTTGAACAGCACCTTCCAGGCATCTTCGTACGCAGTGTCGAAGAGCCTGCTCAGGGTTTGGTGCTGTGCCGGATCAAACTCCCACAAGTTGAAAGCTCGTTGTTGGCAGGGAGGATCCGGCGGATGAGAATGACCTGGACTACGTTGACGAGTTTGAGCTTCTTGCTCACCAGGTTTGGAGTCCGGACAGCTCCTCCGAATCACCCCATGACAAGCCCGTCTCTTTCCAGGAGGTGAGCCGTGTAGGGAAGCCAGATCGGAATTCGGGGGCCGCTGTCCATTCAGGGTCACATGGCTCGGTGATGTAGAACCACCCCGATTACCACCCCTTTATGGTCTCCACGAAGGAGCCCTCGAGCCATGTAACATTGGGCATCTTGCCCACCATGGCGCCTCCGCACTCCGCTTGGCGGCCGCCCACAACCTTCGGTTTGACATTGAAGGTCTTCAGCCATAAACCGAAGTGGGGCTAGATGCAGAGGAAGGCCTCACATACGACGATGAACGTCGAGATATTGAGGATGAAGTTCGGGGCCAGATCATGGGAATCCAGGCCGTAGTAGAAGATGAGTCCCGGACAAATGGGTGAAGTGGGAAACCTAGTCCGCGGAGGAAGTGGGTGAGGAACACCACCCTCTCATGGGGCCTGGGGGTGGGGATGAGCTGCCCCTTGTCTGGGAGCCGGTCTTGCGATGTCGTTAGACAAGTATCCGGCCTCCCTCATCTTTTTGATGTGTCCCTCCGTGACGGAGGAGACCATCCACTTGCCTCCCGCTCCGAACATGGCTAGAGAAGGTTGAGGTGGGAAGTGCGGACTTGGGCGCTGGAGCTCGAGTGCGCGAAAATGGATAAGCAAAGGAGGAAGAAGGCGTAGAAGGAAAAGGTGGATCCTTATCCCCTTATATGGGCGGACGAAACTATGAGCCCCTACCAGCCTGGTAAAACTTGCTTATCTCCCAAGCGCCGCAAATTAATGGCGTGGTTGGGTTACCCACGCCCGTATTGATGAGAATCCCGGAATAAGGGACACGACAAGACGTGCCAAGGAAACCGCCTCGCGAAGTGCGCTAAGGTGGGACAATAAAAAACGATTTGAATAAAGGCTTGGCCGTGGTGTGATGTCACGCTACGAAATACGTCAGCAGATTGGATTTGTGTATATAATATTCTCTCTATGTTGGTATGTGGAAGTTATTTTGCAGAGCCGGACACTATCCTTGTCTTCAAGATCTTCTATGAAGTATTCGGAGGAGGAACCCGCCTTGCAATGCCGAAGACAATCTGCGCGTCGGACTCGTCGTCATTGAAGCCTGGTTTAGGGGCTACCGAGGGAGTCCTCGATTAGGGGGTGTTCGGATGGCCGGACTATGACCTTTGGCCGGACTCCTGGACTATGAAGATACAAGATTGAAGACTTCGTCCCCTGTCCGGATGGGACTTTCCTTGGCGTGGAAGGCAAGCTTGACGATACGGATATGTGGATCTCCTCCCATTTGTAACCGACTCTATGTAACCCTAACCCTCTCCGGTGTCTATATAAACCGGAGGGTTTTAGTCCGTAGGACGAACAACAATCATACCATAGGCTAGCTTCTAGGGTTTAGCCTCCCTGATCTCGTGGTAGATCTACTCTTGTATTACCCATATCATCAATATTAATCAAGCAGGAGTAGGGTTTTACCTCCATCGAGAGGGCCTGAACCTGGGTAAAAACATCGTCTCCCTTGTCTCCTGTTACCATCCGCCTAGACGCACAGTTCGGGACCCCCTACCCGAGATCCGCCGGTTTTGACACCGACAGTAGCCATCGTCATCATCAACCATCCTCCATCACCAATTTCATGATGCTCACCGCCGTGAGTGAGTAATTCCATCGTAGGCTTGCTGGACGGTGATGGGTTGGATGAGATCTATCATGTAATCGAGTTAGTTTTGTTAGGGTTTGATCCCTAGTATCCACTATGTTCTGAGATTGATGTTGCTATGACTTTGCTATGCTTAATGCTTGTCCCGAGTGCCATGATTTCAGATCTGAACCTATTATGTTTTCATGAATATATGTGAGTTCTTGATCCTATCTTGCAAGTCTATAGTCACCTACTATGTGTTATGATCCGGCAACCCCGGTGACAATAATCGGGACCACTCCGGTGATGACCATAGTTTGAGGAGTTCATGTATTCACTATGTGCTAATGCTTTGTTCCGTACTCTATTAAAAGGAGGCCTTAATATCCTTAGTTTCCATTAGGACCCGCTGCCACGGGAGGGTAGGACAAAAGATGTATGCAAGTTCTTTTCCATAAGCACGTATGACTATATTCGAATACATGCCTACATTACATTGATGAATTGGAGCTAGTTACATGTCACCCTATGTTATGATCATACATGATGAACCGCATCCGCTTAATTCTCCATCACCGATCCAATGCCTACGAGCTTTTCACATATTGTTCTTCGCTTATTTACTTTTCCGTTGCTACTGTTACAATCACTACAAAACACCAAAAATATTACTTTTGCTACAGTTACTTTTGTGACCGTTGCCACTACTATCATATTACTTTGCTACTAAATACTTTGCTGCAGATACTAAGTTATCCAGGTGTGGTTGAATTGACAACTCAACTGCTAATACTTGAGAATATTCTTTGTCTCCCCTTGTGTCGAATCAATAAATTTGGGTTGAATACTCTACCCTCGAAAACTGTTGCGATCCCCTATACTGTTATCAAGACTATTTTCTGGCGCCATTGCCGGGGAGCATAGCTCTATTCTTTGAGTCACTTGGGATTTATATCTGCTGGTTACTATGAAGAACTTGAAGGATGCTAAGACAACAATTTATCCCTCAACTACGAGGGGAGGTAAGGAACTGCCATCTAGCTCTGCACTTGATTCACCTTCTGTTTTGAGTAAGCTTGCGACACCTAAACCTGCTTTTGCTATTCGTTCTGATATGTCGCATGTTATTGATGACGCCACTTCTGCTATGCATGATACTTATGATGAAACTACTTTTATGCTTGATACTACTGTACCACTTAGTAAATTTCTTGATGAACAAATTGCTAGGGTTAGAGAAAGAAATTATTGAAACTGATTATATTGATGAAAGTGATGATGAAGACTTGCCTATTATTCCCGAGGGTTATATTTTTGAAAAAGAAGCTACTTTAGCTATTTTAGCTTGCAAAGATAGATATGAGCTCAAGAGGTTATTAGCTAAATGGAACCAGCAATCTCTTAATGCTAGAATGAAATGTGACCCTGCTTTTGCTACTTCACCTATCTGTGTTACTGATAAGGATTATGAATTCTCTGTTGATCCTGATATAATTACTTTGATTGAATCTGATCCTTTTCATGGCTATGAATCTGAAACTGTTGTGGCACATCTTGCTGAATTAAATGATATAGCCACCCTGTTCACTAATGATGAGAGATCTCGCTACTTCTATATCCTTAAAATATTTCCGTTCTCATTAAAGGGTGATGCTAAGATATGGTTTAATTCTCTTGATCCTGGTTGTGTGCGTAGTCCCCAGGATATGATGTATTACTTATGTGCTAAATATTTCCCTGCTCATAAGAAACAAGCTGCTTTAAGTGTGAGGGAGTCCCGGATTAGGGGGTGTCCGGATGGCCGGACTATGACCTTTGGCCGACTCTGGACTATGAAGATACAAGATTGAAGACTTAGGCCCCATGTCCGGATGGGACTTTCCTTGGCGTGGAAGGCAAGCTTGGCGATACGGATATGTAGATCTCCTCCCATTGTAACCGACTCTGTGTATGTCACGCCCAATATGCGACCCTATCCAAAAGGAACTCGACGGTCCCACCAAGGATAGACCCGCATATTGAGACGCTTTTGCAAGGTGGATATCATTACATCAACATTACATAATAGATGGGGATACATACATAAGGCTCAAATGCCACAAGAATACATCAACATCATATACAAGATCAACATCCGACTACGGATGAAACATAAACAGAAACTCAAACAATATCCACCACTGCTAGCCCAGTGCCGACCGGAACCTATCCCCGATCAAGAAGAAGCGAAGAAGAACTCCAAAACGAGCAACATCGCTCTCGCGTCATGAGCATCGCACAACCTGTACACGCAATCGGTGTTGTAGTAATCAGTGAGCCACGAGGACTCAAAGAATCCCATTACCATGGGTATCAAGACTAGCAAAGCTTAATGGGAAAGGAAGGGGTAAAGTGGTGAGGTTCCAGCAGCGACTAAGCATGTATGGTGGCTAACCAACGTAAATGAGAGCGAGAAGAGAAACAAAGGAATGGTCGTCAACTAGTAATGATCAAGAAGTGATCCTGAACTCCTACTTACGTCAGACATAACCCAGAAACCGTGTTCTCCTCTCGATCAACCCCTAAAAGAGACACTCACGATTACGCACACGGTTGGTGTATTTTAATTAAGATCAACTTCGGTTTTCTACAACCGGACATTAACAAATTCCCATCTGCCACATAACCGCAGACACGGCTCTCGAAAGTTTATACCCTGCGGGGTGTCCCAACTTAGCCCATGATAAGCTCTCGCGATCAACGAAGGATATTCCTTCTCCCGGAAGACCCGATCAGTCTCGGAATCCGGCTACAAGACATTTCGACAGCAATAAAACAAGTCCAGCAAAGCCGCCTGAATGTGCCGACAAATCCCGATAGGAGCTGCACATATCTCGTTCTCGGGCACACCGGATAAGCGAAGCGTCTGGTACCGACGTAACCCATGTTGCCAAGGGATGGTCCCATACGGTGCTCTAGTTTGGACCAACGCTAGACAAGCAACGGCCCGGGGGTAAATAAGATGACCCTTGAGAGCGCGACTCCCAAGGGAAAAAGGCTAGGTGAGGCAAATGTAAAACCAAGGTTGGGCCTTCTTTGGAAAAGTCTTATTCAAAGCGAACTGTCAAGGGGTCCCATAAATCACCCGACCGCGTTAGGGACGCAAAATCCGGGAACATAATACCGTATGACGGAAACTAGGGCGGCAAGAGTGGAACAAAACACCGGCATAAGGCCGAGCCTTCCACCCTTTACCAAATATATAGATGCATTAATTAAATAAGATATATTGTGATATCCCAACAAGTAAACATGTTCCAACAAGGAACAACATCTCCATGTTCCAACAAGGAACAAACTTCATCTTCACCTGCAACTAACAACGCTATAAGAGGGGCTGAGCAAAGCGGTAACATAGCCAAACAACGGTTTGCTAGGAAGGGTGCAAAAGGTTAGAGGCTGACAAGGCAATTTGGTAGGCTTGAGCAACAGGTAATAGGTAGCGCAGCATAGCGATAGAACGAAGCAACTAGCATAGCAATGATAGTAATGAGATCCAAGGTGACGGTCATCTTGCCTGAAATCCCGCAAGGAAGAAGAACGAGTCCATGAAGAAGACGAACGGAAGAAGCCGAACCAAGCGTAGACGAACGAATCCTCACGATCGCAACGCAACAGGAACTAACAAGAAGAAGCACACAACATAGTAAACACACCACACATGAACAAGACATGATGCTCAACCAAGCATGATGCATGACAAAGCTACATGAAGCTACTCATGGCAAGAGATGATGCAAACAAGAACAACACATCAAAGCAAGTTTAAATGAGGCCGGGAACAACATAGAACAATTCCGGTAAGTCCTCATATGCAAATTTCGAAATTGGTCCAGATCTGAATAACTTTATGTTCAAGTTGTTAAACAGCAAGTTAATATGCACCACGATGATCTACACGAAATTCTAGTCAAGTTACATATAAAGTTCATTTAATTCGGAGCTACGGCCTAGAAGATATGAGCAAAACAAGATAAGCATGACATTGATGCAAAATGCATACAAACATCAAGCAAACACCTCAAAACAAGGATGCAACATGATAATATGAATCTACATGTAAAATCAAGCAAGTTTCATATAGAGCACACTCAAAACGGAGCAACGGTTCAACACATACACCCTATACAAGTAATAGCAACAATCTGTCCAAAACAGCAACTAGGCATATTGCAAGCATCAAAACACTATGCTACAGCACCTCAATATGAAAACAAAAGACATGGGCATGATCTACAGGCAAAGCATTACAAAACATAAACACTGAGCTATCTCCAGAAATCAATAGAACATGCTCAAAATGACATGGCAAGATTGCAAATAATAACAGTTCTAGCAGAAATAACATCAGGTTGCAATGTTTAGAGCTATCAAACAATATGCTACAGGAACTTATCATGGCAAACAAAGGCATGGCATGAATCTACTCAAAGCATATAACAAAAGTCCCTTACTGACCATAAGCCAAAAAGGATCAGAAAATATGATGGCACCCATGTAAACATGGCAAATTATATTACAGATTCAAACGTGGCAGGAACAATGATAAGTAGGCATGTTGGTGAGCTTGAATCACTCACCACAGAGCAATACATGGCATGGCAAGGCAACCAACAGTAAGAAGACATGGCATAGAAGCTATACATGGCAAGAACAACATCATAGCATGCAATGATCAACTACAACAACCTTGGCAAAATTGAATAACATGTAAACAATCTGCCAGGAAACATTTTATAGCAAAAGTAGAGCTCGATTGACTCAAGCTATGACACTCCATAATTGCAAACAAGGGCATGGATGGATAGAGCAAGTCATGTATAACAAAACATCCTTACTGAAGTATCTCAAAATAAGCATGGATCTCTTGGTAGCATCAAGTTAACATGGCATCAAAATATCAGCAAAACAGGGCTGAAATCAGCAACATCAAGAAGCCTAGTTTGCATGCTTGTTCTAGTCACCACATTGATCACAAAAATACATGGCATACACCCCTGGAAAGATGGCATGGCATATTACAAAACACATGTAGGACTCAAGTTCAAAGGATGCACACATCAATCATGACAAAAATGACAAAAGTGCATGTTCTGTTAAGAAACAGAAACTAACATCACATAGCACTCTTCCAACAGCATTTCGGGCATCAATATGAGCTCAAATGAAAATGACTGAATGAGATGAAATGATCTACTCATCGAGGCGAACATTTTGACATATTACACGCGCAAAACGGAGCTATAGATGCAGAGTTATGGCATGATGGAAATGCATGAAAATTACTGAAAACTCGGGGACTTAGGCGATTTCAGGGAAAAAACAGGTGAGCGGGATATAGTAAAAATACGCACGGGCGAGGAACGGAGGGTCGCTCACCCTTGGGCTCGGCCCACGAAGCGGGGAGGGGGCCGGCTGGGCCTGGAGGGGATGCGGGCTGGGCCGGTCGGCGAGGCCGCCCACTCAGTGCGTGACGGGTCAACGCGACGGCGCCAGATCGGGTTCCTCCCGATCCGCCCGGACGGCGAAGCGCGGCGCTCCTCGGTGGGGCGGGCCGGGCAGAGGCCGAGGTGGCGAAGGGTTCAGCCTTGGCGCCGTGGCGGAGGACGGCGGGCGCCGGGCGGAGGCGTCCGGAGTAGACGGGCGACGGCGGCGACACGGATCCGGGCGGGCTGGCGCGCCGCGGCTCCGGCCGCCGGAGGCGCGGGCGGGCGGCGCTGAGCGGAGGGCGCGGGGCTCGGGCGACGGCAGGGGCCGGACGACGAGGGCGCAGCCGGGCGGCGGAGGGAGGCACGCCGGCGTTCGGCGCCGGCGATGGCGGCGAGGGCCGAGGCGGCGGCGGTTACGGGCCGGCGAGAGCCAGTTCGGCCGGGCGGCGGATCTGGCCCGGGCGGCGGCGGCGATGTGCGTAACCCTAGCCCTCTCCCCTCTCCGGTGTCTATATAAACCGGAGGGTTTTAGTCCGTGGGACGAACAACAATCATACCATAGGCTAGCTTCTAGGGTTTAGCCTCTCGATCTCGTGGTAGATCTACTCTTGTACTACCCATATCATCAATATTAATCAAGGAGGAGTAGGGTTTGACCTCCATCGAGAGGGCCCAACCTGGTAAAAACATCATGTCCCTTGTCTCCTGTTACCATCCGCCTAGACGCACAGTTCGGGACCCCCTACCGAGATCCGCCGGTTTGACACCGACATTGGTGCTTTCATTGAGAGTTCTGCTGTGTTGTGCGCCATCGGAAGGATGCCTCATCCGCCTTTAAAGATGGCTCATTGCTAAAGGAGCTTTGGCTATCGACCAAACTCTCCGGCTAGGCGGTTTTCTTATGACCACTGTTCGTCACGCCGCTCCGACGATGACTTCTCGGGTCATCAAAAGCAATCTTCACGCCAACTCGAACTCGCCGAGCAGTTAGATCCGATGGAGCTCTCTTCTTTAAACGAGCTCTTGGATCGCATCGCCGCCCTGGGAGTCGCTACAGACTACGATCAGATTGGGCCTAAACCCGATCTGAGAGAGATTAACTCTCCCCAGGTCACCCATCACGTTGATGTGGTGGAGGAACAATGCGGCGACCCTTCATCTATCTTAAGGACTAACTATGTCCGGATCCCCGATCTCTCCAAGCCGGATACCCGCGGAGGGAAGGACGACACTCAAGACCTGAACTTAGAATCACGCAACGGGCTAGATTCATTGGACAACATCCAAGAATCCAAGCTGCCGAGTTCGGAAACTCCTTGGCCCTTGAGCCTCAGATTGGGTGGGGTCTCGGATCTAACTCCACCCACCCACCCAAACATAGGCGATCTATCCAAAATTAGGCAAGAGCCCGAGGAAACAGTACATCATTACTGGGCCAGATTCCTCCTGGTTATGAACAGGATAAAGGACTACCGTGAGGAAGACACAATTTCATTCTTCTGCAATAATTGCATGGACAAGGGAATCCTCAACGCCATAGGTCGCCGTGAAATTACACGCTTTGCTGACTTGGCGTCCATAGTACGAAATCTTGTGCGATGGAAAGCGCTGAAAACCAAGTAAGATTTTGGGACAATCCGCCCCAATACAAACCAGTCCAAATAAAAGGGTGCATTATCGCCAATCACCCGGGTTAAACACCAAAAACAAAAACCCCTACGGGCATGGAACCGATCTTGGAGGGATGGCTCAACGGACCTGTAAAATTCATAGTACGAGGGCGCCACACCAACTCATAGCCTTAGAGCATGTTGGATACTCCGGCGGTGGCCAAAAGTGGCGAAGAGCTTCTAACCCCAACGATCCACAGAGCACCAGCCCAAGGATACCAGTACGGTATTAACAGTCTTCAAGACTTTCGCATCAAACAATATGCGAAAACGAACACTCCGCAGCCTTGCCGAAGTCTACCAAGTAGCAACAATAAACCCATGGAGCGACACGGCCATTACCTTTAATGCCAGTGACGAACCTAAATTCCGAACAGCCCGAGCACCAGCAGCATTGGTCCTCAGTCCAATAGTGGACGGCTTTCGCCTTACCAAGGTACTCATGGATGGTGGCAGCGGATTGAACCTCATTTATGAGGAAACCCTTCAAAAAATGGAAATAGACTGGAGCCGCATTGAATGAAGCAGCACAACCTTTAGAGGAATAATCCCTAGTCGGGAAGCGTGCTGCACAGGAAAAATCACACTGGATGTGGTGTTCGGCACGCCGGATAATTACAGGTCCGAGGAGGTCACGTTCCAAGTGGCCCCGTTCAGCAGCGGATACCACACTCTATTAGGGCGAGAGGCATTCACAATTTTTCAAGCTATACCCCGTTACGGGTACATGAAGCTCAAATTGCCCGGGCCCAACGGAATCATCACTCTTGCTAGTGACCCGGACATATTACTCGCGCCGAAAATAAGACAGCCGCACTAGCCCTTGAGGCACTATCCAAGCCCTAGCGGCCGAGGAACTGATCACAAGGCGCTCCACGGTGAATGTGGGGCGATGTGATACTCGATAAAAGATCCAAGTCCACCTCCTTTAAACCAGCGGACGAAATAGTCAAATTCCAAGTCCACCCAATGGACCCTACAAAAACGGCCTCCATTGGGGCACAATTAAACCCTGATGTCCGCATTACGAGAATTCCTACGCGAAAATTGGGACATTTTTTCCTGGCACCTTTCAGACATGCCAGGAATCCCACGCCGGCTGGCCGAGCACAGCCTAAACATCCTAAAAGGCTTCAAGCCAGTCAAACAGGCTCTTCGGCATTTCCCCGAACCTAAGAGACAAGCCATGGGAGAGGAGCTAGCCAAACTATTGGAGGCCGGATTCATCAGAGATATAAAACATCCGGACTGGCTAGCAAACCTGGTGATGGTACCAAAGAAGGACAAATCTGGCGCCTATCGCCGATTTCAAGGACCTCAACAAGGCTTGCCCAAAGGATCCCTTCCCCCTCCCCCGCATTGATCAAATTATCGACGCTACCGCAGGACACGATTCATTGTGTTTCCTCGACGCATACTCCAGCTACCATCAAATCAAGATGGCAGAGCCTGACCAAGCCACAACGGCATTTATCACCCCATGCGGCCCATTCGGCTTCAACACAATGCCCTTCGGGCTCAAAAACGCCGGCGCAACATATCAGCGCATGATTCAGACATGTCTGGCAAACCAGATCGGCAAAACAGTGGAGGCATACGTAGATGATGTGGTCATCAAAACCAAGCATGTCGAAACCCTAGTAGACGACTTGAGGCTCACATTCGATAATCTTCGAACATATGATATCAAGCTTAACCCGAAAAATGTGTTTTGGCGCACCAGCGGAAAGCTCTTGGGCTTCATTGTATCCGGTAGAGGAATTGAAGCAAACCCAGCCAAGATCCGAAGCTCTGTCACAATTGGATATCCCAAAGGACCTCAAACAAATACAAAATTGATCGATGCGTGGCGGCTTTAAGCCGCTTTATCTCCGCTTGGGAGAAAAGGCATTACCCTCTATCGCCTCCTCCGGTACCGAACACTTAAAGTGGACGGATGCCGCCACGGCCGACTCAAGAAATAAAAGCCATATTGGCAACAAAACCGGTCCCGGCCGCGCCCAACATGGGCGAACCAATGCTATTATACATCGCCGCAACTCATCAAGTTGTAAGCGCGGTGCTCGTTGTCGAACGAGAAACGGACGGACACAAGTTTCCCCTTCAAAAACCAGTCTACTACGTGTCCACTGTCCTCACTCCATGCAAGTCATGGTATCCGCATTATCAAAAGATAGCGTACGCGGTGTTTATGGCATCCCGGAAGCTGCGACACTACTTTCAAGAGTGTTCAATAATAGTAGTCTCCGAAGTACCTCTTAACGACATTATAAACAACCGCGACGCGACGGGCCGGATTGCCAAATGGGCCATTGAGCTCCTCCCGTTCGACATAAACTATAAGCCACGGCAAGCAATTAAGTCGCAAGTTTTGGCTGACTTCATCGCCGAATGGACTGAAGCCGAACTCCCTAAAGAGTACGGCACATATTCCAACTGGATCATGCACTTCGACGGCTCCAAAATGTTGGCTGGTGCGGGGATGGCATAGTTCTAACGTCCCCAACAGGAGATATAGTTCAATACGTACTCCAGATAATGTATACGGACTCCAACAATGCAGCCGAATACAAGGCCCTTCTACATGGTCTCCGGATGGCAGTATCCATGGGCATTCAACGCCTAGAGGTGCGCGGGGATTCGAACCTCGCGATATCCCAAATAAATGGAGACTTTGATGCGAAGGATCCGAAAATGGCAGCTTATCGCAACGCCGTCCTAAAAATGTCAGCTCGGTTCGAAGGGCTCGAATTTCACCATATATCCCGGGAAAAACAATCAGGCAGCAGACGTCTTGGCACGCATTGGTACAAAGCGCGATGCCGCCCCCAATATCTTCTTAGAGAGGCTGTTCAAGCCATCTGTATCATGGGAAGGGGAGTCCGGAAATAACAGCCCGGACCCAACAGCGCTGCCCGACACCAAACATTTTGACACAATTGGAGGCTCTGCTAACGAAGTAACATCTTCAGCCCACGTAATAATGGCAGTCATTGCCCCGTGGATGGAAACATTCCTAGCCTACCTAACCAGGCAGGAACTTCCCGAGGACCAAAACGAGGCACGCTGCATAGTGCGACGATCTAAAGCCTGTAAAGTCCATGAGGGAGAGCTTTATAAGAAAAGCACCACCGGAGTCCTTCAAAGGTGTATCTCCGAAGAGGAAGGGCAGAATCTTCTGGCTGAAATCCATGCCGGACTCGGCGGGCACCACGCCGCAGCCCAAGCCCTTGTAAGCAAGGCCTTCCGTACAGGATTCTATTGGCCGACGGCCCGGGCAGATGCTCAGGACTTAGTCCAACGATGCGTCGGTTGCCAACTCTTTGCTAATCAAAGCCACATGCCACCCACCGCCCTCCAAACTATACCCATCACCTGGCCCTTCGCGGTGCAGGGGATTGACATGGTTGGACCCCTTAAAGGAGGAACCCACAAGCAAAAATACCTACTGGTCATGGTGGATAAATTCACCAAATGGATAGAGGCCAAGCCTGTTAAGATGGCCGAATCCGGACCGGTGATAGACTTCATATCAGGGGTCGTACACCGTTACGGCGTCCCCCACAACATCATCATTGATAACGGCACGAACTTCACGGCCGACGAGGTCAAACTCTGGTGCAAAAACATGGGCATCAAGCTCGACTATGCTTCAGTCTATCACCCTCAAACTAACGGTCAAGTCCAGCGAGCAAATGGTCTAATCATGAGCGGCATCAAACCCAGATTAGTGCGGTCCCCCAAGGAATCTAACACGCACTGGGTAGAGGAGCTCGACTCCGTACTCTGGGGGCTGCGGACCACGCCAAATCGCACCACCGGATTCACACCATTCTTTATGGTATACGGCGCAGAGGCAGTTCTGCCCTGCGACATAATTCATGACTCACCTCGCGTGCGCATGTACGAAGAAAGAGAAGCCGAGCTCGATCGGCAGGACAGTTTGGACGCCTTGGAGGAGGAGCGTGACGTGGCAAAAGCCCGTTCCACATTCTATCAACAACAGGCTCGAAGATATCAAAGCAGAGAAGTACGGGCCAAAACTTATAATGTTGGCGAATTAGTTCTACGCCTGCCGGACAAGAAAAAGGACAAACTCAAGCCCAAATGGGAAGGTCCCTTTATTATCGACCAAGTCCTGACCGGTGGAGCGTACCATCTGCGAGATGCATCGGATAACCGACTCGAGCCGAACCCATGGAAAGCAGCCCGTCTCCGAAGATTCTACGCCTAGCGCCGGATTCTGAGTTCGTCTCCTTCCTCTGTCTATTTTTTACACATTAGTTGTCTTATATTTCTCTCCTTCTCCCTCTTTTTCTCTTACAGCCTGTAAAGGCTCGTTTGCGCATTGTTCGCACATACTTGACGCGCTATCCGCTCATTATACTCGGGGCTTCTTTAATGAAGCTTATTTGTACGGGCTTTATGCCTAACACATGTGTAACGCTTTCGCATGTACCTTTTATTCACCATTATATGCATCGATATGACTTAAGTTTTGGCCAAGCTGGGTTGCTGGCTCTGTGCTTACCCCTCGCTCCCGATTGTTCGGCTAGGTGGTAAAGGAGCACCTCTGCAATTGTTACTTGCCGGTCAGCGGATGTGTACCTCATATTGGGTGAAGCCGAAAGCTAGCGTTCTTAAGGGAATATTCGGTCGGTGAACTAAAGATGATTTCTCACTTATTTATTTATCTGCCCCCAGATGCTTTTCTGCTTTTTTTGCAGTCCGAACATGCACTTTAAGGCATGCCTCCCAGGGAAAGGAACCCCTAACGGAACTATTCTCCCTGGAAGATGTTTCTTACTAACCATGTAATATAACATAACTAGTTGGGCACTTGTCTGTTCAAGCACTAATGACCCCTATGCCTGGTCTTCATGCATGCCCCGGTTCTTACATAACCATGTGGGTACTCGGACACGCTCCGGACTATAGGGTCCCGAGGTTGAAGCGAAAAGGTCCGCCATGACAAACGATCTACAATCCGGCTAGAAGGCATTTTTACATGTCATGTTCAATTACATAGTCAATTTGACTGGCTGTATTCCTCCTCAATACCATCTAATAGGCTGTCTAGTTTACAGTCCTGTTAGGAATACTTTGCGGCCAATTCTACTTGGCCGTACACTAAGCTCACAGGGATCTCCTTCCCATCGGGCCCCACAGGTCCGACCTCGGCCATGTGGTTTGGGTCAGCCTTCGTGTACCACGTCTTCACCATGGCCCAGCCTCCTGGCGCCTTTGACGGCAGGCCGATATCTTCCATAATCGGAGCGCCGCGCGCGCCCCTTAAGCCTCTCTGCAAGCTCTCCAAGGCCTTTGGGCAGGGAGACAGATGGCCACAAGGCCTGGGCGACGCCTTTCATCACTTGCCAAACTCGTTCGTGCAGTTGTAAGAGCTCGGGAAGAAGGTCACCCATAGAACCGGGCATTTCCTCTGCAGGACGACCTGTGAGCATACCTACAGACATAACTCTGTTAGTCGACTTCCTCGCCGAACTCTTTTTCGAAGTTCGTTCAAGCACTTACTAAAAATGCCGCGTCGAAGCCGTCGATTCTCCTTCACGGAGTCCGACACATGGGCACGAACATCCTTTAGTTCCTCGCCCAGCTGGGTGTTGGCATCTTGGAGATTATTCTTCTCCTGCCTCACCCTCGTAAAGCACGCTCTCCCCGGCCTTTAACCGGCGCAAGAGTTGTTGCTTGTCCGGATCTGCTCCGGCGCCATCTGCAATCATATTGTCAGATTTACACACACGTCGCACTTCACAACATACTTATCTTTCGAAGCGTATATTACCAGAGGGGGTCTCCTTGGCCTCCCCTGCAGCGGCTAGTGCGGCCTCAAGTTGGGCTTTGCGCTCTTCCAGCTCCTGGGACAGTTGGGTATTCTTTTTTGTAAGATCCTGCATAACAAAAGATCCTTAAATCAGTTATTCTAACTATTTCAAGTCTCGGGGGCTACTGGTATATATAACCATCAAACTTTCTCACCCGTATGTCTTTCACATACTGCTCCGTGGCTCTGGCTAGACCATTTTGAGCGGCACGGAGGTGCACATCTCCCGAATTGAAGGCATCCAATGCCTCTTGGGAGAAACATGCGTCACGAAGAACAGTCCGGCGACGCCTGTGATTCATGGCACTCTCCACCTCGGAATTGGTGGCAGATAGTCCGTCGGCATCCTCTGTCGGAGGAGTGTCCGATGCATGCCTCGTGTTCGCCTCCGCTTCTGGACCTGGCTTTGGATCCTGGCTGGTGGAGGCTCGATTGGCGGCCTCTCCAGATATAGTCCGGCGAGCGCTCTTTTTCCTGAAGAGAGCACGAGCGTTAGTATACCTTCCGGGAATAAAACCTGGGAATAAGGCGGCATGCCATACCATGGCGCCGGCGTCTCAATCCGGACCGCACTTCTTTTCAGCCTGCTGGGCCTTGCTGCCCCTTGTTAGCTAGCCACCGCAGGCTCGGCCTTCCGCCTCAAGGGCTCCCCCTGCAAAACACCATTGATATACGGTGATCAAAGATAAGCGGGATGGATCATTTTTAAAGTATTGGGACTTCAGTCTCAGATACTGTGAGGCTGGAAATATTCCGGGGTAATCGGCCGTAATGGCAACCAAGGCATTGTCGATGCTCAGTTGGTAAAATACCCCATCGATCAGCTCCACGGATATGTCAGGATCCTCTTGGGAGGCCGGATCAAGGGACCGTTCCGGATCCTCGGGTTGTGGAGGTGGGCTGTTTATATCCTTTACGGCCCGGCGCAATTCCTGCATCGAAATCACAAGATAAGGTACTTAACTATGGGAATATGGAACGGATGGGCATAAAGAAGTGTCCGCTTACCCAACTTGGAGGATCGTACATAGAAAATCCGCCCTGTGGATTGACGCGAAGGAACTCCTCCTCTTCTCCCTTGTACAATGCGGACAAGGCCTTCGTTAGAGCAGCAACCGATCCCAGCCCCTTACGGCCGCAGCGGGTGGCATCATCCTCCCCGTTGAAATCCCACATGGGGTGGCCTCTATACTGAAGCGGCTGCACCCCCCGCATGATGCATGTGGCCATGAACCCGATCATGGTCAGTCCGGAATGAACTAATAATCTTATCCGGCTCATCAGGTAAAGGACGTCCCTGTCATTTTCCTTCTGAGGGCTCCGTGGGCGCCAGCTTAGGCGCTTCTTCAAAGGAGCATTATTGAACTCAGGAAGGCCGATCCGAACAGGGTCCGGCAGGGGGACATCTTCTATATAAAACCATTCTGAAGGCCAGTCTTCGGACGCCTTCTTTGGGGTTCCGGATAGATATCCGGTCCCGGCGATGTGCCATAGTTCGGCTCCGCCCACTTGATATATCGACCCCTCCTGAGAACGGGGCACAAGGCAGAACAGCTTCTTCCACAACGCGAAATGAGCCTCGACGCCCAAGAACAGCTCGCAAAGGGCTACGAAGCCCGCAATATGCAATATGGAGGCAGGCGTAAGGTGGTGCAGCTGGAGGCCGTAGAACTCCAGGAGCCCCCGGAGAAACGGATGAATTGGAAATCCGAGCCCTCTTATTAAGTAAGGGACAAGGCATACCCGCTCTCGTTTGGAGGGATTGGGGACGCTCTCCGCCTGCTTTCCGCCATTATAGGTGGCGAGTCCGGCTCGAACCGGGACCATGAAGGCTGGGGGAAGAAATCCCTTGGTTTGGAGCGTCACTAGCTCGCTGTGTGGGACGGAACATCTCTCCCAATCTCCAGGCTGAGGGCTGGTAGGGAGAGAGGAGGAGTTGCGTCGACTGGCCATGATGGAATGGATTTCTGTCAGATGCGCTCCGATGGATGCTCGCGAAGGGAAGATGGTGTGATTCGGATCTAAATCCTCGTCTCTTTTATAAGGCAGCTTATTTGCGCAGCTAGGGGGGTAAAAGTAAAAACACCCTGGCTTTTCGCATTCGTTTGACACGTGGAAGACGGCCATTATTAGGGCGTGGAAGCCAAGGAGCACAATATTCACGAAAAGCCGGACACTATTCAACAGGTACACAGAATTTGGAGAAGAACCCGCCTTGCAATGCCGAAGACAAATCTGCGCGCCGGACTCATCGTCATTGAAGCCTGGTTCGGGGGCTACTGAGGGAGTCCCGGATTAGGGGGTGTTCGGATAGCCGAACTATAACCTTTGGCCGGACTCCTGGACTATGAAGATACAAGATTGAAGACTTCGTCCCGTGTCCGGATGGGACTTTCCTTGGCGTGGAAGGCAAGCTTGGCAATACGGATATGTAGATCTCCTCCCATTGTAACTGACTCTACGTAACCCTAGCCCTCTCCGGTGTCTATATAAACCGGAGGGTTTTAGTCCGTAGGACGAACAACAATCATACCATAGGCTAGCTTCTAGGTTTTAGCCTCCCTGATCTCGTGGTAGATCTACTCTTGTACTACCCATATCATCAATATTAATCAAGCAGGAGTAGGGTTTTACCTCCATCGAGAGGGCCCGAACCTGGGTAAAAACATCGTGTCCCTTGTCTCCTGTTACCATCCGCCTAGACGCACAGTTCGGGACCCCCTACCCGAGATCCGTTGGTTTTGACACCGACAGGTATATACAACTTTGTGCAAATTGAAGAAGAGAGTCTCCCACAAGCTTGGGGGAGGCTTCTCCAATTACTTAATGCTTTGCCTGATCATCCTCTTAAGAAAAATGAAATACTTGATATATTTTATAATGGACTAACCAATGCTTCTAGAGGTTACCTGGATAGTTGTGATGGTTCTGTTTTCAGGGAAAGAACACCGGATGAAGCTGAAATTTTATTGAATAATATGTTGAAAAATGAAAATAATTGGACACTTCCTGAGCGTATTCCTAAACCAACTCCTAAGAAGAGAGGTGTTCTATTTCTCAGTCCTGAAGATATGCAAGAGGCAAAGAAATCTATGAAAGAAAAGGGTATAAAAGCTGAAGATGTTAAGAATTTACCTCCTATTGAAGAAATACATGGTCTTAATTTACCGTCTGTTAAAGAAACATATGATCTTAATTCATTACCTATTGAAGAAACTCATGGTCTTGATAACCGGACACAGGTAGTAAAGGTAAATTCTCTCTATAGATTTGATGAAGGTGATATTCCTCACTATAAGTCTGCTAGACAATGCTTAGAAGAGTATGATAATTCTATTGTCAAACAAGAAAACTTCAATGATTATTTTGGTAGACAATTGAAATACAATTCAAATATGCTTGAACACTTGGGTGATTATATGTCTAGAGTTAAAGGTGAACTTAAACTCATTAGTAAACATGCTTCTGTGGTTACCACTCAAGTAGAACAAGTACTTAAGGCTCAAAATGATTTTCTCAATGAATTAAATAATAAGAATAATGACTATGCTGTTAGAGTGGCTACTATAACTGGTAAAATGACTCAGGAACCTTTGTATCCTGAAGGCCACCCTAAGAGAATTGAACAAGATTCTCAGAGAAATAATGTTCATGCACCTAGTCCTTATAAAAAGAAGAAAAAGAAAAATGATAGGACTTTGCATGCTTCTAGTGAACCTATTGCTGAACCACCTGAGAATCCAAATGATATTTCTATTTCTGATGCTGAAACACAATCTGGTAATGAACATGAACCTAGTAATAATATTAATGATAATGTTCATGATGATGCTCAACCTAGTAATGATAATGATGTAGAAATTGAACCTGCTGTTGATCTTGATAATCCACAATCAAAGAATCAACGTTATGATAAGAGAGACTTTGTTGCTAGGAAGCACGGTAAGGAAAGAGAACCTTGGATTCAGAAACCCATGCCTTTTCCTCCAAAACCATCCAAGAAAAAGGATCATGAGGATTTTGAGCGCTTTGCTGAAATGATTAGACCTATCTTTTACGTATGCGATTAATCGATATGCTCAAAATGAATCCTTATGCTAAGTATATGAAAGAAATTGTTACTAATAAAAGGAAGATACCGGAAGCTGAAATTTCCACCATGCTTGCTAATTATACTTTTAAGGGTGGAATACCAAAGAAACTTGGAGATCCAGGAGTGCCTACTATACCATGCTCCATTAAAAGAAACTATGTTAAAACTGCTTTATGTGATCTTGGAGCCGGTGTTAGTGTTATGCCTCTCTCTTTATATCGTAGACTTGATTTGAATAAGTTGACACCTACTGAAATATCTTTGCAAATGGCCGATAAATCAACTGCTATACATGTCGGTATTTGTGAGGATGTGCCTGTTATGGTTGCAAACATTACTATTTTAACGGACTTTGTTATTCTTGATATTCCCGAGGACGATAGTATGTCTATTATTCTTGGAAGACCTTTTTTGAATACCGCAGGGGCTGTTATTGATTGCAACAAGGGCAATGTCACTTTTCATGTTAATGGTAATGAGCATACGGTACACTTTCCGAGGAAACAACCTCAAGTCCACAGTATCAATTCTATTGGAAAAATTCCATCGATTATTTTTGAGGTTTTGAATTTCCTCTTCCTACTGTCAAGAAGAAATATGATATTCTTATTATTGGGGATGTGCATATCCCGTTGAGGTAACATAGTGTTATTCAAAATTTCTCCGGTTCCATGTTATTCGAATGAGTTTGTTAACAAGACTTGATCAACCTTGTTAGTGGATTCCTTTTGATGAGCATGAGATGGATGAAACTAGAAGGCACAACCTTCTATACCCTCCTTTTACTTTCTCATTATTTAGTTGAAATAAAGTAAAAATAGTATTTTTCTGTCTGCATTTTCTGATTTATCCGTGCAATATAAAAATACCCGAAAATAAAAGTTCTCCAAATGCCCTGCCAATTTAATATGATTTTTTAGAATATTTGAGAATATCTGCACCGAGAACACAGCAGGGGGGCAAGCCCACAGCCACGAGGGTCGGGTGAGCCCACCCCAGCCTCCTCGTGGGCCCATGGTGGCTCCCTCCACTTATTCATGCACCCACACACTTCTTCTTCCTCCCAAAAACCACCATCCAGCTCAAGCACGAGTTCTAGCTCATTTTGCTGCGATTTTTGATCTCCTTGCTCAAAGCACCTCTCACAAAACTGCTTTGGGGGATTGTTCCTTCGTATGTGACTCCTCCATTGGTCCAATTAGTTTTTGTTCTAGTGCTTTATTCATTACAAATTTATGCTGCCTAGGTGACCATGTTCTTGAGCTTGCATGTCAAATTTATATGGTTCCAAGTAGTTCTAATGCATGATATAGGCTCTAGGCACTTGTAGGAGTAGTTGCTATCAATTTTGTTAAGCTTGGTTCACTTTTATTTGAAGTTACTAAAAATTTCAGAAATTTTTCAGAGGAAGAAATATGTTTCGAAAAATGTACCAAGGTGGCCCTTCAAGGAAGCAAGGACCCAGGCTTGCAATGCGTGATGCTGGCGATGAGCCACCAAGGAACGCTCTAGTGCGGCCTTGTGAATGGCCTTCAGAGGGCTTTATGGATCGAGCGGGAATCAAGGAAGAATTTAATGCATATTTGCGTAACGCTTATCTTGTGAGCTTGAGGCGGAAAAGTGCCGCCAGTACCACTATCTCACTAGCTCCTTTGTGAGGAGGTTTGAATTTTCATCTTCACGCAATTCTCCAACTGTCCTGTTTGATCTTTATGAGAAATCTTATACAATGGACTTAGAGAATTTTACCACTGCTTGCAAACTTCCACAATGGGGTAGTGCTAGTGAACGTCGCAAATCTGAATTTAGAAATTTTCTTGCTAATATAACTGTTGGGGAATCTAGAGATATAGCACAAGCTACCATAGGGAGCATTCATTTTCCTGCTATACATTATTTTGCTCTCTTCATAGGTAGGTGCATAAATGGTAAAGATGAAGCATGTCATATGTGTGTCGCTGACCTCAGTATTCTTAGGAGTGCGGTGTTAGGAGACAAATCTTATAATTTGGGAGCCATTGTTGCACGTAGGTTACATCATAATAGATTTAATGGAGATTTCTTTGGTGGAATTTATGCAACCCGCTTAGCTGATTTTCTTGGTGTAACCATACATGATGATGATACTGAATTGCCTCCTACTTATCTAGACTTTAATGCTATGGTTCACCACCAGTTTGTCGAGAGGAATGAACCACCTCTCCAAGATCGCTTTATCTTTGATAAACGCCATGCTGTCAATATTATTCTCCCTGCACCTACTCTCTTTGACTTTCAGGCAAAAGGAAGACATTTTATAACCAGGGAAGAGGCAAATGAGTACGAGAGGAGGGCGGAGGCAGCTCGCCGCCACGCTGCAGCTCAGGAGGCAATAGCCGCTGCATCTCAGTACGACCCTGGCTACAACTATGGATATCTGCCAGGCCATCCGTGGCAATAAACCAACTTAGGCCAAAAGCCTAAGCTTGGGGGAGTACGTATTTCCCACCGACATTATATTTATGTTCACACACACTCATTGCTAGATGTCGGTGCTCATACTTTTTCACTGTAATATCCATGCTAGTTTATTTTATTTTTCTTGCTTTCTTCTTGTGTGTTTGATTAAACCTTAAGAAAAAACAAAAAAAATAGTTGTAGCTTTAGCTAGTTTACTTTTCTTGCTGTAGTAGTAATAATTAAAAGAAAACCCAAAAAGATTTCCCGTTCTTCTTTTGCTTGTTGGGAGCTTTCCCGTGTAAATAGTTTTATTTATTTTATTTTCTTTGGGGGTCGATAGGAGAAGGCCATAATGAAATTGTTGAAGTGGCTCTTATATGCATTATTGTTGATTTAACCAAGAGCCCATATTGCCTTCTCTTCTCCTGTTTATTGAATGCTCGCAGATTCCAGCATAGTCCAATGCACGTGCACTCTTATTATTTTCACATCGTTCGGTCGTGCAAGTGAAAGGCAATTATGACGATATATGATGAACTGATTGAGATGAGAGAAGCTGGTATGAACTCGTCCTCTCTTGTTTTTGTAAATATGATTAGTTCATCATTCCTGATTCAGCTTATTATGAATAAACATGTTTGCAATGACAATTAGAGATCATAGTTGCTCGTGCCATGCTTGATTAGATATGAGTTATAATGGTTTACCTTGTGTGCCAACATACTATTAAAATGGTTGTGATGTGGTATAGTGGGGTGGTATCCTCCTTTGATTGATTTAAGTGACTTGACTTGGCACATGTCCACATATGTAGTTGAAACAAATCAACATAGCCTTCATGATATTTATGTTCATGGTGGATTATATCCTACTCATGCTTGCACTCAATGTTCATTAATTTTAATGCATGTTCATGACTATTGTCGCTCTCTAGTTGGTCGCTTCCCAGTCTTTTGCTAGCCTTCACTTGTAATAAGCGGGAATACTGCTTGTGCATCCAATCCCTTAAACCCCAAAGTTATTCCATATGAGTCCACTATACCTTCCTATATATGGTATCTACCTGCCGTTCCAAGTTAATTTGTATGTGCCAAACTCTAAACCTTCAAATAAACATTTTGTTTTGTATGCTCGAATAGCTCATGTATCAACTAGGGCTGCCCTTATCTTCCATGCTAGGTGGGTTATTCTCAAGAGGAGTGGACTCCGCTCCTCATTCATGAGAAAATGGCTGGTCACCGGGATGCCCAGTCCCATGCTTTATGCAAATCAAATCAAATTAATTGCAAACAAAACTCCCCCTCGGACTATTGCTAGTTGGAGGCACTCGTTGTTTCGAGCAAGCCATGGATTGATGCTTGTTGGTGGAGGGGGAATATAAACTTTACCATTCTGTTTGGGAACCGCCTATAATGTGTTTAGCATGGAAGATATCGCCATCTCTTGGTTGTTATGTTGACAATGAAAGTATGCCGCTCAAAATATTATTTATCTCTATTTCAAAATCGAGCTCTGGCACCTCTACAAATCCCTGCTTCCCTCTGCGAAGGGCCTATCTATTTACTTTTATGTTGAGTCATCACCCTCTTATTAAAAAGCACTAGCTGGAGAGTGCAGCTATCATTTGCATCCATTACTATTAATTTATATTGGGTATGACTATGATTGGATCTCTTTTACCATGAATTACAATGTCTAGTCAGTCCTTGATCTTTAAAGGTGCTCTGCATTTATGTTTTATGGTCTCGTAAAGGGCTACCATCTTGTTATATCATATTATGATTGTTTTGAGAAAGTGTTGTCATTCGAGATTTATTATTATGGCTCGCTAGTTGATTATGCCATTGATATGAGTAAACATGAGACCTAAGTGTTATTATGAATATGGTTAGTCATAATCTTTGCTGAAAACTTGAATGCTGGCTTTACATATTTACAACAACAAGAGCAAACAGAGTTTGTAAAAGTTTTTCTTTATCACTTTCAGTTTATCAACTGAATTGCTTGAGGACAAGCAAAGGTTTAAGCTTGGGGGAGTTGATACGTCTCCGTCGTATCTACTTTTCCAAACACTTTTGCCCTTGTTTTGGACTCTAACTTGCATGATTTGAATGGAACTAACCCGGACTGACGCTGTTTTTAGCAGAATTGCCATGGTGTTATTTATGTGTAGAAACAAAAGTTCTCGGAATGACCTAAAACTTCACAGAACGTCTTTTTGGAAATAATAAAAAATCATTGCAAAAGATGAAGACTAGGGGGCCCACACCCTAGCCACGAGGGTGGGGGGGCGCCCCCTACCTCGTGGGCCCCCGGTAGCTCCTCCGACCTCAACTCCAACTCTATATATTTGCTTTCGGGGAGAAAAAAACCAGAGAGAAGGATTCATCGCGTTTTACGATACGGAGCCGCCGCCAAGCCCTAAAACCTCTCGGGAGGGCTGATCTGGAGTCCGTTCGGGGCTCCGGAGAGGGGGTTTCTTCGCCATCGTCATCATCAACCATCCTCCATCACCAATTTCATGATGCTCACCGCCGTGAGTGAGTAATTCCATCGTAGGCTTGTTGGACGCTGATGGGTTGGATGAGATCTATCATGTAATCGAGTTAGTTTTGTTAGGGTTTGATCCCTAGTATCCACTATGTTTTGAGATTGATGTTGCTATGACTTTGCTATGCTTAATGCTTGTCACTAGGGCCCGAGTGCTATGATTTCAGATTTGAACCTATTATGTTTTCGTGAATATATGTGAGTTCTTGATCCTATCTTGCAAGTCTATAGTCACCTACTATGTGTTATGATCCGGCAACCCCGAAGTGACAATAATCGGGACCACTCCGGTGATGACCATAGTTTGAGGAGTTCATGTATTCACTATGTGCTAATGCTTTGTTCCGATACTCTATTAAAAGGAGGCCTTAATATCCCTTAGTTTCCATTAGGACCCGCTGCCACGGAGGGTAGGACAAAAGATGTCATGCAAGTTCTTTTCCATAAGCACGTATGACTATATTCGAATACATGCCTACATTACATTGATGAATTGGAGCTAGTTCTGTGTCACCCTATGTTATGATTGTTACATGATGAACCGCATCCGCATAATTATCCATCACCGATCCAATGCCTCGAGCTTTTCATATATTGTTTTTCGCTTATTTACTTTTCCGTTACTTATTGTTACAATCACTACAAAATACCAAAAATATTTACTATTGCTTGCACTACTCTTTTGTTACCGTTACCACCACTATCATATTACTTTGCTACTAAACACGTTCGCGACCGATCGACCAGTATGTACGTACACGTTCGCGACCAGAATGACAACGCTACGTACACTTCGACCAGGTGGGTCCCGACTGTCAGGCACTTCCTTGCGTGCGAAGATCTAGCTGGTGGGTGCCAGCAGTCAGGGGTGAATCATTTTTTTGCCCGTAATATGGACACACTTCCTTGCGTGCAAATATGTAGCTGGTGGGTCCCAGCAGTCAGGGGGGAACGTTTTTTTTTCGCGAAATACAGTGGCCCGTCCGGTGGGTCCCCCCTGTCAGGTGGAGGAATAATTATTTTGCGCGTCATAAGGAGACACTTCCTTGCTGCGGCCGTGGACCCAGCTGTCAGCCTCTCGAGATACAGTATTCATCCGATGGAAGTCGTTCGTTGACCATATTGACAATGCCGCGCCGAGAGCACCAGGGCGGTGGACGACGGCGAGGCCTAGGAAGGGGACGACGTGGAGCCGAAGAAGACACGCTGATACGTCTCCGTCGTATCTACTTTTCCAAACACTTTTGCCCTTGTTTTGGACTCTAACTTGCATGATTTGAATGGAACTAAACCCAGACTGACGCTGTTTTCAGCAGAATTGCCATTATGTTATTTATGTGCAGAAACAAAAGTTCTCGGAATGACCTGAAACTTCACGGAACATCTGTTTGGAAATAATAAAAAATCCTTGCAAAAGATGAAGACCAGGGGGCCCACACCCTAGCCACAAGGGTGGGGGCGCGCCCCCCTACCTCGTGGGCCCCCTGGAGCTCCTCCGACCTCAACTCCAACTCTATATATTTGCTTTCGGGGAGAAAAAAACCAGAGAGACGGATTCAACGCGTTTTACGATCACGGAGCGCCGCCAAGCCCTAAAACCTCTCGGGACGGCTGATCCGAGTCCGTTCGGGGCTCCGGGAAGGGGGATTCGTCGCCATCGTCATCATCAACCATCCTCCATCACCAATTTCATGATGCTCACCGCCGTGAGTGATTAATTCCATCGTGGCTTGCTGGACGGTGATGGGTTGGATGAGATCTATCATGTAATCGAGTTAGTTTTGTTAGGGTTTGATCCTAGTATCCACTATGTTACGAGATTGATGTTGCTATGACTTTGCTATGCTTAATGCTTGCCACTAGGGCCGAGTGCCATGATTTCAGATCTGAACCTATTATGTTTTCATGAATATATGTGAGTTCTTGATCCTATCTTGTAAGTCTATAGTCACCTACTATGTGTTATGATCCGGCAACCCCGAAGTGACAATAATCGGGACCACTCCCGGTGATGACCATAGTTTGAGGAGTTCATGTATTCACTATGTGCTAATGCTTTGTTCCGGTACTCTATTAAAAGGAGGCCTTAATATCCCTTAGTTTCCATTAGGACCCCGCTGCCACAGGAGGGTAGGACAAAAGATGTCATGCAAGTTCTTTTCCATAAGCACGTATGACTATATTCGGAATACATGCCTACATTACATTGATGAATTGGAGATAGTTCTGTGTCACCCTATGTTATGACTGTTACATGATGAACCGCATCCCGCTTAATTCTCCATCACCGATCCAATGCCTACGAGCTTTTCACATATTGTTCTTCGCTTATTTACTTTTCCGTTGCTACTGTTACAATCACTACAAAACACCAAAAATATTACTTTTTCTACCATTACTTTTGTTACCGTTGCCACTACTATCATATTACTTTGCTACTAAATACATTGCTGCAGAGACTAAGTTATCCAGGTGTGATTGAATTGACAACTCAACTGCAAATACTTGAGAATATTCTTTGTCTCCCCTTGTGTCGAATCAATAAATTTGGGTTGAATACTCTACCCTCGAAAACTGTTGCGATCCCCTATACTTGTGGGTTATCACACGCCGGTGGATGCCCACCCGGAGGAGAGTATGTGGGTTGACTGCTTCAGCTGCGATGTGAGGCTGCCGTCGCCGGAGAATAACAGGAGGTGTGGGTGAGTATAGAGGGATGGCATGGCCAGCGGTGGCAGCATAGCCGGACACGGGAGGCCGGAGCCGGCGGCACGGTCGACGCTTGTTTGGGCGGCTGGAGCAAGAAGACGAGAGGTTGAAGAAGCACCACGGCCGTTGGATGGACATCGTACAATCGCTGGAACTAGAATCATTCATATTGACTAAGTTGAAAAAGCCCTCCGTCCTCGTCAACTTAGTAGGCCCAAGTCAGCCTCCCACTATGTTGGGTCCTAGCTAGCAGGGGGAGTATTCATTTTTTGTGCGTAATAAGGAGGCACTTGCTTGCGTGCGAAGATATAGCTGGTGGGTCCGACCTGTTAGCGGGGGAACTTTTTTTCACGAAATATAGAGGCCCTTCCGGTGGGTCCCAGCTATCAGGTGGAGGAATCATTATTTTGCACATAATAAGGAGGCATTTCCTTGCGTGCGGCCATGGACCCAGCTGTCATCCTCTCCACGTAGAGTCCACTTCCGATGCATCTCGTTCGTTGACCACACCGTGCCGAGAGCACCAGGGTGGTGGACGACAGGGAGGCCTAGGAAGGGAATGACACAGAGCCAGGGAAGACTCGGCAGTTGTTTCCCACGCAGAGGGGAGTATGAGGCTTTACTGGTTCGTTTGCCGTCGCCGGAGAATAACAGCATGTGTGGGTAAGTAGAGGGATGGCTAGGCCAGCGATGGGAGTACGGTGGGGCGGTGAGGCCTACGCGGCAGCACAGCCGGCCGCGGGAGGAGGGAGAAGGCAGTCCCGCTGGTGCTTGTTTGAGCGGCTGGAGCAGGAAGAGCAGAGATTGAAGAAGCACGACGGCTGTTGAATGGACATCCAACAGTCACTGCTTGTGCGTCTACCTTTTTTAGGAAAGCCTCAAATATGTGGAAAACAACATACAACCCATCTGGCATTATTTCTAATAATTTACAGCCCATTTGCTAATTTTAAGGGTTTTTTTGGAGCCCATATTCTTTTTGTTAGCATTATAGCCCATATTGTCGCCACGCTTAAAAAAATATACGAAATTTTGCATATTTCGGTGCGGTCTGAACTGTTTTTAATCCCGAAATTTCGAGTCACATTCAAACTGATTTTAAAAATAAATGTATATCAATATAAAATCCAACAAATTGTCCACGCATAAAAATCAATGCAATTTAAAATCTCAAAATGGAAAAAAAGAAATTTGAAACTAATTGCCAGTTTGATGTGTTTTAAAAATGTACAACCCATTTCTCATTACTGATAGGCCATTTTCTCGGCCAACCGAATAAAGCTTTCCTCGTCTTGCAAGATTTGCAGCCCAATAGGCCTGACAAAGCGACTTACTTGACAAATCACAAAAAAACTGAGCTAGCATTTTCAGAAAGAAAAAAATACTACTGGGCTGGGTTCTGGTAAACATAAAAGAAAAGCCTGTCTAGATAGGCCAGAGTGCCCCGCACAGCCCAGTTGACACCCTACTTCCGTCTCAAAAACAAATTAGATAAATGCCACTCCAATTATGGCGATTCATAAAAATGCCACTGCAATTTCCAAACTTTGAAAAATGCCACTGCAATTTTTACAAACTTTGAAAAACGCCACTGCAATTTTTGCAAACTTTGAAAAATGCCACTCCAGGCTTCGAAAAATGCCACTAGAAATGGCATGAAATGGCATTTTTCAAAGTTTGGAAATTGTAGTGGCATTTCTCGGAATCACCAAATTTGGAGTGGCATTTATCAAGTTAACCCAAAACAAAAATAACTGGGCGAGCTGCTGGGTCCCTGGTGTCACCGCCACAGTAATTCTCTCGTTTATTGTCTACGTTGATAATGGCATGGGACCCAGATGTCAGAAATCCATTAGGAGGAGCCATTTTTTTATTGGCTTGAAATAAGGAGGCACTTTCTTGCGTACTGCCATGACCTTTGTGGGTTCCTGCTGTCATCCTCTCTACGTACAATCATTTCCTGATTGTATACACGTCAACCTGGTAGGCCCACAAGTCAGCCCGTGGCGGACAAATACAACCCATTTAAAAAAATAACAGCCCATTCCATACGTTCAAACGGAAAGTTCAACATTCAGAGCAAAGTAACCGGTCTGATCCAGATATAGAGTACTGAACTTCCATGTTGACAACCATCATAGCCAATTTAACTATCTACTCACACTAATACTCTAGTAGTGTAAAAGTACTAACTTACTCTTAGCTAACTAGACGATGCCGGCCGCCATCTGCGGTACACGCTAAACGCCGGCACTGGCGTCCTCCGCCTCGCCTCGGACTTGCCAGAGGTGCGATAGAGCGCGCTGCTCGCGCGTGTTGGCCCTTTCCATGCCGGCGTGGTCCATCGAAGCTTCTAAACGGGAAACCCACTTGGCGAGCTGGTAGTAAAATTCGGCGTCGCGAACGCGTGCATGCCCGACAGCCTCCATGGCTATTTGCCGAGCGCCGGCCTCCACGTAGTCGGCCCGATTCTTGGGCGCTCGCTGCGTGACTCGAGGCGTCGGTGCGCTGCTGCTCCATGTCCCGCTGGCGGCACAAATCGGTGATACGCTGCTCCTCCGCAAGGCGGTCGCGTTCCAACAACTCCTCATACTCCGCATTGCCATCTAAAGACCGATAGAATGCCTCCTCCCTCCGTCTGCCTTCCGGTGAAAAAGCGAACACTAGTTCCGACGGTGACCGCCTCCGGCATCGCCTATCGCGGATGGGCGGGGGCATGGCGGTCGTGGCGAGAGCGATGATAAGCGGTGAGCGATGTCAGGCCGGTGGGGGCTTATGAGGATAGGGCGAGTTGGGTGATGGTGCCACCGGAGAAGCCCGGGAAATAGAAATTATAGGCGGAAGGTAGGTGAACCAGCGTGTCGCGAGAAACGCGGCGATCATCGCGGTCATCGGAATTCAATGCATAAGCAGGCATGGCTGAGTGCGCCAGGTTGCCGTGGAAAACTAGAAAAACTGAAATTATGACTGTGCTGTCTCGTCCCGTCAGTGGTGCGTCCCGTTCGTACTGGGTCACACGCCGGCTTGACGGTCAAACGAGTGCACTCGAATCATCCAGATGAGGTACTCCCTCCTTGTCAAAAATGATTCCACCACTCATCATCTACCTTGGTTGGTGAGATTTTTGAATTAAACCCTGCAAACCGGAAAGGAGGTAGTACGTGCGTAATCCACTATTTATTCATGTAGGATCGAGTAGGTCATTTTTTGAATTGAGCCCTGCAAACCGGAAAGGAGGTAGTACGTGCGTGATCCACTATTTATCCATGTAGGGTCGAGTAGGTCGGATAGTGTACGTTTAGGATCGAGTAGGTCGGATGGTGTACGTGTAGGATCGCATTAGCTGATGAACGTCCGTTGGGAGATAAGGCATTTGTGAATATTTTTGCTGGCAGTTTCTTCAGATTCGCATGGCATTTTCTTCAGAGTAGCTTGTCAGTTTCTTCAGAGGTAGGCATTTTTATTCAAAAAACTGCCACATCGGATCTTGCGTCGCAACTAAAACTGCCAGGAGCGCATTAGTAGGCTAGCTAGTGATCGATCAGTAACTTGTAAACACTGAGCGAACGAGAATAAGGAACTATTATTAACTTATAAACACTGAGAACACAGAAATAAGGATCATGTTGTGCAAAACAGTAAGAGCCGATCCGTTCGAAATGTTCACACGAGACTCACAGGCCTGGCATTGTAATATGTTCACATTAGTAGCCCAAATTCAAAACCAACTAGTACGATTCCCATACATAAGATCAACATGTGAATGCATCTCAATGATTCAGAGATCATATACAAATATGTAACTCCAAAAGCAAAGATCTAGAAAAAACATCTGTTCTTCCTACTAACATGGATGCTTCTCTTGGCCAACATTCAGTACAGAGTGAAAGAAAAATTTGTTTGTGAAGTCTACAATTCCTCTTGCAAACGTACGTGGTTTCACCAACAGCTGGAACCATGAGAATGAACCACACATGATGGAGGAACATCCACTACAATATGATTTGGTCTTCTCTCGATCACACAGCGAGACTATTTTCGGAATACAAACTTTAACTTAGGCAAAATTATGCCCATTGTATAATCAGACCAAAGCAATGAAGAACCTAGTGTTGCCCAATACTACTTTTCTACAGTCCATGAAGTGACTATCCAATCTTTCTGTGTCTATTTTCAAATGGCACTGCATGCAGTGACTATACTATTCTCTTGTGCAGTTCAATCAAAATTGCGGCCAATTTGTTTGTTTGCCAAATAGCAAAGGGCAGACATCTCTGTCTGCACAAATATCAAGCAGCTAGTAAACATATACCCCACCTTGTATATTTGGTTTAAACACGTCTCTTCCGCTTAGCATCTGTCATGTTTTGCACTGGACAATTTGATATAGTCATGTTTTGCCTTGGACAATTTCATACTGAATTGATTAGCTCGTTCAGAGCAGAAATATAGCGCCCATTCTTCATCAGACCAAGGATATCCATGTTCGCAGTGATGGAAGAGGTGAAATCGATACAACCAAAATTGAGTATCCAACCATTGAATCTTGTCCTGCACCTCCAATGTAGGTCCACCCTGCCAATAAATTCACATGCAAACCACTAGTATTACTATCTAATGATAGTACAAAAAGAGTAGCAAGATAGTAGCAAACCATGTACCTTCGTAATGTACAACTCATAGTGCGACCAATTGGATATAAAGGTTTGGAAGAAAACATGCTCCTAATGTTGAACCATTTGGACGTTTTGTGTAGTTCCACTAAAATCGAGCATCCCTGTTTGCATGGATATTGAAAGTGTGATTACTATAAAAGTGGCACTAGTTGAAGCATAGACTCACAAATATAAGCATTCCAATTTCTTAATGGGAAAAGGTAGCAAGACTGTTTCTAACCACCTCTTTGAAGGAATAAATAAGGCAACAACGGCTGATGTCAGGAAGGCATACATAGTTTTTTCCTGAAAAATTGAGCCATTCCTGACCTTTCCTCTTCTTTTAAGCATATTTTGTGCAGTTCATCTAAAATAAAATGCCATCACCGCCTTAACAATTCAGTGACGCTGTACAAAAGGAAACGACTTAACATTACATCATGATGTCAGGTATGTAGTCGATAGGCATTAGAGACAAACATAAAGAACTCCTCCGATAAGATAATGAACATTAATTTTAACAAAGGTGTGACTAGCTTTACCGGGATAATTTGAGTGAACTCTACACCCTCTGCTCCTTAATATAAGACGTTTTCGCAGTTCAATTTAAAGTACCCAAACGTCTAGTATTTAGAAAAATAGGTAGTAGTTTTCTTGAGCACATATCTAGGAAAGCTTGCCACACTTTATATATGTCCATACGCTAATGCAACACCATTTGAATAGTACACATATAGACTAATCCAATGGGTAGTGCAACAGTAGAGTAGTTATTTAATTACAGGGTACAATACAATGGTTTTACTGAACAGATTTCCATAATCTCTAACACTGAAAGATTTCTATAAGAATTAACAATACAAAATGTAAAGGTAACAAGTTTCAGCATTGGTATACTAGCTGAGCAAGAGCATTAAACCAAATACAAAAGTTTGAAGGTAACTAGCATTATTAACTAATGACAGTATAAACAAATTGCAAACCATGTACATTCAAGGTAAATATTATTAACCAACTCAAGGTATGTAATCTATAAGCATTAACATTGCAAAAATCTGAAGGTAGTAACAAGATTCATCGTTGCTATACTGGTTGTGCAACAAAATTAGAATGCCTTAGCTGAAAAATCTTTAATACATCCACAATCAACAGCAAACCCTAAAATAATCCAGTGACATTAAATGGCATTTCTTAAATTTATCGGTGGCATTAGACTGAGTGCGGCATTAGTTAAACATGGCATCACTTTAGCAGTAGCATTGCTTGACTTGACCGCTGGCATTATACTAACAGCAAAAAAGTGGCAATAAGAGCATGGGAGGCCCATTTGTACAATGGGCGCACCAGTACGATGTACCTCCACGGATGCATTGAGTGGTGAGGGAGGTATGGTTGCCCAGAGCAACAAATATCCAGGCAGCATATGTGGATTATGTCCCATTTTTGTTCTCTTTAGCCACCTTTTTCCTATGTGAGGACAACAAACCGATCGACCTGGTCATTCTCTATTGCGTTGTCATGCCTTTCTACCCTTCTTCAACCAAGAGACACGAGACTCGCTCCTTAGCTACTGATTTTCCCTTTTCAACCTAGATGCGGGTTCGATGCCTAGTCTCTTGGGCGATCAGATCTCCTTCCTTTCCTTATTCAACCTGCACATGGATTAGTCTGCATGAAGTAGGGTTTCCTTTAATAGTGCAAGTAAAGGTTTTCGTCTGCATGACCAGCAGAGCAGAGGATAGCAAATTGAGAAGATGGTGGAGTGGAAAAAGATCCACATGCAGCGACGTGGCAGATGGGGCAATAGAACAAGGGTATGGTCCGAAAAGAGGTAGCATATCTGAGGGTCGGCGGGAAGTGGCTTCGCTCATAGTCGTCGTCCTCCGCACACACTACGGCAGCGAGCTTGGGAACGGAGGCCATCCAGCAGGGCGCTAGGTCCGAGAGGATGGCCTTGTCGTCGGTCGTGACCTCGCTTCGCCGATGACGAAAAGGCCAACGCTGCACGCCCTTTTCTTCCCGGCAGATCTATGACCACCTGTGAGGAGGGAGAGAGAGGCCTTTTTTTAGATCTGGAGAGAGGGTGATAGTGTGAGAAGCAAGTGGGCAGCCCTTAGCAAGAAAGCGCTGAAGCTCCAGCCTATATTTTTTTATACTACTAGTACTAGAGGTGGAGTAGTGGTAGAGTAGTTTATATTTTCTCTGCATACAATACCAGTTAGTCGTGCTTCAAAACTGAACGACACACCATTAAAAAATAAAGGTCGATAACTAATGCGGCACCTCGGGCCAACGCGGCCAGATTGCATTTTGCACAAGAAATTTGATGACCCACAAGTATAGGGGATCTATCATAGTCCTTTCGATAAGTAAGAGTGTCGAACCCAACGAGTAGCAAAAGTAAATGATAAGCAGTTTTCAGTAAGGTATTCTCTCCAAGCACTGAAATTATCGGTAGCAGATAGTTTTGTGATAAGGTAATTTGTAATGGGTAACAAGTAATGAAAGTAAATAAGGTGAAGCAAGATGGCCCAATCCTTTTTGTAGAAAAGGACAAGCCTGGACAATTTCTTATATGAAGGAAAACGCTCCCGAGGACACATCGGAATTATCGTCAAGCTAGTTTTCATCACGCTCATATGACTCACGTTCGTTACTTTGATAATTTGGTATGTGGGTGGACCGGTGCTTGGGTGTTGTCCTTACTTGGACAAGCATCCCACTTATGATTAACTCCTATTGCAAGCATCCGCAACTACAAAAGAAGTACTAAGGTAAACCTAACCATAGCATGAAACATATGGATCCAAATCAGCCCCTTACGAAGCAACGCATAAACTAGGGTTTAAGCTTATGTCACTCTAGCAACCCATCATCTACTTATTACTTCCCAATGCCTTCCTCTAGGCCCAAACAATGGTGAAGTGTCATGTAGTCGACGTTCACATAACACCATTAGAGGAAAGACAACATACATATCATCAAAATATCAAACGAATACCAAATTCACATGACTACTTATAGCAAGACTTCTCCCATGTCCTCAGGAACAAACGTAACTACTCACAAATCATATTCATGTTCATAATCAGAGGGGTATTAATATGCATAAAGGATCTGAACATATGATCTTCCACCAAATAAACCAACTAGCATCAACTACAAGGAGTAATCAACACTACTAGCAACCTGCAGGTACCAATCTGAGGCTTTGGGACAAAGATTGGATACAAGAGATGAACTACTGTTTTAGAGGAGATGGTGCTGGTGAATATGTTGATGGAGATTGACCCTCTCCCGATGAGAGGATCGTTGGTGATGGCGATGGCGATGATTTCCCCCTCCCGAAGGGAAGTTTCCCAATGCGTAACAGCTCATGGGAGCCCTAGATTGGTTCTGCAAGGTTCACTGTGGTGGCGGAGTTCTTACTTATGATTTTTCTTAGGGTAAAAGACTTCATATAGCAGATGATGGGCACCGGAGGCCTGCCAGGGGGCCCAAGAGGCAGGGCGCGCGCCCCCACCCTCGTGGCCAGGGTGTGGGCCCCCTCTGGTACTTTCTTCGCTCAGTATTTTTTATTAATTGCAAAAATAACTTCCGTGGAGTTTCAGGAATTTTGGAGTTGTGCAGAATAGGTCTCTAATATTTGCTCCTTTTCCAGCCCAGAATTCCAGCTGCTGGCATTCTCCCTCTTCATGTAAACCTTGTAAAATAAGAGAGAATAGGCATAAGTATTGTGACATAACGTGTAATAACAACCCATAATGCAATAAATAAAGATATAAAAGCATGATGCAAAATGGACGTATCAAAATTACACACCATGTTTCGTTGACATGTGGTCCCATTCCAACATGTCAGTGAGACAACGACGATTCCTTTTGTACAATTTCCGAACGTATGTCTATGTAGGCTGGGGCGCCTCTTCGTGTACCATGGCAACCGTCCATCGACTCTTCGCCTTTCCCATCTCGATTTGGAACTGCTGTCGCACGCTCTTCCTCCCTCCTCCATTTGCCTTCATCCTTCCTTCTGCCATTGTTCGATCGTCTTCTCCATGGAGGAAACGGGCCGGAAACGACCCCATTATTCTTGCCCGGATCTGAAAGATGACGTGGCGGAGGAACTCATTGATCGGTGAAACATCATCACCTCGGCTAGCATGGCAGATTCATTCAATACCATTCTCGACTCAACTAATAACATCATTACAAGGAACCCAAGGGTCCAGAAGCGGTTTGATCTCCCCTATCTTCTTCACCGTGAACCTGGTCACCGGCGCGCGGACGACGCAGGCCTCGCCTTGTGCAAGTTGATGCCGCTTGATAATGACACGTGTGATGTTAAGATGCCATCGCTTGAGGGTAAGGCTTGGGCAGGCGCAAATGTAGATTGGGTTGTTTATATTGGGTACAACTACGAGTGGCAACTTGTGAATGTGTACACTCGTCACCGGGTTCCACTTCCAAAAATCTCAGACTGCCCAGAGGTTGAGCACACCGGTATTCTACATACGTTCAACTACAATCATGGTGACTGTCGTCTACGGAAGATAGCAATTTGTCGAGTTCCCGACCGCTCTTGGGATTACACGAACTATGAAATTATTGCTATCTTAGACAAGCTTGTCGTTGTCCTTACTTCCACGCCTCGATGGATATTGCTCAAAAATCAGTTTCTATACACGGATGATTAGTACTGTGATGCAATTCAATACGATGGTCTTGTGTTTGCTGCCACCACTTGTGGCACTATTTTTGCATGGAATCCTTATGCTTTCGGTACGTTTGTCTTCCACCGTAACTATAATTGTTTCATCCACATGCATGCGGCTTAGCTAGTTTCCCTTTACTAATTAACCTTCTTGTGTTTCCACGGTCCTGTGAACATTCCACCACCTATACTTGAAAAATTTTATAACCAAGGGGGAGATGACGATGATGATGATCACGAGCATGAGGACCCATATACTCAGTGGCGCCTGGCAACTTATTCCGTTGGATCACCTCTTCTTGTCTGTATACAAGGCACTTTCGATGTTACTAAGGAAGCAGGTGTTGTCTCCCATGCTCGCACTCTCCGGACCTATTCCAACATCCGTTGCAGGGTATTCGGGATGGATACTACTGTGCTAGCGCCAACACCTTCTCCTTGGTTTAGTATTGATACTCTTGGAGGAAACTCACTCTTCCTTGGACAAAACTATCCAATCATGGTGAAAGGCGATCCAGCTGATGTTCACACAATGTTACTACCATTTATGAGAAGCAATTGTATCTATACCTCTGACATTGCTATGGTTCCCTACCGTGGTTATCACAATATGCACCCTGACATAGGCCGCTTCAGCCTGGATGATCAGTCAAGCGTTGGTCTCGAGATTGACAGTAGCTGCCCCTTCCCAGAGAATCACTTTTGGTTCAAAGCAAGTGTTTCCAACGCCAATGAGTGGTTGAGCTGAAGTTCATTTCATTGATTGTTAGTTGTTGTGTGATGAAAACTTTAGTATTTACTAGAATGTTTTGTTGGAACTAATCTATAATCCAACATGTATCCTCGTTGTCGTTGTGTCTTGATGACTTGTTGTATGTAATGAATGGTACATTTGCATATGCATGTCATAAACTCAATTTATAAATGGTTTTTGACTCACTTCTTGGAGTGTTAGTGCCATAGTAGTATAGCCAGTATCCGTAGTACTATGAAGTTGCCACATCACATAGTGCCAACCAATAGTTAGTTCTAGTTAGATCAACTAGAGCTAGGTGTTGCACGGAGGCCGAGAAATATGGTGATAGCGTGATTGCGTGAGGTGGGCTTGTACGTATTATGATGTAGGCACAGGGCTTGCCGTGTTTCCTACTCCTCCTGTCTAAATGTGGAGAAGATTTAGTCGAGTTTTTCCTCCTTTTGCCGACACGTGGGAGATCCAGCATCCAGGTCGTGTCATGCAAGAAAATGGAGTGGTAGTTGAAGCCACGTGATGTGCATCTTGGGTTAAATTGTTAATAGAATCTTACTACTCTTGAGTAACTCCAAAAGCGGCCATCGAAGATCTTTATTGGATTTGTTTTCCATCACCAGCACGTCGAGGTGAAAGATGTGCAGGTTCAGTGGGTCCTCTTCCGTTTTCACTGACATGTGGGACCGCATGTGTGCAAACAGGCAATGGGCTCCGCGCATCTACTGGCTGGCTGAGAAGAGAGATAGAGGAGGGCTAAGCACGGACTCCAGGAAATTTGTTCTACATAACAGCACCTCGATATAGGCTCGATATAGTGGGGTGGCATGGGCCATAACTAGCATTCATGTCTAGCAGTACGTCACACGCCACCCAGACGGGTCCCATCCGACACCAATTTTCTTGGAGTCCGTGCTACAGCCATCTCTTCTCCCTCCTGTTTTCCCAGCCATCGCGCGGTGGGCGGGGTGGGGGTTCGCCGATAGTTGGTTTGCTCAACTGCAGTCCCACTTGCAGTGAAAATGCATCACAGCACGCACTCCCCCTTGAGTAGCATGCCGAAACAACCGTGTGGGGGTGCGACGCGAACACGGCAGGCTTTTCCTTTTGAACTTGTAACTTGTAAATTTTGGTTCTGCTCCATGGTGCGACCGATAGATAGAAATAACGATTTTCCCTAGAGTAATGAGAAGTTTGGTCCTTGTGCGGTTCATGCATGGAGTACGTACGAAAATTATGAAGTTGATGCGAAAGTTAAGATAATTACTAGTAGTACCATATACTACTACATGGATTTGACGGAAAGATAAAGATACATACGGATCCATCAACGACATCCTCATGCCCTAGTGCACCGGGTCACCAACCGATGTGTGAGGAGCAGCAGCGTTGGCGGCGAGCTCAGCGTGCTTATGAAAAATGCCGTCCAAGGTTGCCCTACGGGTCAAGAAGGCCAGCAACCTACCGTCGTCCACTGGCACGTAGTAGTCCTTGTGGACGATTTGAGCATAGACGTGGGTGATTATGTCGACGGTGTCTTGCTGCACCAGGCGCTGCGCGGCGAGCGCGACCTCGAGGTGGACATTCTCTAGCGCGACGGCAGGCAGTTGCAGGGCCACCAGTGCATTGAAGAGGTTGTCACCATAGAGGCCGTTGAGGGTGGCGGGCACCGCAGAGCCTGGGCGCATGGGCTGGAGGCGTACGTCAAGGTCGTCCACGAGCTTCTTGACAACGGTGAACTTGTCGAGGAAGCTGCGAGGACCTTGTCGAACAAGGAGATGAAGCTGTCGTCCAAGTGGCCTCTCACCTTGGCGGCCTCAAGCACGACCTGGAGACGTTCCTTGGTGCCGGGTTGCAGGCCTGCGTCGACCATCTGGCACAGCCGGCTGATGCTCGCGCTCATCGCCTCCATGGGTCTAGCTTCTAGTCAACTGATCTTGCGATTGGAGTGATCACTCTTGCCCTTGGTTAGGGTGCGTAGGTGCATAGGATTTCGTAGATTGGACTGGCGAGGACACCGGGGAGCCTTTATATGAGAAGTGCAAACTGCGTTGCATTCATGTGTGTGTTGGCCATCTACTCCTCGGCCCTCTACTGCACCTGCCTTTGGCTGTATGATAGGTGGGCCAGCCACCTGTTGGGCCCACGTCTCATTCACCCAAACGCAGATGCAGTAAGTCAATGAAGTTGCGTCCCCCTCTGTGCCGGTGCAGTATAGTCATCTCACCGGACCTCTAGTTGGGGCCAAACGAGAGAACATTGATGTTTACTGGTTTATTGGTCCCCTTTGCATTTTGTGCCAAGTTTTGACCTTTGATTTAACTGATAAAATGTTAATGCATGTAACAAAAAATGTTGTGTAAGTCACCTTACGAAAACAAAATAATCCCAAAACACTTAGGCACGGTACATTAACTCCCTCCTCGTTTCTTATTTCGTGACATATCAACCAATGAGAGATGTGGGCCGTGCATGCTTTCAATGACTTGAGACTACCAAACATGACATGCAGTGGTTAGTTCATTGCATGTAATCTTATTAATTAGCAAAAAGACATTAAGTTCTCTCGCTTTCCCCTTCGTCTTGTTCACGGTGCACAACCTAAGAGCATGGTTAATAGTATAGCCTGTTGCTGACTATATGTTGTTGCCATGTCATATAGTAGATCCTTCACTTGTAGCCACTCATACAATAAGGTTAGCTATAAGGCTGGATATAAGAGTACTACTTTTTCTCATCTTCTCTCTCTTTCTTCATATTTATTGTATATCGGCCTAGGAATCCGCATATAGCTAGGCTCTTGCATGAGAGCCCACTCCTCTTTTTCACTTGCTCTAAGATGACTTATACACCTAGACGGAGGGAGTAGTCTCAAGTCATTGGATGCATACGCACCCAACGTCTCGTATTGGGTGATTTCTTTTTCCGTGGCAAAAAACAGGGAACGAGGTGGGTAGTTAATGCACCGCGCCTAAAAGTTTTGGGATTACTATTTGGTTTTCGTAACGTGACTAATGCACCAATATGGAGGGAGTACAATAGTAGTCTTTGGTTGCAATTTTTTGTTGGTAGGTTACAAAGCTGAGCGCTCGGTGAGTACAATAGTAGTCTGATTGATGAGGCTTCAGATTTGAGCCATCTACTGGAAGTAATAAAACAATACACCATGTATTTATTTACAGAGGGAGTAGTACATTTTTTGTGATATTCATTACTAGATATTGCTAGTCAAATACTAAATCCAGATGGACGTGGTAGTACTACTAAATCCAGACGGTGGTGCTAGTACTAGTAGTAGTACTACCAATGTAGTACTAGTACTGTACTACCCATTGGTCAAATTATTACATGCTGCTCCTCACAGTGAAGTGACAAGACCCTGCGCCGGAGATGACACCTGAGTATAGGTGCCGTGTGCGGCATAGCATAGTCAGCCTCACCGTCTGCAGTCACTATCATCATGGCTGTAGAGCTAGCCTACTTACAACTAGCCATGTTTGACATAATTTCCCATGCTTAAATGCCCGTGCATTGCACGGAACACCAAGATTGGGAGTGGATGGGGCCGACAGCGGCCATCGCGCCAGATTTTTCCATGGCCTTCTAGATGTGGTGGGGAGGAGATAAGGCAGATTGTGAGAGACAAGGAGTTGTTTATAAATAGGGAACAAGTGCGGGCATCTTTTTTGCAAAACTGGAGAAGTTTGGTTTGTATGCGTCAGATCTAGATCCGACGGCTATTGGTGAAAGATGGCAGGCACAACAACATCACCAACTCAGGACCTCTTTGATTCGCAGGATTTTGAGAACGCAGGAATAGGACATGGCAATATTACAAGTTTCAAACTGATATTACAAATGTTAGGAGTAATGCTGCACCTATGAAGAGGGAATTACTAGGACGTAAGAACTTTCGTTACTTTAGGTGGATGCAACATTATCGTACAAACTAAAATCCACCGCCCTGACAAGTCACTAATGGGCAAATAAATTTTCGAGTCTCTGGCCACTTGATGTTTCAAAAACAAATTCAGCTTCTACGGAGACTTTGTCATTTAGGCTTAGACACTTGCGGTGATCAGCACGCCATTCATTGTTGCGCCAGAGAACGCCAAACCTCATTACCTTGAGCACACTTGCCTCCGAACAAAGAACTCCGCCAATTTAATCTCGGATGTGCTGCCTCGATAGTCGATCAAATCAATTTCTGTAAGATGGAGATCAAGGCATTCGATGAGATTGTTATAGTGCAGCACATTTTTCACTTTCGAGTCTTTTTTTATCTGCAAAAAAAGAGAACATATTAGAGCAGCTGGCTATATAAGATTGTCGTGTCATCAAGAGATACCAATATCATTCGCTCATACGATAGGGTTGGCTGGCTAGTGATTTTTTTCACTCACTCTCTCTCTCTCTCTCTCTCTCTCTCTCTCTCTCTCTCTCTCTCTCTGTCTCTTTCTTCTCATTTACCAAGGAGCACGTGAAGATCTTGGGCATTTGTTTCCTTTCACTATGTGGCCGATGCCATATTTCTCAAAAGTATGCCACATAATACTGAAAGTGCGTTATATCGACTAGAGGGGGGTGAATAGGCGATTTTTATGAATTCTTCACTGAGGAATTTGCTAGTGAGGAAATTCCTTAGCGAAGAACTACTTGCAGCGGAATAAGTACTCAGAAGTAAACATAACAGAAGACCAGCATAGTCATCATGATGAAATGAAGACAAGCACAGAGTACAGAAAGCGTAAACACAGGATGGCACAGGATGAAGACAAACAGACTGAAGAAATTGAACTGAGGAAATTGAGAAAGTCTTCAGTCAAAGTCTTCAAACACAGATATGAACAAACACACAACACAGTAATGAGGAAATGAAAGTGTTGAGGAAATAGAACCAGATTGGCTTGGTGAAGACAATGATTTGGTAGACCAGTTCAACTCTTTGTCTCGCTTGTACATCTGGTTGGAGCGGCTAGGTATTTAAACCTGATGACACACAGTCCTCACCGTATTCTCCTTGAGCTAATGTCACACAGACCTCGCCCAATCACTCGTGGTAAGTCTTCAGGTGACTTCCGAACCTTCACAAACTCGGTCACTCGGCGATCCACAATTCCTCTTGGATGCTCTAGACCATGACGCCTAACCGTCTGGAAGAAGCACGGTCTTCAAAGGTAACAAGCATCGGATCCACGCAGGATCAATCTCTTCAGTGATGCTCAATCACTTTGGGTTTGTAGGTGTTTGGGTTTGGGGTTTCCTCACTCGATGATTTTTGCTCAAAGTCCTCGGAGGATGGGGTGCTCTCAATTGACAAGTGTCAGTTTCTCTCAGAGCAGCCAACCAGCTAGTGGTTGTAGGGGGCGACTATTTATAGCCTAGGGAGCAGCCCGACATGATAAGACATAAATGCCCTTCAATGATATGATCGTTAGGTGGATAAGATATTTTGGGACAGCTGGCACGTAGCACAGCAACGGTCGGAAATTTGAGGTACAAATTCCTCAGGGCTATCATGTTCCTCACTGTGTAGGCAATCCGCACTAGCAAATTCCTGACTACTCAGTCAGAACAAATTCCTCAGTGACTAGAAGAACTTCGTCTCTGTCACTAAAGAAATTGACTGAACTGTATGAGATTTCCAATGGCTTCACTCGAAGGGATTGGTAGGTGTAGGATTTTGAGTTGAGCATCACGTGGAAATTTTTCCTTAGTATTTCCTCGACCCCCTTTAACAGTACGGTGTTTTCTATGAATCAAGAAAGAGAAAATGAAACTACGAAAACAAAAGTCTTCACGCTTCATGTTCTTCTAACGAATAGCAAGTCTTCAAGGTTACACCAATTTCTTCACTTTCAAAGTCTTCAGAAAGTCTTCAGAATACCAAAGTCTTTAGTCGAAGAACTTCATTTTTAGGGGCCGACTTTCTCTGTAAATATCAAACTCCTCATAGACTTATAGACCTGTGTACACTCATAAACGCATTAGATCCTTAACCTATAAGTCTTCAATACACCAAAATCACTAAGGGGCACTAGATGCACTTACAATCTCCCCCTTTTTGGTGACTGATGACAATATAGGTTAAGTTTTCAAACGGGGATAAACGTATGAAGTGTAAATACTGATATTGAGGAATTTGATTCCAAGATATAGAAGAACTCCCCCTGAAGATGTGCATAGTGAGGAATTTGATTTTTAAGCAATGCACACTTGAAGAGTCGAATCATGGAGATCTCCCCCTGTATCTTGTAATTCATACACGCATTTGACATATAACATGAAGAATTAGAAATGCATGATGAAATATGGTGACTGATGTAATTCATCATGCGTGCAATCATATTAACGAGGAATAAGCATGCAGAATAACGTAGCAGAAGTATCAGACCACCATAGGGTTTAAGTTTAAAACTCGATCCAATAAAGTTTCAGAAGAACGAGAGTTGTAACTTAGCAAAAAAACGCCCATATAATAGACCCGCTTGAATACTAACTAAAATTTCTCCCCCTTTGTCATCGAATGACCAAAAGGATCGAAACTGACGACTAACGCCCCTGAAGATGATCAAGTTGAAGAAGGAGCGCCAGCGTTGTCGGGGTCGGCTTTTGAAGTAGGGCCTGCCGCAGTGTCGTCCAAGTCTTCATTTTCATCAGTGTCGCGCGATGAAGAATAGGAGCTGGCCACCAAAGAAGGAACCTTGACCTTCTTGTATTTCTTCGGAGTAGGTGCAGACCAGTCAAATTCTTACTTGAGACCCATTTTCTTCAGATCTTCTTCGCTGTAGACATGAGACAGAACAACCCAGGTACGGTTGAAGGTTTCATGGAGGTAGTACTGGTTTTTCTTCACTGCATTGTGGATTGAAGTCATGTTGTGAAGAATTGAACCAAACTGACGCTTGACCCATTTGTGATTGCGATCAACCTTCTGATGAAGACTGAGGAGTAACTCATGATCAATCATCACCCTGGGTGCTGTGGCTTGAAGATTTTGCTTGGCAGTGTTGGCGGTAGAGTCATGTGTGGCAGAGTCGTCATTGGTTGAGTAGGATGCAGCCTTGCGAAATTGACCATCCAATGGACGAATGCCTTCATCTATCACAGCAGCGGCCTTGCCTTTGTCATTAGCTAAGGAATATGTCCGTTTGAGGACTTCAATTGGAGGCAAGTAGCTGCAGTGGTTCAGAGTGTCAGCTTTGTAATTGAGTGAAGACCTTGTCCTGATGAATCTCATAATCCAAGGTGCATAAGGCTTCAGCTCAAAAGGTGACATAGCGACATTGGACAGAGTCCTCATGAAGAAATCATGGAAATTGACAGGAACGCCATGAATGATATTGAAAAGCAGATTCTTCATGATGCCAACGACTTCTTCTTCATTCGAGTCGTGGCCCTTGATTGGACTCAGTGTCTTCGTCAAGATACGATAGACAGTCCGAGGCACATACAGTAATTCCTTGACAAGGAATTTGGTTGGTGGGGCCTGCCCTGGCTTCAAAGGCTTCATCAGAACTTGCATGTAGTGATTTGTAAGCTCATGCTCACTGTAGACGCAACGAGCACCTTCAAGGGGAGGACTGAGTGATAGGGCACGAAGCAATTCAGTTGCTGGTGCCTTGTAGTGAGTATTTTCTGACATCCAGTCCAGCACCCATGAATTCACATCCTCAGAATCTCCTGTGATGTGCAGCGTCGCATAGAACTGAAGAATGAGTTCTTCATTCCAATCACATATGTCAGTGCAGAAGTTTAGCAGCCCAGCGTCGTGAAGAACACGGAGGACTGGCTCGAAGCACAGCAGAGACTCCATGTCCACGTGAGGAATGTGCTCATGATCGAAGACTTTGTCTTTGTTGAACAGCACTGAGGAATAGAAATTTGCCTGGCTGGCTGTCCAGAAATGCCTCTTCCTTATGCGAGCAGAGTCATATGGATTGTAGTCAGTGAAGAATACATGCTCGCCAAAGAAATCTTCAGCCTTGAACTTTTGCTTGCGTGAGAATGGATCCTTTGGTTTGGGCAGTGGAGTGTCAGTGAGTTGCATCACGACCTCAGGAATTGCAATCTCTGGGTCTTCAGGCTGAGGAATTTCTGGTTCCTCTTCAGTTGCAGTCTGCGTTGTCATATGATCAGCAGCAGCAGTTTCTTCAGTACTAGTGGCTGGAATTTCTTCACGGACAGACGAGGTGGGTTGAGTTTCTTCAGAGCCCATTTGAACTGTTGGTGCAGGGGACTATGGTATTTGTTGAAGAGGGGTGAAGAGTGGAGAGTTGGGGTGCTGACTTTCCCAAAAGTCATCATTCATCACAGGTGTAGTACTCCCAATATCCACGTCTTCATCTTCCAATTCTTCAACGCCAGCCTCTTCAGCTGTGAACTAAGGCATTGGCGAGGAAACAACTGGTGTTGAAGGGATTGTATCCACTTCAATTTCTTCATCAATCTACTGTGACGAAGCAGCAGAATGATCTTCTTCATCCGATCCGCTAGGGATCTCATATTCTTCACCGAAAGGAACAAGGTCGTTTGATGGCATGGTCGAGATTGGAACAACATCAATCGGATTTGCAAATGAGCTTGGCATAGGCTTCATCTTCTTTGAAGCTGAAGATTCTGAAGCAGCTGATGCTTTCCTTTTCTTCATTGCAGCTTCCTCCGCAGCCTTGGTCTTCTTCACATCTGATGCAGATGGAAAGATAGGAGTTGGTGTAGGGGCAGGAGGAGCTGAGGAATCTGGTTGATTTTCCTCAGGTATCGGCCCATGCAGCTTGCCACGACTTCTTCGCTTTCTTCAGCGCACCACTAGTGGATGCCACGGCAATTTCTTCAGCGGCTGGAATGGAGTCATCAGCCTGGAACTAGCATTTTCTTCAAGAGCTCGAAAGTCATCAAAAATGGCATGTTCTTCAGTTTGCTGAGCAGAGGCTTCTGCTTGAGGAACTTCTTGTTGCGATGGGGCTGCAACATTGGTGAACTTCTCAGTCAGTTTGACAAACCTGACTTTGGCTCCTTGCCAATCAGTAGAGTAAGCATTAAAGTTGTCGCTGAGGGTTTTGATTTCAGACTGGATTTTGATAAGTTCATCAGTTGTCATTCTGACAACGTTGGTCTTCAGATACTTCTCCTTCTTGTACTGGGCCTTCTTGATCTGCCTGGCCTGCTCATACTTCCATTTCTCTTCTTGGATGAAATGAGTCAGCGTGTGACTTTGGCCAGGAGTCAAATTGAAATCAGGCATAAGAGTGTTTGGGTCCTTGTGCCAGAGATCAATGTAGTCAAGGATCGCCCTTGGATCCAAAAGCAGTGGCACAGATGTGCCTTTGGCTCTAGCGGCCCTAACTTGCCTGTCTTTGATGATTTCTGCAAGTTCATCATCATTAGCTTCATCTTCTTCAGTCGACACTTGGAAGGCGACTTGCTTCTTCTTAGGACTTGGGGCGAGGACCACGTCCAGCAGTTGCCTTTGTCTTCAGCAGAGTGGGGCCTGATGAAGAATTTGGTGCAGCTGAGGAACTTGCTGAGACACCTGAGGCAATAGAGATGCCTGCAGTCCTTTGGCACGTGGCCAGATGCACAGGTGCTGAGGACTTTGGAGGAGCAGCTGAGGACTTGGGAGGAGCTGAGGACTTTGGAGGAGCAGGAGCAGCATGAGGAATTGGCCTTGAGGACTTCGAAGATTCTGGCCGTGAGGGCATGGCTGAAGAACTTAGCCGTGAGGGCACTGTTGGTGAAGCACTTGGCTTGCGTGCAGGCTTCTTTGCCATTGATTTCTTCGGCTTGACAGAGGCCTCAGTGGCAGCAGCAGCAGAGTCTTCATTAAATTTCCTCACTGCTTCTTTGGCTTGTCTAGCCAATTTGGCTTGGCGCTTGGCCCATTTTTTAGGAAAGTCCTCACCGCGTTTGATGCTGGTGGGATCTGCCTCTTGGCCAGGTGCTAGTGGAGCTCTTGGGCATGGAGGATTAAGTGCAAATTTCTTCATGTACTTTGGAGTTACATATCTGTACTCCCTCCATTCTCTTGCCCATCTCCTTTCAATTCTCTATATGCGCACCTTGCGCTGATTTTTGTTTTCTTTGCCAAACTTGGCCTCATCAGGTGTGCAATACTCAACATAGATGTCCTCAGGGATTTCAAAAGCAGTCATGACCTCAGGCTTCTTTCCTCCCTTTTGCGGCTTCTTACCGTCTTCCATATTCTTCATTTTAGGAATTTGAACAATCGAATTCTCTGAAGAAGTATGCAACTTTTCTTCGAGGAACGCTGCAAATGAGTTAAGTTGATGAGAACCTAGTGATTCAGCAATGGACATGAGTACCGTGAGAACAGAGTATAGTTGCGAGGAATTTGGAGAGGTCATATCGCTTCTCGAAGGTTTTTCAAAAGAACAAGTTTGAGGAATTTGACCAGATGAGTCTTGAAGAATTTCACTAAGCGTTCTTTGTCTTAGGTTCCAGAGTTGTATAGATCGAAGATCCACACAATTGAGGAATCTTGAGAAAAATGATGCTTAGAGAAAAGAATCAAGAACAGATGACATGTGAGGTGTTTAGTGTGTGAGGATTTGAAGAAAAACACCTTTGAAGATTTTGTAGAAAAACATTCGAATCAAAGAGGGTAGTAAAAGTAACTTTTAATTACCCTGGACGAAGAACACGACAAACAGTGAGGTGGAGAAGTGAAGTTCGTCAGTGCAGATCTTCCACGCCCTAACTCGGCGGAGGAGGATGGCTACGGCGGCGGCGGAGTGAAGATTTCCGCGGCCGACGCGAGTACGACGATGATGAGGTCGAGGCAGTGAAGCTCTTCCTCACCGGCGACGATGAAGTAGCGACAGCACTAGGGTTTGAGAAGCTCGAGCGGGAGAGAGCGGTCGAGCGGAGTAAAGGAAGTGAGGAAGGGTTGAGGGGGTATTTATAGTCGCTGTGAAAAACTGTTCGCCCGAAGATTTAGGAGGAACGTGCCCCTGACCATTCACATTTGAATGACATGTGTCACCCATGTACTGAGAGGTGGAGATCGTGTTAGATCGTGGGTGAATAGAAAAGTATATCGTGGGATGCGGAACGGTTTGAGCGGTAAAACCGAAAATTTGGATAAGATTTGTTTTAAAGTTACGTTCGCAAATTCTTCAGCTGACAAGGACATAGTGAAGATTTTGAACTTGTTTCAAATAGAACGCACATGAAGAATCTGTGAATAGATTGGGTTGAGTATAGCATAGAGGGGGAAGGGTCCGATCACATTCACTTAGCAGAAAACACAACTTGAAGAAATAGCTATAAGTGAATGCTGTAGAGGACATAAACTCATATATATATTGCCAATGAAGAAAAACGACGGAAATAGTGAAGATTTTGCAAAGTTGAAGAATTTGAAAAACTGAGGAATTTCACTGAGGAAAAACTCAAATTGAAGATTTTCAACTTTTGTGGTGGCGTGACCCACCGTATAAGAATGATGATTTTAGACGCCGTGTACAATTGTCATAGGGTTCTGAGAATCAAATTCTTCATTAATTTCTTCACACTTAGAGTGTTATTCTTCATTGATTGAAGAAGAACGTTTCTTCATGTGTTGCACATCTAAGTCATCAATTTTGCATAAGTGTTAGGATGAGTGTCCTTTTCAAAGAACATTCGAAGATTCTAAGATATTTAGCTCACATCGCAACTTGATAAATCTCTTCTCATCCAAGGGCTTTGTGAAGATATCGGCTATCTGTTCTTCAGTCTTCACATGCTCAATAGAAATGTCACCCTTCAACACATGATCACGAAGAAAATGATGACGAATCTGAATGTGCTTTGTCTTCGAGTGCTGAACTGGGTTGTGAGCAATCTTGATGGCACTCTCATTGTCACAAAGGAGAGGCACATTCTTCACGTTGACGCCATATTCCTAGAGGGTTTGCTTCATCCATAGCAGTTGAGCACAGCAAGAACCAGTAGCAATGTACTCAGCATCAGTAGTAGACAGTGATACGCAGTTCTGTTTCTTCGAGGACCAACAGACCAAAGATCGTCCGAGGAAATGACATGTACCAGATGTTGACTTGCGGTCCACACGATCACCAGCATAGTCAGAGTCAGAATATCCAATGAGATCAAAAGCCGAGCCCTTGGGATACCATAATCCAAGTGTTGGTGTGTGAGCTAGATATCGAAGAATATGTTTCACAGCCTTATGGTGTGATTCCTTCGGTGTAGCTTGAAATCGGGCACACATGCAAACACTAAGCATTATATTTGGCCTAGATGCACATAAGTACAATAAAGAACCAATCATGGAGAGGTATACCTTGTGATCGAAGTCAATACCATTTTCATCAGTGCATAGATGGCCATTTGTGGGCATAGGAATTTTGACGCCTTTGCAATCTTGCATGCCGAATTTCCTCAGTACATCGTTGAGGTATTTCTCCTGAGATATGAATATGTCGTTGCGCTATTGACGAATTTGAAGACCTAAGAAGAATTTCAACTCTCCCATCATAGACATTTGATATTCTTCACTCATCATATAGGCAAATTCATCACTATATCGTTGGTCAGTACAGCCAAAGATAATATCAACAACATATATTTGGCACACAAACAGTTCACCATCATAAGATTTAGTAAAGAGAGTAGGGTCGAGTGAACCGGGTGTGAAGCCATTCTTCATGAGGAATTCCTTCAAAGTATCATACCACGCCTGAGGGGCCTGCTTGAGGCCATAGAGGGCCTTGTTGAATCTGAAGACTTTGTCAGGATTTTTTGGATCTTCAAAACTTGGGGGTTGAGCAACATATACTTCTTCCTCAAGCTTACCATTGAGGAATGCACTTTTCACATCCAGTTGATATAAGATGATATCATGATGGTTAGCATAAGCAAGTAATATGCGAATAGCCTCAAGTCTAGCAACAGGTGCAAAAGTTTCATCGAAATCAATTCCTTCAACCTGTGTGTAGCCTTGAGCTACAAGTCATGCCTTATTCCTCACCACAAGGCCATTTTCATCTTGCTTGTTGCGGTAGATCCACTTTGTGCCAATGATATTATGCTTGCGAGGATCTGGTCGTTTGACCAATTCCCAGACGTTGTTGAGCTCGAATTGATGTAATTCTTCTTGCATGGCCTGAATCCACTCAAGCTCCGGAAATGCTTCATCTACCTTAGCGGGCTCTGTGATAGAGACAAAAGCATAGTGCCCACAAAAGTTAGATAGATGTGAAGCTTTTGAGCGTGTGAGAGGACTTGGTGCTCTAATGTCATCGATGATCTTCTCCACTTGCACTTCTTTTGCAACGCGAGGATGAGCTGGTTGTCGTTGAGGAATTTACTCAGCATTTTCTTCAGCACCATTTTCTTCAGCATTTTCCTCAGGTGCATCAGCTCGACGTTCTTCACGTTCTGGAATGAATTCTTCAGCAGATTCTTCAGTAGGAATAACATCCTCAGTGGCCTTGAACTTGATAGAATCCACAGGAGCTGGTTCATCTATCACATAAGGTAGGTGCTCTCTTTGCGAGCCATTAGTTTCATCGAACTGCACATCTACAGTTTCAACAACTTTGTGAATAACGTTGTTGAAGACTCTGTAGGTGTGCGAGTCCTTTCCGTAACCAAGCATAAAACCTTCATGTGCTTTCGGTGGAAAATTTGAGCTGTGATGAGGATCTCTAATCCAGCATTTAGCACCGAAGACTTTGAAATAACTCACATTGGGTTTCTTGTCAGTGAGGAGTTCATAGGCAGTCTTCTTGAAGAATTTTTGAAGATATACTCTGTTGATGATGTGGCATGCAGTATCAATTGCATCAATCCAAAAACGATGAGGCGTTTTGTATTCATCAAGCATAGTGCGAGCCATCTCAGCAAGAGTCATGTTCTTGCGCTCCACGACGCCATTCTGTTGAGGAGTATAAGGAGCAGATAACTCATGAGTAATACCAAGTTCATCAAGATAGTCATCGAGACCAGAATTCTTGAACTCAGTGCCATTATCACTTTTGATGTGCTTGATCTTCACACCAAAGTTGGTTGAAGCCCTCGAGGAAAATCGTTTGAAGACTTCCTGCACTTCATGTTTGTAAGTAACAAGATGTACCCATGTGTAACGAGAGTAATCATCAATAATAACAAAGCCATATTGAGATGCTTCATTTGAAACAACAAAGTAATGATTAGGACCGAAGAGATCCATGTGAAGCAATTCAAATGGACGATTAGTGGTCATGATAGTCTTATTGGATGCTTGGCCTTGGTCATCTTTCCACTTCACGAGTTCGCATAAGTGATCCTTGAGGAATTTGACATTCTCAATGCCAATGACATGCTTCTTCTTCGCAAGCGTGTGCAAATTCCTCATGCCTGCATGACCAAGTCGTTGATGCCATAGCCAGCCTTCTGAAGCTTTTGCAAGTAGGCACACGGCTGGTTGAGGTCCTGTAGAGAAATCAACAATATAGAAGTCTCCTCTCCTAAAGCCTTTGAAGACTAGACCGAATACCTGACTTTTGCCTTTGTCAGCGAAGATGATATGCTTCAGATGCGATGGTGATAAGGGAGCATCCATCAATAGATTCTTGTCACCATTCATGTGATTTGTACATCCACTATCGAGGACCCACTCAGTGGCTTTGGTTTGATCATCCTGCAGATGAATTAGTGCAGCTTACGAACTATATACTTCATCAGCGAAGAATATGATATCAAATTTATTAGATGAATTTCATCAAGCATTAAGACAAGTAAAGCAGTATGAGGACATGAGAAATGAAAGTTCATTTCTTCATGATTAGCCTGCGTCCTTTCAGGCATTGTTGTCAGGTCCCCAGCAAATTCTTCAGACGTTAAAGCGCGTCTGGAGACCTGATCCTGCATAAGATATTAGTTCTTTTTCTTCACCACCCACATCTGAGGGGGTGGCAAAGAGTTCATCACTCTGCGAGCTCCATATGAGAAAGGTGGCATAGAGGCCAATCCATTTCGTTTCACATAAGAGGAGTCAGGGTAAGCATATGAACAAGCAGAGAAATTCTTCGAGGACTTATGAACATAATGATTAGAAGAATAATGCTCATATTCTTAGCCCTTGGCTCTTCCCTGCGAAACAGAGTTGTTAGCATGATGATATCCATATAAGGACTTTAATTCTTTTGAGGAATTTGATCCACGTGAGGAATTTGGTCCGTATGTGGAATTGGATCCATATGAAGAATTTTGTCCATATGAAGAATTTGATCTGGGGTTCCTATTCTTCACAGGTGGTGTCATGAGGACATTCACCTAAAGACTTTCAAGACACCTTTTGGGAACCCAGACTTTCTTCATAGGGGAACCGTTCCTGCAGTTAGTGCCAACATATCTAGCAAATACTTCACCATTCTGATTTTTGAACAGTTTATAGTTGGAGTCAAATGACTCATCAGAAGAATGAGAAGATTCACATGTAAGGCGGATAAATTAGATGGATCAATCTGGAGGTCCCTTTGCAGCAACCCATGAGGTTTTGGGGTCTACCTCGGGCTTCCAATATGTACCATCAACATTGAGTTTCCTCTCAAAGGCAATACCCTCTTTCCTAGGGTTCTGTTGAGGATCTCCTTTTTAAGCACATCACAAAGAGTCTGATGCCCTTTGAGGCTTTTGTACATGCCTTTCATGTACAATTCCTTCAGCCCTGCATGGTCAGTGATACTAGCAACGTCCTCAGATGAGGAATTAGTGATAGCAGAGGCAGGTGAAGAATTTGTAACATTAGAAGCATTTGAACATTCAGGAGAAGAATTAGCAGATTCCCGTTCAATGCATTTCAAACATGGAGGAACAAATTCTTCCTGAGCAGCGCTGATTTGTTGAGAAAGTAATGAATCGCGCTCCTTCTGAAGATCTTCATAACTCACTCTTAGCTTCTCAAGATCTTGCTTACTTTGAAGAAATTCATAAGAAAGCTTCTCATGATCAGACAAGAGAGTGTTATGATGATCTTGAAGGGAGTCATACTTAGTATGAAGTCTCTGAAGACTTTCAGCCAAAGCTTTTGACTGATCCATTTCTTCACCCAACATGTCATCACTCTTACTAAGCATGCTTTGAACCTTTTCCAAAGCTCTTTGTTGTTTAGCATCAAGGGAAGCAAGTTTGACATAACTGGGTCCAAATTCATCACCAGATTCATCATCACTAGATTCTGACAGATAGCATTCAGTTACCTTTTCACCATCTGCCATAAGGCATGGTGAGGAGGATGATGATTCTGGTTCGAATGTCATTGATTTGAGAGATTCTTTGAAGTCCTCAAACCAAGGATCATGACAGGTACGATGACCTTCATAGACATCAGAGAGACGGTCCCAGATAAGCTTCGCGTGATCGAGATGCATGATGTTCATGAACTGATTTTCAGACAGACAGGAGCAGATGACGTCCTTCGCCGTGAGGTTGAGAAGAGTGTACTTGCGAATGTCATCAGCTTCCGCCATCTTGCACAGATCGGTCAGACCAATCTCAGTGACGGTCCACAGCTCGCTGTTCATCGCCATGAGGCGCTTCTTCATCATGGCCTTCCACTTGGGATACTCGTGACCGTCAAAGATAGGGCATGTCACTTTCTTCATACCTGCGGTCGACATAATTAGAACTCCAGGCGGTTAAACCAAAATCACACAGAACAAGGGAGTACCTTGCTCTGATACCAATTGAAAGTGCGTTATATCGACTAGAGGGGGGGGTGAATAGGCGATTTTTATGAATTCTTCACTAAGGAATTTGCTAGTGAGGAAATTCCTTAGCGAAGAACTACTTGCAGCGGAATAAGTACTCAGAAGTAAACATAACAGAAGACAAGCATAGTCATCATGATGAAATGAAGACAAGCACAGAGTACAGAAAGCGTAAACACAGGATGGCACAGGATGAAGACAAACAGACTAAAAAATTGAACGGAGGAAATTGAGAAAGTCTTCAGTCAAAGTCTTCAAACACAGATATGAACAAACACACAACACAGTAATGAGGAAATGAAAGTATTGAGGAAATAGAACCAGTTGGCTTGGTCAAGACAATGATTTGGTGGACCAGTTCCAACTGCTGTCTCAGTTGTACATCTGGTTGGAGTGGATAGGTATTTAAACCTGAGGACACACAGTCCACACCATATTCTCCTTGAGCTAAGGTCACACAGACCTCGCCCAATCACTCGTGGTAAGTCTTCAGGCGACTTCCGAACCTTCACAAACTCGGTCACTCGGAGATCCACAATTCCTCTTGGATGCTCTAGACCATGACGCCTAACCGTCTGGAAGAAGCACAGTCTTCAAAGGTAACAAGCGTCGGATCCACGCAGGATCAATCTCTTCAGTGATGCTCAATCACTTTGTGTTTGTAGGTGTTTGGGTTTGGGGTTTCCTCATTCGATGATTTTCCCTCAAAGTCCTCGGAGGATGGGGTGCTCTCAATTGACAAGTGTCAGTTTCTCTCAGAGCAGCCAACCAGCTAGTGGTTGTAGGGGCGGCTATTTATAGCCTAGGGAGCAGCCCGACATGATAAGACATAACTGCCCTTCAATGATATGACCGTTAGGTGGATAAGATATTTTGGGACAGCTGGAGCGTAGCACAGCAACGGTCGGAAATTTGAGGTACAAATTCCTCAGGGCTATCATGTTCCTCACTGTGTAGGCAATCCACACTGGCGAATTCCTAACTCCTCAGTCAGAACAAATTCCTCAGCGACCAGAAGAACTTCGTCTTTGTCACTGAAGAAATTGACTGAACTGTATGAGATTTCTAATGGCTTCACTCGAAGGGATTGGTAGGTGTAGGATTTTGAGTTGAGCATCACATGGAAATTTTTCCTTAGTATTTCCTCGACCCCCTTTAACAGTACGGTGTTTCCTATGACTCAAGAGAGATAAAATGAAACTACGAAAACCAAAGTCTTCACGCTTCATGTTCTTCGAACGAATACCAAGTCTTCAAGGTTACACCAATTTCTTCACTTTCAAAGTCTTCAGAAAGTCTTCAGAATACCAAAGTCTTCAGTCGAAGAACTTCATTTTTAGGGGTCGAATTTCTCTATAAATATCAAACTCCTCATAGACTTATAGACTGTGTACACTCATAAACGCATTAGATCCTTAACCTATAAGTCTTCAATACACCAAAATCACTAAGGGGCACTAGATGCACTTACAAATACGCATCGATGTGAAATCAAAAGATGTTGCCACCGCTCTCGCGATGTGAGAGAGTTGGCACCGCTGTGCACACAGACCCACATGTATAAACAAATCAATCAAACAAACTACACCAGCCTCTCACTCTCCCAAACAAGTGTTTTTTATTGCCTCAGTCCTCTCTCTCTCTCCCACGCAAGTGTTTTTTCATTGCGTGAGTTAATTTGACACTGGAGCAAAGTAGGTGATCCAGATTGGGGCACCAGGTGAGCAATGGAGGGGCATCGATGCCAAATGCATCACAAGTGAATTTGGCACGTGTTTTGGCCTACATAGTGGAGGGTCGTTATAGCCCACTTTTGTACTACCTCGTATTTAGTGTAAAATTTTGACCTTAGATTTACCTAAGTAAATGCCGATGCATGTCACCAAAAATTATACCATTTGAAATTATGTTCAAATACGAATCCAACGATATAATCTTTAGTGACATGCATTAACATTTTGTCAGTTAAATCTATGGTCTAATTTTGATACTTGCTCTTAGGGTAACCATAGAGTTACTACTCTAAGTTACTTTCCACTATGACTAGCCTAGGCTACTACTTAGTACAACAAAAAAACGATGCAGGTGATCATGCGAGAAAAAGTAATAAAAACATTTCTTTCGGTGCAGTGCGTAGATGCAGTTTTGAACACTACACTTGTCATCGTATTTTGGGAAAATTACGAAAAAAATTGAGCTACGCCAGATTACCGTTTACTAATAGGAAAGAAGTTTCACCTCGATGAGTAGCTTCTCCGTGCACGGAAAGCATGTAAGGAATCCAATAACTTGATCCAGATTGGGGCCGATAGATTTTATTGCCAAGATCTTCACTATGCGCATAGACTGGGTCAAGCTTGTGGGAATCATTTTCTGGAAGACGGTCGTAAATACATCAAGAATAAATTTAAAAATGTGAATTTCAAGAAGACGGAGAAGAAGATGAGTGATGTACCTGAACGATTACGGATCCAATAAAGAGTTTGAGGAATTTGGCAGACGAGTACAACAACGCTGTCAATTTTGGCGCATCAGTGACCCTGATTTTTATTGGACCTTCTAGATCAGATATGAGCAATCTCTCAAGGAAAGGCGCATACTCAATGACCATAATGTGGAACAGCTAGAGTGATCTCTTCCCAATTGATGTCTTGTTGCGGGCCAGCAAGACACATTAATCCATCAGAGATTCGTCGAGGCGATGTGGAGGATAATGAACCCGTGGATCTGCTGAACACGAAGGTACTCGAGTGCAGTACAGCTGCGGAGCAGGTGCTCCATAGCCTGCTTCGAGATGCCAACGTCGAAGAGGTCGAGCTTCTTGAGTTGAGGGAGAAGAAGGGCGGGCGCGACATTAATCCGGGGAAGATAGCAGGAGCTGAAGCTGGCGCGGCGCAGCGTTGGCGTGAGGCGGAGCGCGGACGGCGGCAGAGAGCGACATTGTCCAGCTTCAAAGCTGAGCTCCTCGAGCTGATCTAGGGCGGGGGATAAGAACCACTCTTCGAACTTGGCTTGGACCTTGCAGTTGGTACTGAACATGCGGATGTCAAGGCGTCTGGCTGGCCCAGGGTGCGAAGAAAGGATCTTGGAGATAGCGGCCATGCATTTGTAATCCCCGCCGCAGAGGCAGCTGCCGACGGTGAGGTTGAGGGGGACGCGGCGCCGGAGGGGGCGCCACTGCCGGGAGAGCAGGGCGGTCCGCACGGCAGATTTGGTGGGGAGGAGGCCAATGATGACGAGCAGCATGTCATCGGGGAGGCTGCTGATGAAGTGCAGGCTCGCCGGATGCGGTTTTGGCTCGAGCCATATCTGCTTGTTGGCTGCCTCGCCGTCCATCTCAACCGGCAGCGACGCCGGTGTACATGTGTGCTGGTGTGTGTTGTGTGCTGGCTTGCTAGGTGTGCGCGAGTGCGTCCTTCTGTGCATGCCACCGCGCAGTGCTGAATTGTGCGCGAGTGCGTCCTTCACGCGGAAGAAGTGTGTCCTCAATGCGCCCTCAATTTGGTAGCATGCGGGGTGCTACCCCGAGTGTTTCAACTTTGTTTACTTCACCTCGTGTCAGATTGGCCTCTCATTTATTTATTTTCACCCACTGCCACATGGGCCAGCACACGAAGATAGAGAACACGAGCTGATAAGGCAGCATGTGGACTGTTTGACCGATTAACTAAACAATATACGGAGCTATACGCTCACACAGTGAGCGTATAATCCGTCGGTATAGAGAGTTCGAGTGAGAGGGGAGGCCCGTGAGAGATAGCAGAGAGAGAGAGAGAGAGAGAGCTACTCCCTCCGTTCGATAATGTAGTGCCAACATTTTTTAACTCAAACTTTTGAAACTTTGACCAAGTTTATAAATAAATTACTTATATCTACAATACCAAAGATAAATGATAGTATGAAGCAAGTACATGTTGTGATGAATCTAATGATCGTTCCAGATGTAAATGTTTTTCTCCACATACACCTGGTCTAACTTTTCTGAGATTTGACTTTTCAAAACATCCATATGATTATGGACATGAGAGAGTACCTAACTAGAGAGAGTGTGTGTGAAATAGAAAGAGTGACTGAAAAAAGTGTGTGTGCGTGTGTGGAAGAGACATGGACAACACACGATAAAAGTAGAGAAAAAGTGTGTGTGTCTTATGCAAACATATCACACATGCATCTTTGACAGCGGAAGCAAGGTGTGAGGAGATAGTGTGTGGTTGTTTTCAACCGAGAGAGAAAGACCCCTGGCACGTGGCCGAGAGGGGTCTGACAAAAAAGGGAGAGAGGTCGAGAGAGACGTATGGAGAAAATGCGGACATGGGGAGGAGAGAGAGTATGTTTGTCATAGAGAGATCCCCTGGAGATCGTGATGGGACTACATGGGTGGGAGATCGAGTGACAAGGTGTGTGCGTGATAGAAGATACCCCGAGAGATATTGAGATAGACATATGGATGTAAGCAGACAATATGTGTGTTCCTGATGGCTAGTGAGAGATAATCATACTTAGGGGGGGAGTGCGTGCGCCTATGATGGAGCGAGGGATTATGGTACTTAGGGGGGTGCGTGTCACATAGAGAGAGAACAAGGGCGGATAGTGTTTGATGGGTCTATGTAGCGCGAGCGAGACATGTGTATGTCTGAACCAGGGAGATATAAAGTTTGAGAGAGATAGAGGAGCCCCGATAAGGCTGAGTGGTGTGTCAGATAGCTGAGAGGGGGAAAGAGATATTCCATCCGCTCGATAATGCAGTGCATGTAAATTTTTTAGAAGTCAAACTTTGGAAACTTTGACCAGGTTTACACAAATGTTATTTATATCTACAATACCAAAGATACATCATACTAAACCACATCTCATGATGAATCTAATGGTATATGTTCGCCATTCTAGATGTAAATGTTTTTCTCCACGTACATGGTCAAACTTTGTGATGTTTGACTTTTCAATAAATCTATATGCTATGGACCGAAGAGAGCGCCTAAGTCGAGAGAGATCAAGTGCATGTGGAGGAAAATGAGTGAGTGTGCAAAAAGAGTATGTGTGTGAAAGAGAAAGGGACAACGAATGATAAATTAGAGAGAGAGAGAGAGTGTGTGTGTTTCCGTTTCTTATGCAAACATATCACGCATGCATCTCCGAGATAGAAAAGCGCGGTGAGGAGATACACGAAGATAGATAGTGCGTGATTGTTTGCAACGGAGAGAGACACCCCTATAGCACATGTCCAATAGAGGTCTGGCCAACAAGGAACAAAGGTCGAGAGGTACGCATGGAGAACATGGACGCATGGGGAGGGAGAGAGGGTGTGTTTGTGATATAGAGATCCCCTCGAGATCGTGAGGAGACTATATGGGTGGGAGATTGAGGGAGGTGTGTGCGCGATAGAAAGATGCCCCGAGAGAAATCGAGATAGACCATGCACATGTTTGTGATGGAGACTAAGATTAGCTAGTCATTTACATATAGGGGGGACTGCATGTGCCTACAATTGAGTAAGAGACCATCATACTTGGCTAGGCATGAGATTGTGTGTGTGCGTGTCAGATGAAGAGAGAACGAGGGAGAGACATAGAGTTTTAGATGGGTCTATCGAGTGCGAGTGAGATATGCATGTGTATGTATGACCCAGGGAGATGGAGAGTTTGAGAGAGAGAGAGAGAGAGAGGGAAGAGCTCCAAGACGACAGAGTGGTGCGTGAGAGAGTTACGGGCAACAAGCCAAGGAATTAGTGTGCATACGATGAGTGCACCCAACATATTTAGCTTGGACTAGATAATCATACATAGTTTGCAAGAGAGACCTATAGATGGAGTATATATGCATGCGAACCAGAAAGACCCCCCCCCCCACATACACAAAGAGAGAGAGAGAGATGAGAGAGAGGAGAGGATCAACCAGGTTTATGTGTTGGATGCGATAGAATTGAAGATTGTCGAGAGAGAGAGAGAGAGAGAGAGAGAGAGAGAGAGAGAGAGAGAGAGAGAGAGAGAGAGAGAGAGAGAGAGAGAGAGAGAGAGAGAGAGAGAGAGAGCAGGAGTCCGGGAGAGGGGGAGGTCGCGTTTTATGCATCAAAGACAGATATAAACCATATTTCGATATAAGCTTGCATTCAAATATTTAAATTGGAGAACATGTTGTCTGCAATCCACACATGAACGGAGATATGCGTATATCAAACAAGTTCGTTAATTTGACTTTCAACATGTTCATGGAGTACTATAATACTGTACAACATGCTACTCGATTGAGGTGTTCAATTTTAGATTTAGTTCACTATATTGACCTGGTGAACGAGCTATTTCATTGAATCGAGATATTTCATTTTGGGTTTGATTCCCATTTTTGAGTGGGTCAACTATCTGTCATATAGTAAATCGTTAGCAACAAGCATGTAAAAACACATTACTCCCGAGCATCATCTCTCCATCTAAAAAAGAAGTGGCAAGCTAATATTTCAAAATTTGATTCGAATCGATTTGGTAAAGTACACGTGGATGCTCATTCTCCGAAAATTTGAACGAACCGTTAAACACCCTCTGCTCGATGGAATTCGCCCAAGCAAATAAATGGGAGATGCGAAATTACCGGCCTATGTCGGACACGCATCAATTGACCCATCATACATCGAGGGTAGGTCCGTAACTTCATCCTAGCATGCCTTCTCCTCGGCCGAAATGACATGTGCCGAATAATTCATAAACCATGGTCGGCAAAACACCCTCTCCTCGCCCGAAATAGCTCGCGCCCCCTATTTCAAAACATGCTCTACTCGCCCGAAAACGCTCGCGCCCACTATATTTCAAAACACGCCCTCCTCATACGAAATCGCTCGCTGCCCATTTGCCGTTGTGCACTGGGTCGTGTGCCTCTTACTCCGTGCTGCCGGAGCTGCCTAGACGACGGCCGCGTGAACCGTACTGGAGCCGATTCACCCCCGCCATTGTTCATGGTGCCGGAGCGGCTCCAACTTTGGACCCGTCCAGAGCCCCGGCGCTGCTTCCCCATAGCCGTCGACCATCGTGACATCTCTACTTCCCTGCCGCCGGTAGCCACTGCAACCGCGCCGGCCTCACTGACTCGACAGCTGGAGCTGCCTACTTCATCGGGCCGCCAGATAGGTCGCGCCCTCATCTCAAATCACTTTATTCAGGCGTCAGTTATCTGAATTTTTATTCTGGGCCAATCGATTCCCAATGGAAGCAGCACCCCTCGAGCCGGCGGAGCTCCTAGGCTGTCGGTTGGCTGGTGTCTAATGTAAGGGTGCGGGGGCGCAAGTTCTCCATGGAAGCAGCGCTTAGATGGCTATCTTAGAGTTGAGTGGGTTGAAGGTACTGCCGCCGCCGGATCTGGATGACGGCGAGTCTTTGTGGATTGGCCCGGGGGCGGCGCAACCACGGCAGTGCGGTGGGGCGGGGAGCGGGGTTTTGGTCGGGGCCACGGACGGCGGAGGCAGGCTGCTCTGCCAGTGGTCGCTGGCTCTTCGGGGAAGATTCCGAACAGTGTCAGCCAGGAGGCACAAGACGGCCATCAAGCCATCTGGCGTAGACCGGACAGTACCAAAATAAAATAAAATCGTGTGACCCCAATTTAGTCTTCAGTCAACAGACGTGTGACCACTCTCGTACCTTGCTGTTGATCTCTTAGGGTAGTTCTTCAGATTGGAGAGATGTGTCGTTCTTAACATTATGCGTTTTCTGCATCTTCAGCCATACCGTCTTCCGACTCACCACAGCTGCTCCAAGAAGGGAAGCATACACGAGAAGGGAGCTATAGTCCCCACTCAACAGTTCCCTGCATCGAATGCGCATGGTCAACATGGATAGCCACAACAACTGCAGGGCCATCGACAAGTCAGCACATGATGCTCACTCCTATGGATGGCGGCCAGATAGGTTGTACCCTCATCTTACTTGTGTGCAACATTTATGGCTTTGTTATTCATCTAAGCATGGAAAATAGATTATCACATTTCATTGTATGTTCATGATGATCTCTCACGGGTCTTGTTCAGGAGTTAACGTTGTTCCATAGTTCAGCTAAGAGACTTGTTCTTTAGGTAACACCGTTCCATAGTTATCATCCATCAGCCAATGCTATTCCACAGGCTGGTGATTATAGTATTATACCACTTCTAGTATAACCTATGTTGTTCTTTAATACTTTTGTGTGCCATCTAGTTAATCACGAGTACAAACGATACATATTTTGTAGCTTTCATCTGTGTTCCCCCTTTAGTTTTTGAGACCTGTTGCTGCTAGTTAACCACAGTCCTACTATTTATGTCGTCTCCTATAGGCACTCATTACATAAATCTAACTACTAGTTGTCTTCCATGCATGTCGGATATAATTGCACACACTGATTTATCCACAAGAACCTCACAGAGCAATGTAACAACCAACAAACTTGACGTCAATGATACCCAATATGATGGAACATGTAAAGGCAGTTCTTCACAAGACTTGCAGAAAGATGATGAATCCTATTCACCCCATAAGGCCCTTGCTCTAACTTGGCCCTTGATATGGGTACAACATGCATATAATGTCCTCGAGTGCATCTACTCTGTTGCAATGCCTTGTGCTTCGCCTGCTGATCATGCATGTAAATATGGCATGCCTTCCTGTTTTTCAGTACCTATTCCATTAATGATAACATGTTTTCAAATTCAAGTACTGTCATTCTACTCTATCGCAATACCATCTGCTTAGTTTGGACATCATGCTTCTCAATATCTTGTGCATTGTTATTCATCAGTATGTACTTCATCTGTCTTCCATACCATGTTCTTTTTTTACATTGAAGTGTTGTTCTAGTGGTCTCTTACAATGTCATCTTAGTTTCCCAATCATACACGCATATGTTGCCTTAGTGTTTTTCTGTAATGTATTCCGCTAGCATACAGTTTTACATTCAAGTAGTGTTTTTTTACACTGTTGTCCTGTCATATCCCTAGCTCTTACATCATACTCCCTCCGCCCGGATTACATGTCATAGAAATGGATAAAATTGGATGTATCTAGAACTGAAATACACCTAGACCCATCCATTTATTTCCGGATGGAGGGAATAATTGTCAATATGTCATGCCTTTCTATTCTTCAGTATCTATTCCATCTCTGCTATAGCATGTTTTATAATTGGAGCACCATTCTTCTATATAAGGCATGCAAGGGGAAGACGGCTATGTTAGAATTTGAAGGCTTACAAACCAGGTCTTTGAAAAAGATCCAAATGCCACGAGATAATAAACCAACTCCAGTTTTCATAGATACTGCTCCAGCACATAGAAACCCAACTCCCACTGATAATAAGCAGATTCCAGTGGCCAAAGAACTAGTCCGCTTCAGTCTAGCAAAAATATGTCAACTCCATTCTAAGAAGCATGTGTGTATCCTCGCATCATGAAATTTTATAGCATTCTGATCATATTTTCTACATGTTTCTTACCCATCTCTCTTTTAGAAAATAAGCTTAAAGGATAAAAGACTTTTTGTACTGGGATCGTATTCGAGGAAAGTATCTTGCGGGAATTTTCTATGCTCCAATGCTGATGTAAGTACCTGCTGTATATCACTATATTTTTACATCAGCATGTATTTTGTTAATTGGTGTGAATTGATGTCTACTACACAACCTTCTTCTTGTAGACGTTGTTGGGCCTCCAAGTGAGAGGTTTGTAGGACAGTAGCAAATTTCCCTCAAGTGGATGACCTAAGGTTTATCAATCCGTGGGAGGCGTAGGATGAAGATGGTCTCTCTCAAACAACCCTGCAACCAAATAACAAAGAGTCTCTTGTGTCCCCAACACACCCAATACAATGGTAAATTGTATAGGTGCACTAGTTCGGCGAAGAGATGGTGATACAAGTGCAATATGGATTGTAGATATAGGTTTTTGTAATCTGAAAATATAAAAACAGCAAGGTAACTAATGATAAAAGTGAGCGTAAACGGTATTGCAATGCATTGAAATAAGGCCTAGGGTTCATACTTTCACTAGTGCAAGTTCTCTCAACAATAATAACATAATTGGATCTTATAACTATCCCTCAACATGCAACAAAGAGTCAAACCAAATTCACTAATAGCGGAGAACAAATGAAGAGATTATGGTAGGGTACGAAACCACCTCAAAGTTATTCTTTTCGATCGATCCATTGGGCTATTCCTATAAGTGTCACAAACAGCCCTAGAGTTCGTAGTAAAATAACACCTTAAGACACACATCAACCAAAACCCTAATGTCACCTAGATACTCCAATGTCACCTCAAGTATTCGTGGGTATGATTATACGATATGCATCACACAATCTCAGATTCATCTATTCAACCAACACATAGAACCTCAAAGAGTGCCCCAAAGTTTCTACCGGAGAATCAAGACGAAAACGTGTGCCAACCCCTATGCATAGGTTCATGGGTGGAACCCGCAAGTTGATCACCAAAACATACATCAAGTGAATCACGTGATATCCCATGTCACCACAGATACGCACGGCAAGACATACATCAAGTGTTCTCAAATCATTAAAGACTCAATCCGATAAGATAACTTCAAAGGGAAAACTCAATCCATTACAAGAGAGTAGAGGGGGAGAAGCAACATAAGATCCAACTATAATAGCAATGCTCGCGATACATCAAGATCGTATCACCTCAAGAACATGAGAGAGAGAGAGAGATCAAACACATAGCTATTGGTACATACCCTCAGCCCTGAGGGTGAACTACTCCCTCATCATCATGGAGAGCGTCGGGATGATAAAGATGGCCACCGGTGAGGGTTCCCCCCTCTGGCAGGGTGCCGAAACAGGGTCCCGATTGGTTTTTGGTGACTACAGAGGCTTGCGGCGGCGGAACTCCCGATCTATTCTGTTCCCCGTAGGTTTTAGGGTATATTGGTATATATAGGAGGAGGAAATACGTCAGGGGAGCCATGAGGATGGAGGGCGCGCCCAGGGGGGTGGGTGCGCCCCCCTACCTCATGCCTCCCTCGTTGCTTTCCTGACGTGCACTCCAAGTCTCCTGGGTTGCTTTCTTTCCAAAAATAACTTCTCCAGAAGGTTTCATTCCGTTTAGACTCTGTTTGATATCCCTTTTCTTCGAAACACTGAAACAAAGGAAAAAACAGGAGCTGGCACTAGGCTCTGGGTCAATTGGTTAGTCCCAAAAATAATATAAAAGTGGTTAATAAAGCCCATAAACATCCAAAACAGATAATATAATAGCATGGAACAATAAAAATTATAGATACGTTGGAGACGTATGAGCATCCCCAAGCTTAATTCCTGCTCGTCCTCGAGTAGGTAAATGATAAAAACAGAATTTTTGATGTGGAATGCTACTTGGCATAATTTCAATGTAATTCTTCTTAATTGTTGTATGAATATTCAGATCCGAAAGATTCAAGATAAAAGTTCAATATTGACATAAAAATAATAATCCTTCAAGCATACTAACTAAGCAATCCGCTCAAAATAACGTGGCCAAAGAAATTCATCCCTACAGAATCATATAGTTTAGTCATGCTCCATTTTCGTCACACAAGAATGCTCTCATCATGCACAACCCCAATGAAAAGCCAAGCAATTATTTCATACTTTAGTAATCTCAAACTTTATCAACCTTCACGCAATACATGAGCGTGAGCCATGGATATAGCACTATGGGTGGAATAGAATATAATGATGGGGGTTATGTGGAAAAGAAAAAAAAGGAGAAAGTCTCACATCAACGAGGCTAATCAATGAGCTATGGAGATGCCCATCGATTGATGTTAATGCAAGGAGTAGGGATTGCCATGCATCGGATGCACTAGAGCTATGAATATATGAAAGCTCAACAAAAGAAACTAAGTGGGTGTGCATCCAACTTGCTTGCTCACGAAGACCTAGGGCACTTGAGGAGGCCAATTGTTGGAATATACAAGCCAAGTTCTATAATGAAAAATTCCCACTAGTATATGAAAGTGACAAAACGAGAGACTCTCTATCATGAAGATTATGGTGCTACTTTGAAGTACAAGTGTGGTAAAAGGATAGTAACATTGTCCCTTCTCTCTTTTTCTCTCATTTTTTGGGCCTTCTCTTTTTATGTCCTTTCTCTTTTTTTTTTAATTCCTCACTTGGAACAATGCTCTAGAAAATGATAATCATCACAGTTCTATTTATTTACAACTCAATGATTACAACTCGATACTAGAACAGAGTATGACTCTATATGAATGCCTCCGACGGTGTACCGGGATATGCAATGAACCAAGAGTGACATGTATGAAAGAATTATGAACGGTGGCTTTGCCACAAATACTATGTCAACTACATGATCATGCAATGAAATATGGCAATGATGAACGCATCATGATAAACGGAACGGTGGAAAGTTGCATGGCAATATATCTCGGAATGGCTATGGAAATGCCATAATAGGTAGGTATGATGGCTGTTTTGAGGAAGATATAAGGAGGTTTATGTGTGATAGAGTGTATCGTATCACGGTGTTTGGATGCACCGGCGAAGTTTGCACCAACTCTCAAGGTGAGAAAGGGAATGCACGGTACCGAAGAGGCTAGCAATGATGGAAGGGTGAGAGTGCATATAATCCATAGACTCAACATTAGTCATAGAGAACTCACATACTTATTGCAAAAATCTACAAGTCATCAAAAACCAAGCACTACGCGCATGCTCCTAGGGGGATAGATTGGTAGGAAAAGACCATCGCTCGTTCCCGACCGCCACTCATAAGGAGGACAATAAAAGAACACCTCATGTTTCAAATTTGTTACATAACGTTTACCATACGTGCACGCTATGGGACTTGCAAACTTCAACACAAGTATTTCTCAATTTCACAACTACTCAACTAGCACAACTTTGATATCACTACCTCCATGTCTCAAAACAATCATCAAGCATCAAACTTCTCTTAGTATTCAACACACTCATAAGAAAGTTTTTACTGTTCTTAAATACCTAGAATATTAAGATTATTTAAGCAAATTACCATGCTATTTAAGACTCTCAAAATAATCTAAGTGAAGCATGAGAGATCAATAGTTTCTATAAAACAAATCCACCACCGTGCTCTAAAAGAGATAAGTGAAGCACTAGAGCAAACAAACTACTCCGAAAGATATAAGTGAAGATCATGAGTAGTCGAATAATTATGAAACTATGTGAAGACTCTCCCATTTAAGAATTTCAGATCTTGATACTTTATTCAAACAGCAAGCAAAACAAAATAAAATAAAATGACGCTCCAAGCAAAACACATATCATGTGGTGAATAAAAATATAGCTCCAAGTAAAGTCACCGATGAACGAAGACGAAAGAGAGGATGTCTTCCGGGGCATCCCCAAGCTTAGACGATTGGTTATCCTTGAATATTACCTTGGGGTGCCTTGGGCATCCCCAAGCTTAGGCTCTTGCCACTCCTTATTCCATAGTCCATCGAATCTTTATCCAAAACTTGAAAACTTCACAACACAAAACTTAACAGAAAATCTCGTGGGCTCCGTTAGCGAAAGAAAACAAAACACCACTTCAAGGTACTATAATGAACTCATTATTTATTTGTATTGGTGTTAAATCTACTGTATTCCAACTTCTCTATGGTTTATAAACTATTTTACTAGCCATAGATTCATCAAAATAAGCAAACAACACATGAAAAACAAAATCTGTCAAAAACAGATCAGCCTGTAGTAATCTGTAACTAACGCAAACTTGTGGAACTCAAAACATTCTACCAAAATAGGAAGACCTACATAATTTGGTTATTGATCTTCTGCAATTGGAATCAGTATTTTATCACGTTCTGGTGATTTTAAACAATTGTTTTCGTGAACAGAAAGTTTCTGGAATTTTCAGCAATATCAAATAACTATCATCCAAGAAGATCCTATAGGTCTTACTTGGAAAAAACACTAATTAAAACATAAAACCACGTCTAAACAGAAGCTAGATATATTATTTATTCCTAAACATAACCAAAAAGCAAGAAACTAAAATAAAATCGGGTTGCCTCCCAACAAGCGCTATCGTTTATTGCCCCTAGCTAGGCATGATGATTTCAATGATGCTCACATAAAAGATAAGAATTGAAACATAAAGAGAGCACCATGAAGAATATTACTAGCACATTTAAGTCTAACCCACTTCCTATGCATAGTAATTTTGTGATCAAACAATTTATGGGAACAATAATCAACTAGCATAGGGAGGCAAAACAAGCATAACTTCAAAACTTTAAGCACATAGAGAGGAAACTTGATATTATTGCAATTCCTACAAGCATATATTCCTCCCTCATAATAATTTTCAGTAGCATCATGAATGAATTCAACAATATAACTAGCACCTAAAGCATTCTTTTCATGATCTACAAGCATAGAAAATTTACTACTCTCCACGCAAGCAAAATTCTTCTCATTCGGAATAATGGGAGTATCATAAGAGACTTGAATACTATAAATTGTTTCCACATTAAAAGAGTAATGTTAAGAAAAAGGGGAATAAAAATCATGACAAGTTTTATAAATATAATCATCACTACTTTTTATAGCATAAGTTTTATCACAATAATCATCATAAGTAGCAACTTTGTTCTCATCATAATCAATTGAAACCTCTTCCGAAATAGTGGATACATCACAAAATAAAGTCATGACCTCTCCAAATCCACTTTCATAAATATTATAAGATTCAACATCCTCCAAAATAGTGGGATCGTTACTTCCTAAAGTTGACACTCTTCCAAACCCACTTTCATCAATATAATCATCATAAGTAGGAGGCATGCTATCATCATAACAACTTTGCATATCAAAACTTGGGAGACTAAAAATATCATTTTCATTAAACGTAGCCTCCCCAAGTTTGGGACAAACATTAATTGCAGCAAATATATTCTCAAAAACATAATCTTCATCAAACATAGCATCCCCAAGCTTGGGCCTTTTCATATCATAAGCATAATCACTCTCATCATTAATAGTATGGATAACACCAATAGTATAGCAATTATCATATTCTTCCAAGCAAGTGCCAAAAAGATTTTCAAGATCATAAGAAGTATCATTATCTTCCCAATCATGATCATCACAACAAGCAATAGGCATAACGAGATCATCATCAAGTGCATCATCTTCATTTTCATGAGGCACAACAATAATAGGAGCAACATTATTTGGGAGAGATATCTTTTTACCTCTCCTCCTTTTTCTTTTCTTCTTCTTCACCACATCATGTGTAGGTTCAATCCTCTTTTTGGAGCTCCTTATTAATGAAATTGGATGAATAGAAGGCTCCTCCTCGTTACCTGATTCATCATAAGAAATAATAGGAGGATATTGGGAAGTCTCTTCCCTTTCATTTGTATTCTCTTCATCTTCTATTTCTTTTCTTTTCTTTATGTAGTTGGCAATATAATGATTTTCAATGCAATTCACCGCACAATACGTATAAATTTATTCTAGATCAATATCGAGTAATTTCTCAAGGTTATATTCTGGAATAAACTTAGTTTGACGTTTCAATTCTTCATAACCCAAAAGCGGACTAAGTTCATTATGATATGCAAGGGAAATCAAGTCATCACAATTTTCGGACACCATTCGATCATGAAACAATTTGCATTTGATATTTAAATGACCATGTTCATTGCAAAGTTCACAAGTACGGCTAAGATATTTTAAATTTTCAGCACTAACATTTAGCCTTTCTTGCAACCATTTAGTTTCTAAATACTTATGCCTCTTGCAATATCTATCTTCCCTATTTGGTGTGTACTTGCAAACCCAATGCACTCCACAAAAATTGACATGTTTATAGGAGACATTTTCATCATAACTAGTGCAATCATCATTAGTACTATGGATATTCAAAGAGTTCATACTAATAACATTGCAATCATGCTCACCATTCAAAGATTTAGTGCCAAACATTTTAATGCATTCTTCTTCTAACACTTTGGCACAATTTTCCTTCCCATCATACTCACGAAAGATATTAAAAAGATGAAGCGTATGAGACAAACTCAATTCCATTTTTTTGTAGTTTTCGTTTATAGACTAACTAGTGATAAAACAAGAAACAAAAAGATTCGATTGCAAGATCTAAAGATATACCTTCAAGCACTCACCTCCCCCGCAACGGTGCCAGAAACTGCTTGATGTCTACTACACAACCTTCTTCTTGTAGACATTGTTGGGCCTCCAAGTGCGGAGGTTTGTAGGACAGTAGCAAATTTCCCTCAAGTAGATGACCTAAGGTTTATCAATCCGTGGGAGGCGTAGGATGAAGATGGTCTCTCTCAAACAACCCTGCAACCAAATAACAAAGAGTCTCTTGTGTCCCCAACACACCCAATACAATGGTAAATTGTATAGGTGCACTAGTTCGGCGAAGAGATGGTGATACAAGTGCAATGTGGATGGTAGATATAGGTTTTTGTAATCTGAAAATATAAAAACAGCAAGGTAACTAATGATAAAAGTGAGCGTAAACGGTATTGCAATGCGTTGAAACAAGGCCTAGGGCTCATACTTTCACTAGTGCAAGTTCTCTCAACAATAATAACATAATTGGATCATATAACTATCCCTCAACATGCAACAAAGAGTCACTCCAAAGTCACTAATAGCAGAGAACAAACGAAGATATTATGGTAGGGTACGAAACCACCTCAAAGTTATTATTTCTGATCAATCCATTGGGCTATTCCTATAAGTGTCACAAACAGACCTAGAGTTCGTAGTAAAATAACACCTTAAGACACACATCAACCAAAACCCTAATGTCACCTAGATACTCCAATGCCACCTCAAGTATCCGTGGGTATGATCATACGATATGCATCACACAATCTCTGATTCATCTATTCAACCAACACATAGAACCTCAAAAAGTGCCCCAAAGTTTCTACCAGAGAATAAAGACGAAAACGTGTGCCAACCCCTATGCATAGGTTCATGGGCGGAACCCGTAAGTTGATCACCAAAACATACATCAAGTGAATCACGTGATATCCCATTGTCACCACAGATACGCACGGCAAGACATACATCAAGTTTTCTCAAATCATTAAAGACTAAATTGTGACGCCCGGGTAGTTAAGCTACAATAACCCTCTGCTAATGATGCCACATCACTTCGATTACTGTTGCTAATTTCGCGTTAGTTCAAAACCGATTTAAATTGAAATTCCAAAAACAAGTCAAATTTTATTTCTTCAAACTGATAAGGAAAAATGTTCGATGGGTTGATAATATTCCCTAACTGTTTGTCATGTAGGAGCCAACCTCTTTTGAATTTTTAAATGTGGCCTAACCTATTTAAAACTAAATCACCAGTAATTGTTTGAACCATTTAAACTTAAACAAATAGTTAAACTATTCAAAATAATTTGGAACTTTGTGTGCTGCTTCAAAACCTTGCCTAGTATTTATGTGCTAAGTGGCACATTTAACTATACTCATTTTTTAGATCAACAAAAATACAAAACTGTAAAGAAAAACAAAACAAAAATAGAAAATAAACAAAGGCTAAAAAGGCCCCCCTGCTGGGCTGTCGCCCAGCTAGCCACCAGGCCAAGCCCAACCGGCCACCCACTCCCCCCATAACCCCCGCTAGCCCAAACCCAAACCTAACCGCACCCCACCCCGCCCACTCGTTCGCTTCTCCCCCCGATCCAGATCTGGATCGGGATCGATCTCGCGGGCTCGACGCTCGATGTCGCCCCGCTGCTCGACCCCCGAGGCCGCCCCGCTGCTCGACGCCAGAGCCTCCTCGCCGGACTACCTCCCCATCGCACGCCATCCACGTCTTCTTCCCCGAGCCCCGCTGCCCTTGACCCTACGCCCGCGAGGTGAGGCCCCCGGTCTCCTCTCCCCGTCTCAGACGACGCCAGCCTGCGATCGACCCTCCCCCCCGCTGGCTTCGCTGCTGCGCGCTTCCCCCTGCCGTTGCTCACCCCGCGCCCCTTCGCTTCCCCCGCTCCCCCTCTGCATGCTCGCGCTCACCGCGCGCCGACCGCGCCCGTCCGTGCTCCCTCGCGCCCTCCGCCACAGCTCTGCTACGCCCTCTCCGGCCAGCACCTGCCCCGCTACCCCGACACTCCCTCCCTCGCTCGCCTTTGCCTCGCCGCTTTCGTGCCCCGCTGACCGCGTGCGCGTCACCACTCGCCCGGACCGTGCCTCGCCGCCGGCCTGAGGCTGGATCGCCTCACCTTCCCCCTCTGCTGCGCTGCTCCCTGGCCGCCCTCCTCGCGCGACCCCGCCATCCCCCGCTATTGTCCGCCACTCGGCCGTCTCGCCGGTGCCGTTCCCGGCCGGCCTCGCCGCGGCCATGGTCATCGCCCGGCGATGGCGCACCCCCCGTTGGCCCGGGCTAGCGCCCAATCGGGCTGGTGCCCGCGCCCTATAATTCCGTCGCCCGCGCGCCCGCTAAGGCCTCTGGCCATTGACAGCCGGGGCCCAGCCCCTGAGAACGTTAAAAAAAGAATTAAAATAATAATAAATACAAATATTAATTAATTAATTAACCAAATTAATTAACTTAATTAATTCTGTTTAATTAACCTAATCAATTAACTAAACTAGTTAAACCTGGTTAGTTAGTCTTAGGCAATGACATGTGGGTCCCACTAAACCAACCGGTCAGGTTTGACTATGGTCATGGACTGTTGACCGCTGACGTCACCTCTACGTCATGCTGATGTCATAAATGCATTTTAGGATTAAATTAATTCTGTTAATTCTAGAAAATGATAAAATCCTTTTAAAATTAATATAAAATAAACCGTAGCTTGGATGGAAAAAAATTGTACATGAAAGTTGCTCAGAACGACGAGACGAATCTGAATACGCAGCCCGTTTGTCCGCCACACATCCCAAGCATAGCAAACACGCAAAATTTCCCCTCCGGTTCATCTGTCCGAAAATGTGAAACACCGTGGATACATTCCCGGACGTTTCCCCACTTCGCCGGTATCACCTCCTATTGCGTTAGGTCACCTCTAGCACCGCATATTGCCATGTTAAGCTTTGTGATGCTTTGATTGCTCTGTTATTCATTATGTCCCCCCTCCGTTACTTCTTTCCGGTAGACCCCGATGGCTGCCGGTGACCCTCCAGTTCGACTACGGTGTTGACGACCCATCGTTCTTGCCAGAGCAACCAGGCAAGCCCCCCCCCCTTGATCACCATATATCGCCTATTCCTTCTCTATACTGCTTGCATTAGAGTAGTGTAGCATGTTACTGCTTTTGGTTAATCCTATTCTGATGCATAGCCTATCATTGTTACAGTTGTTACCCTTACCTGCTATCCTACTGCTTAGTATAGGATGCTAGTGTTCCATCAGTGGCCCTACACTCTTGTCCGTCTGCCATGCTATACTACTGGGCCATGATCACTCGGGAGGTGATCACGGGCATATGCTATATAATTTATATTGTTACTTTACTTATGATATTGTTCGGAGATGGGGCTGAAGGGGCAGGTGGCTCCATCCCGGTAGAGGTGGGCCTGGGGTCCCGACGGCCCCCGGCTGTTACTTTGTGGCGGAGCGACAGGGCAGGTTGAGACCACCTAGGAGAGAGGTGGGCCTGGCCCTGGTTGGCGTTCGCGGATACTTAACACGCTTAACGAGATCTTGGTATTTGATCTGAGTTGGGGTCGTTGACCTTATACGCACTAACCGCCACGTGGGACAAGATATGGGCAACCGGCGTCGTGGTATCAGTCGAAGCTCTTTTTGACGTCGGCGATCGAAGCGCGCGACGCCGGATTGGATCGAACGCCGCTAGGCTAGGTCTGCTTCCGATCACAGACGCAACATGCAGGTGTGCAATGGGCGATGGGCCCAGACCCCTGCGCGCATAGGATTTAGACCGGCGTGCTGACCTCTCTGTTGAGCCTAGGTGGGGCTGCGACGTGTTGATCTTCCGAGGCCGGACATGACCCAGGAAAGTGTGCCCGGCCAGAGGGATCGAGCGTGTCGGGTAATGTGGTGCACCCCTGCAGGGAAGTTTATCTATTCGAATAACCGTGATCTTCGGTAACAGGACGACTTGGAGTTGTACCTTGACCTTATGACAACTAGAACCGGATACTTAATAAAACACACCCTTCGAAGTGCCAGATATAACACGGTGATCGCTCTCACACAGGGCGACGAGGAGGGGATCGCCGGGTAGGATTATGCTATGCGATGCTACTTGGTGAACTTACCATCTACTCTCTCCTACATGCTGCAAGATGGAGGTGGCCAGAAGCATAGTCTTCGACAGGATTAGCTATCCCCCTCTTATTCTAGCATTATGCAGTTTAGTCCACCGATATGGCCCTTTACACATATACCCATGCATATGTAGTGTAGATCCTTGCTTGCGAGTACTTTGGATGAGTACTCACGGTTGCTTTTCTCCCTCTTTTCCCCCTTTCCCTTCTACCTGGTTGTCGCAACCAGATGCCAGAGCCCAGGATCCAGACGCCACCGTCAACGACGACTCCTACTACACCGGAGGCGCCTACTACTACGTGCAACCCGCTGACGACGACCAGGAGTAGTTAGGAGGATCCCAGGCAGGAGGCCTGCGCCTCTTTCGATCTGTATCCCAGTTTGTGCTAGCCATCTTATGGCACCTTGTTTACTTATGTCTATACTCAGATATTGTTGCTTCCGCTGACTCATCTAGATTGAGCACTTGTATTCGAGCCCTCGAGGCCCCTGGCTTGTATTATGATGCTTGTATGACTTATTTATGTTTTTAGAGTTGTGTTGTGATATCTTCCCGTGAGTCCCTGATCTTGATCTTACACGTTTGCCTGCATGATTAGTGTACAATTGAATCGGGGGCGTCACAAGTTGGTATCAGAGCCGACTGCCTGTAGGAATCCCCCTTCCAGACTCCTTGGCTGAAGTTGAGTCTAGCCTAAGAAAAATGTTTTACTAACTTGGCTATGTGGCTTATGAGCCCATGTCACCATTGGGTGGTAGTAGGATCTTTTATTCCTCGACCTATACTCTGGGACTCTGACATCTCTTCTATTTGGGTTAGACGATTTTACTAGCTCTGACCCTAGGTTCTCGATAATACTTTCGCCTGGAGCGCCTTACATTCTAGACGATCGCCTGCTTTATCAGAAGACTCCGAAGATACTCTCTGATGTTCTACCGAGAACTTGTGCTCATCGCTTTTGCAATTCCCCTTCCACCGTCAACCCTTATGGATAACTACATGCACTTGCCATTCTTACATTCATCCCCAGTTGGTCTTGTTATTACAAGATACCCTGTAATACTCGTCGTTGTTCCAAGAATCCCTTGTGCCACTGCCTTGCGGTTCCTTGCCGCAAAATATATCCCTATGATTTGTTTCTTCACACATATCGAGGAACCATTCATTACTAGTTGTTCATAGGATTCACTAGATGCGTTGAAATACTACCCGATCTTCCGGTACTCCTTTGCCAACTATTGCTCTGCAAATACTTGTCTTCTTGCAGTATGGACAATTCCATTTGTCTAGAAATAACCATTAAAATCCTTGTGATTGGCATTCTGATCCTGTTGATTCAACATGTGTGTGAATGCACACAATCATCAGTTATTCCCTGAAAATTATCCTTCCGGCTCAGACGTCATTTTAAACGCGAGCTGGTTCTCAACCAATCCAATTTCCGTCCATTGTACCCCTAAGGCTATTCAACTTATCCATCCCTAATCAGGATATTGCTTCTGAACCCTTGATTTGAAAATCATAATTCCTTTGCATTTGAGCTCTGGATTAGCCAGTTGTTTCTATAACCCAATGCCTTTGCATTGTTACTTCCTCTGGTTGTGTGGCGATGCTCACATCAGCTCCGTTATGGACCGGCAGATCCTTTAATGGATTTTATCCGACAACATCCTTCATATTCAATAACCTTGTGAGCCTTCCCTCGGATACATAATGCCTTTGGTAAATTGTATCCTCTGCTTTCTCAACCTTTCTCTGCTTTCGAGCTGGTGATATTTACTCTTGAAGCTTGTGGTATATGTTTCTAAAATGCCCCGATGGGTTGAACCTATACCTTCTCTAAAACCGTGTGAACCCGAAAGTTTTCAAGAGTCATACTCTGCTGTTGTTATGTCAGATAAAATTTCAACACAACTTTGTTGAAGGCGAGAAGTGAATGAAAGGTTATGCATTAAAGAAGTGGGAGTCGACCTTGAACTTTGTGTTCATGCCCATGGACACGATGTAGATCCTGTCATGGAAGCTTCTTGTAATAATAACTATTTCCTTGATAAGTATCATCTGGTATCTGTCAATTGACCTTTGGAACCGTGGATCTGACCATGATTGTTCTCCTTTGATTCTATTTCTCGGACAAGTTAAAGTACCTGTCTCCTACAGATCAGTACGCCTGTCCAATCTCTATTTTGTTCTACCTTTGAGTATTACCCTTGGTATCTCGAGGATATCTTGCCATTTCACTACATCTTATAAACTTTGATGAAGTACTACCTTACCTTGTCTTTGTCACTTCATGGTTTCTGGGTTGTTTGTCGACCGAGAACACCAATAAGTGAATTGATTCCGCACTCCGATTCAAAAACTCTTAAGTAATTTTCGTTGCTTACGTGTTTAATAATCCTTCAAGTCATTCCTTGCCTAATCGGCTATACCATTATCGTGCCAAATTTTAACTGTGCTACCTAGTCCTTCTTCCCGGAGCACAAATTTTTGACGATGAGCTAAGCTTACGTCAATCTTCCTCATCATATCAGTTCTCCTTGAACAACAAGCTTGATTTCAAGTTTGTGTCCTACCCATGGTTCCAATAACCTTTCGCTTCATTTGACTTGATGTCGTCGCTGATTGATTACATCTTCATGAAATCTCTCGTCAAATGTGTCGTGATCATCATCAACATTCCGAGCTCCTCAAGGATATCAATTGAATTCATGATGAGAAATACCATCCTTGCCCTCGATGATTGGTGTTATCATAGACCACTCGATTGCCTTCCGTTCAACACAAACTTGTTCGTGTTTCGTGTTATACCTTGAGATCCTTGCTATCCAGCATTTGTTCTTCTTTACCTTGGAGTATTACCATCTTTTATGTCAAGAATGTTGTGAGAATTTCACCACCTCTTACGAATTCTTGATACAGTGATGCTTCTCCCCATCATCATTCTTTCTTGGTCCCCGTGTTGGTTCTAACCGGGGGACCAACAAGTGAACGGTGCTGTTTGGATTCTGCACTTATAGCAACCCTATTGCTTTGAAATTAATGATCGGTAGTTCATTCTTAGCCTATCGGTTATTGAATCACCATTCTAAACATTGATCATGCTACCTAAGGCCATATTATGGGTGCTCCTTTCAACCAATGGTTAATGGTGTATGATTTCCTCGAGCATACATCATTATACCATTTGATCTGACAAATGTTATCTCCTTATCCACATAACTATGGAGATCCATCTTTTTGGATACCTCGTTGAATTATCACTGAGTCCATCAGCCACCTCCTCATCCTCTCCTTGGCTTAATGATGAACCCTTGTTCGGAACTCGTTTCCATAGTTCATTTCCTGAGAATCATATAATGTCATCTTGTCAATTGTGTTGCACCTCTTCTTCTCAGGCATCCTGAGTCTGAGATATCCTAACACCTCATATCTGAATCTCTGTCAGATTTGATGGTTGGAACATATTTCAAGAGTTATAACATTGATCCTCATATAACCCGGTAAGGTGATGTCATGCACACCTGGCCGGAGGACCTTCCTTTTTAGTAAGGTTAACCATTCTTCCATGAGGAAATTGTAAGACTTATTCTACAAGTTGTTCCTGATGGATCCTTCCTGTATCCAAAGTCTGACCTTTGCTTGAAGACCATGTCAATGCTATCTCAAAGCATGTCTATGGTAATCCGATTTTCAATAAGAGCATTTGAAGCACAATGCTAATTTTTCTTTATCATTTATCCTAACACCGTTGTATGGGTAATATCATGTGGTTCCTTCCCCCTTACCTAAATGGTTTTCTAATTTCTATCCCGGTCATGGATATCATGCTCGGCTTGTCCTTGGGAAGGATATACCCCCGAAATATGTGTGTATACACATTTTCCCTTCCATTGTTCTGTTTAAACCTGATAACCACTTTTCCTTTTCGTTGGTTTGTTTAAACCTTCTTGTGATCTAAGCAGTAATATTCTCCTGCTTATGTAAACACCTCGGTGTACAATTCTGTCAGTAAGACCCTGTTACTATTGTTGATGACATTCCGGTAACCACCAATGGACGAGAACTTTGCCTATTGGTCCGCCTCGTTCAACGAGCAGGAAAATGGTTCTCTTCGTCCCTCGCCCTTGGTACCGACATTGTTGCCGACATAACTGATATGCTATCCTCTGACATACCTTGCTTACATGATCGTGCAAAACGTCATCGCCCTTCCTACTTTTAACCCACATGGTGGGCCCATAACCCACAGTTCCACAGGATCGAAACCTAACTCTCTTGTGCACCCCTCGTTGCCAAAGTTATTCCTCGCGCGTGGCCCCATATGTAATTCATAAGCCACCTTTCGAGATATCATCAATTCTGGTATCAGACACAAAACTTATTCCCATTGCTCTAGACCCCTTTTACACTTTGTTTCAGGCATCGAACGATTGACTACCCGCTTGAAACTTCTCATGGTACCTTCTTACTTTGCTCTCGATATTTTCTTAAGTTTTAGTTTGAGAGTTACTTTCCGCCACCTTCCCCGATGTAAGCTACCAGATAGTCAACCTTGCAGAGGTCCGTTCTCCCGGAATATGCCCACCCTTTATTCTTTCGTAAGTATGACGGAGTTCCAGAAGAAAGGATAACAGCTTCATCATGTTGGCTTGAAGGAGAGAAATGAAGAATTCAATGTAATGGATCAACCTCTTCGAGAAGAGCAACCAAGACCAAGAAGAATCGTTAGAATTTCATAACCTATTCTTCCCCCTTACTCCCCTCTTAAATCTCGGGACGAGATTTCTTGTAGTGGAGGAGAATTGTGACGCCCGGGTAGTTAAGCTACAGTAACCCTTTGCTAATGATGCCACATCACTTCGATTACTGTTGCTAATTCCGCGTTAGTTCAAAACCGATTTAAATTCAAATTCCAAAAACAAGTCAAATTTTATTTCTTCAAACTGATAAGGAAAAATGTTCGATGGGTTTAAAATATTCCCCAACTGTTTTTCATGTAGGAGCCAACGTCTTTTGAACTTTTAAAAGTGGCCCTAACCTATTTAAAACTAAATCACCAGTAACTGTTTGAACCATTTCAACTTAAAAGTGGCTGACAGTGTCCTGGACTAGGGGGTACTCACCACGTCGTCTCCCGATCGCTTGATTGGGCGAGGACCCCATGGTCAGATACTCATGGGCCAGTCCGGACAGTTGCCGCATACAAGGAAGATTCCACAAGACTTGGCGATCAAGACAAGGACTCCTCCCCACCGGCGTATTCGGCTAGGACTCTTGTTATCCTAGGCCTCTGGTGCATTATATAAAACGAGGCCACGCTAGTTGATAGACATATACATCAATCATACCATAGGCTAGCTTCTAGGGTTTAGCCTCTCTGATCTCGTGGTAGATCTACTCTTGTACTACCCATATCATCAATATTAATCAAGTAGGAGTAGGGTATTACCTCCATCGAGAGGGCCCGAACACAGGTAAAAACATCGTGTCCCTTGTCTCCTGTTACCATCCGCCTAGACGCACAGTTCGGGACCCCTACCGAGATCCGCCGGTTTGACACCGACATTGGTGCTTTCATTGAGAGTTCCGCTGTGTGTTCGGCAAAAGGTCGATGGCTCGCCTGCAGATCAACTGCGACTTCGGCATCTTCGTCACCAGCTCGACTGGTCACCTTGGTTCGTCCAAGGACTGCTCCCTACCTCCGATCGTCATGTTCGGATGGGGGCCTTCATCAACATCAGCTCCGATCTCTATCAAGATCATAGAGAAATCATCCAGGGAGCCCGGGGGCTCAACGTCAACATTTCCCTTGGGCGACCGTGCTGTTTTTCTGAACAGCGAACTTGTATCCGCCGTCACCACCTCCTCGAGCGTCGGTTTGACGATTGCTTCGGTGGAATTGTGCGGAATTGAGTCTACAACAACCCTGGAAAATTTCGTCGAGTTCCGATGGAGTAATCTCTGGCAATCTCTGATATACCGGAGCCGCATTGAATCTGGACGAGAATCCGGACGAGTTTAGGGCATGGTGTCCAGCTTCTAGCTCGGACCTCCTTTGGAAGATCCAACCGTTGATCGACTGCGGAATTCCTATATCTACCACCCCTCAAAATTTCAGCTCGATACGACCGTCCAAACTCCGGGAACCTTCCGATTAGTGCATCACTTTTCGGATCTGTTTTCTGCGTGAAAACAAATCCGACCCGAGTTCGTCCTTTTTACGAACGGGATTTCAGACATCCTTTTTGAAGGAAGATTTGTATGGGGTATTGTGTTTTGTTCCCGAACACATCCCACTAACTTTAAAATCTTTTGAACATGATCTTCAATATCATGCTGGCAAACCAGTCCGGCAATATTGCTCCACAGCTGCCGACCTGCGCTAGACACGTCGTCACTTTGCTGAGCCGAGCTCAACTTTTTCAGATCATCATCTCGGCAAGCCGAACAAGAGTCCTGCATCACGAAGGATAAATCATCACTAACATCGCCGCCCCACGGATTACACCGAGCAGGCATACCGGCATCGCCGCACGGTCGCTTCATCAAGCCGGCATTGACCACGTCACGACCTGCATCGGCAGGGCCGCTGTCACGCCCAATATGCGACCCTATCCAAAAGGAACTCGACGGTCCCACCAAGGATAGACCCGCATATTGAAACGCTTTTGCAAGGTGGATATCATTACATCAACATTACATAATAGATGGGGATACATACATAAGGCACAAATGCCACAAGAATACATCAACATCATATACAAGATCAGCACCCGACTACGGGTGAAACATAAACAGAAACTCAAACGATACCCACCCTGCTAGCCCAGGCTGCCGACCTGGAACCTATCCCCTGATCGAAGAAGAAGCACAAGAAGAACTCCAAAACAAGCAACATCGCTCTCGCGTCATGATCATCGCATAACCTGTACCTGCAACTGTTGGTGTAGTAATCATGAGCCACGAGGACTCAAAGAATCCCATTACCATGGGTATCAAGACTAGCAAAGCTTAAAGGGAAAGGAAGGGGTAAAGTGGTGAGGTTGCAGCAGCGACTAAGCATGATATGGTGGCTAACATACGCAAATGAGAGCGAGAAGAGAAACAAAGGAACGGTCGTCAACTAGTAATGATCAAGAAGTGATCCTAAACTCCTACTTACGTCAGACATAACCCAGAAACCGTGTTCTCCTCTCGATCAACCCCGAAAGAGACACTCACGGTTATGCACACGGTTGGTGTATTTTAATTGAGATCAACTTCGGGTTTTCTACAACCGGACATTAAGAAATTCCCATCTGCCACATAACCGCGGGCACGGCTTTCGAAAGTTCAAACCCTGCAGGGGTGTCCCAACTTAGCCCATGATAAGCTCTCGCGATCAACGAAGGATATTCCTTCTCCCCGGGAAGACCCGATCAGTCTCGGAATCCCGGCTACAAGACATTTCGACAGTAATAAAACAAGACCAGCAAGACCTCCCGGCGTCTTGACACCTCGATAGTAGCCACAGTATCTCGTCCTCGAGCCACGACCGGATGAACACTACGTACGGCAACCGACGATACCCCAAGTTGCCTAGGGGCGGCACCGCAAGTGGCTCTGGTTTGGACCAACACTTAGACAAGCATTGGCCCGGGGGGGTTAAAATAAAGATGACCCTCGAGAGAGCGACTCCCAAGGGAAAGGTAGGTGGTGGTGAGGCAAATGGTAAAACCAATGTTGGGCCTTCTTTGAAAAGTCTTATTCAAAGCGAACTGTCAAGGGGTCCCATAAATCACCCGACCGCGTTAGGGACGCAAAATCCGGGAACATAATACCGATATGACGGAAACTAGGGCGGCAAGAGTGGAACAAAACACCAGGCATAAGGCCGAGCCTTCCACCCTTTACCAAGTATATAGATGCATTAATAATATAAGATATATTGTGATATCCCAACAAGTAAACATGTTCCAACAAGGAACAACATCCCCATGTTCCAACAAGGAACAAACTTCATCTTCACCTGCAACTAACAACGCTATAAGAGGGGCTGAGCAAAGCGGTAACATAGCCAAACAATGGTTTGCTAGGAAGGGTAACAAAGGTTAGAGGCTGACATGGCAATTAGGTAGGCTTGAGCAGCAAGTGATAGGTAGCGCAGCATAGCGAAAGAACGAAGCAACTAGCATAGCAATGATAGTAGTGAGATCTAGGGTAGCGGTCATCTTGCCTGAAATCCCGCAAGGAAGAAGAACGAGTCCATGAAGAAGACGAACGGATGAAGCCGAACCAAGCGTAGACGAACGAATCCTCACGATCGCAACGAAACGGGAACTATCGAGAAGAAACACACAACATAGGTAAACACACCACACATGAACAAGGCATGACGCACAACAAGCATGATGCATGACAAATCTAGATGAGGCTACTCATGGCAAGAGATGATGCAAACAAGAACAACACGTCAAAGCAAGTTTAAATGGGGCCGGGAACAACATATAACAATTCCGGTAAGTCCTCATGCAAATTTAGAAATTGGTCAAGATCTGAATAAACCTTAAGTTCAAGTTGTTAAACAGCAAGTTAAGATGCACCACGATGATCTACACGAAATTCTAGTCAAGTTACATATAAAGTTCATTAGATTCAGAGCTACGGCCTAGAAGATATGAGCAAAACAAGATAAGCATGGCATTGATGCAAAATGCATACAAAATCAAACAAGTTTCATATAGAGCACACTCAAAACGGAGCAACGGATCAACACATACACCCTATACAAGACATGGCAACAATCTGTCCAAAACAGCAACTAGGCATATTGCAAGCATCAAAACATCATGCTACAGCACCTCAATATGAGAACAAAAGGCATGGGCATGATGTACAGGTAAAGCATTACAAAACATGAACAATGAGCTATCTCCAGAAATCACTATAACATGCTCAAAATGACATGGCAAGATTGCAAACAATAACAGTTTCAGGCATTGGCAGAAATAACATCAGGTTGCAATGTTTAGAGCTATCAAACATCATGTTACATGAACTTATCATGGAAAACAAAGGCATGGCATGAATCTACTCAAAGCATAGAACAAAAGTACCTTACTGACCATGAGCCAAAAAGGATCAGAAGATATCATGGCACCCATGTAAATATGGCAAGTTATATTACAGATTCATACATGGCAGGAACAACAATAAGTAGGCATGTTGGTGAGCTTGAACCACTCACCACAGAGCAATACATGGCATGGCAAGGCAACCAACAGTAAGAAGACATGGCATAGAAGCTATACATCGCAAGAACAACATCATAGGGTGCATAGATCAACTACAACAACCTTGGCAAAATTGAATAACATGTAAACAACCTGCTAGGAAACATTTTATAGCGAAAGTAGAGATCGATTGACTCAAGCTATGGCACTTCATAATTGCAAACAAGGGCATGGATGGATAGAGCAATACATGTATAACAAAACATCCTTACTGAAGTATCTCAAAATAAGCATGGATCTCTCGGTAGCATCAAGTTAACATGGCATAAAAATATCAGCAAAACAGGGCTGAAATCAGCAACATCATGAAGCCTAGTTTGCATGCTTGTGCTAGTCACCACATAGATCACAAAACTACATGGCATACACCCCTGTAAAGATGGCATGGCATATTACAAAACACATGTAGGACTCAAGTTCATAGGGTGCACACATCAATCATGGCAAAAATGACAAAAGTGCATGTTCTGATAAGAATCTGAAACTAACATCACATAGCACTCTTCTAACAGCACTTCGGGCATCAAGATGAGCTCAAATGAAAATGATGCAATGACATTAAATGATCTACTCATCGAGACGAACAATTTGAAATATTACACGCACGAAACGGAGCAACGATGACAGAGTTATGATGCGATGAAAAAGGCTAAAAATATGCAACTATTTGGGACTTGGAGGATTTCACCTCGCGGGAAAGTCAACCCGGGACGAGGAGATCCGGGATGGGAAGATCCGGATCGGGACGAGGTGTTTGGTTTGAGGGAGTGGTGGATCTCGTCCACTCCCTCGGATCTGGCCGGAGCTCCGGCGAGGGCGGCAATTCCGGCGGCGAACGGGGCCGGGGACGGGCGCGGGATGACGAGGCGGAGGGAGGCGAGGCAGACGCGGCGGCGCTGGCGCCGGACGGAGGCATACAGCGGCGGGCGGAGCTGCGCGCCCGGCGAAAGCACCGGGTTCTCCGGCGGCGGGGCGGAGGAGTCAGCGGCGGGCGACTCGGGCCGAGCGCGAGGAGGCCGGAACCGAGGCGGCGGGCGGCACCAGCGGGCGGCGCGATCGGGTCGGAGGCGGAGCAGCGCGCAGGCAGCGCGGCGCGCACGCCGGGCGAGGTCCGAGGCGGCGGAGGCGGCGGACGGCGCGGGGACCCGAAGGCGGCGGCGGCGGAGAGCTCGAGCGGGCGCGGCAGCGAAGCGGGGCGACGGGGCATGGGCCGGGCTGGGCCTGGGCCGGCGGCGGCGCGCTGGTGGCTGTGGCCGTGTGGCGCGTCCTGAATGGCCGGGAGCGGCGGCGGGTTTCGTCCGGCGGCGCGCGGACATGTCCGCCGGGCGAGAGGAGGAGTAGACTAGGGTTTCATCCGCGAAATTTTCGGGGAAGACACATATTTATAGGTAGAGGGAGCTAGGAGAGTCCAAATGAGGTGCGGTTTTCGGCCACGCGATCGTGATCGAACGACCGAGAGCATGGAGGTAAGTTTGCTGTGTTTTGGGCCACTTTGGAAGGGGTGTTGGGCTGCAACACAAAAGAGGCTTTACGGTTACCCGGTTAACCGTTGGAGTACCAAACGACCTCCAAATGATCCGAAACTTGACAGGCGGTCTACCGGTGCTATACCAAGGCCGCTTGACAAACCTCGGTCCATTCCGAGACCATTCAACACCCGCACACGAAAAGAGGTAAAGGGGGGCGCCGGGAGACATAGGAGTGCCGGATTGCAAAACGGACAACGGGGAAAATGCTCGGATGCATGAGACGAACACATATGCAAAATGAAATGCACATGATGACATGATAAAAATGCAGATGATGACATGGAAAAGTGCAACACGCAAGCAAATGACAAGGCAACAATGACGAATAACTGGCGGACACCTGGCGCATCGAATCCGGGGCGTTACAGCCGCAGTATTGCTTCTTCAAACTAGTGTCCATCATGCCGACCTACTTCGACATCTCGGCTGGACCGGGAGCTTCGCCATCTCTTCATCAACCTACTCCGGACACTTCGGCGTCACTAGCCGACCAGCTTCGTCACGTTAGCTGGACCGAGGGCTTTGCCTTGGCGAGCCAACCTTTGCCAGCATTGCCATGTCGTCGTTTTATCGCCCATCAGGCAATGGGTGCGCGGATCGAGTCCCAATTTTGGGAATCACCTTCCTTCGGATTGCTACAACAAATAAACCAGGTGTTTTAATCCTAGTATTTTTTGCTTGTTTAGGTTCATTTTTCCCAAGGAATTATTACTCTGGTTTGTCCATCATATATACGCAGGTCTATCAAATGGTGGCCGCATTAACGACAGTCACATGATGGTTCGGTCAGTTTCCGTACATAGTTCGGCGAACGCCGCATCCGGAGCTCAGACCAACCTGTGAATTCAGGCTTTGCCACGCCTTTACCGCATCACGCCGACGCCCTGCATAGACATTGACTTCGGCGCCAGGCCATATTTCTTTTATTACTCACTTTGCATAAATTATTTATTATGCAACGATTTTTTTAATTATCATTATTACTATTATCTCCGGTTTGCACCATTTTTTGTGCGCAGGAAGATGATCTGAGGACTTCGGCGTCACTCTGCCGGTCTGCATTGACCGTGCTATGTCACCCCTTCGGCGTGTCGAGCTCTCCGCTCCGCCACCTCGGGACCGGCTCGGGGGATGGAACCTTGTCCCGTATCAAGCTCGGACCGCGTCATCAATACCGAACACATTAACTAGCTAAGTCGCTTTCATGCTCAAAGCTTCAATTTTTAACTTGTGTTCGGCTCGACCAAGCGTTATACTTTTTTGGGAAAAAGTTGCTTGTAAAAATTTTCCTTGTCCAAACTTTGTTTGTGACGCACAAATTCAAATACCCCGTTTACTTGGGGGCTTCCTTCATGAAGCTTTTTCCTCTTGCACATGATTATACTTGTATGGCTTCGTTCCTTGTTCGTGTATTACGCCACAATATGCACCATATTGACTTAAGTGATTTGCAAGTTGGGTTGCCTTGCTCCTGTGTTTACCCCTAAGTTCCCGATTGTTCGGCTAGGGAGTAAAGGGAGCACCTCTGCGATTGTCACGATCGGGTCACCCGAGCCGGACCTCAGACTGGGTGAAGCCGAAAGCTAGCGCTCTTACTGTTTTCAATTATGGTCGGCACACAACGGAACTCATGAGTACAAAAAATCTATTGCACAAGTCTCATATTAACAATGAGCACCGAAGAAAGGTATCTGTGGGGGTACTATTTTCTTCGAAGATGCTTCTTACACTTTATCAGTAATATAGCATAAGTTCCCTGAGTGCACTTTGTCTGTTACAACCTTATGACCTGATTGCCTGGTTATTGGAAACACCGTCGATATTCTCGACAGATGGAGTACATAACACTTTTCGGTCCTTGATCAAAGAGGGAGAAGCCGACGGTTGGTTAAGACGCGTTTAAAGTTCGGTTGAACATAGATATGATATAAGTACTTCGGTACATAGAATCATTCTTTTACCCAAGTCACTTGGGGGCTCTTATGTTTATTTGAGCCGTTTTATAATAAGTGTTTTTCTTCTTAGTCGTTGCAGAGTTTTTATTATTATTTATCACTCCTTTTCTCGACACGAGTGTGCGGTCACTAGCCGGGGAGCCTAATTTCTCTCTCAAAACCGCTAGAGTTTAGTTTTCTAAACTGGCCTAATGAGAAGTACTCCGCCTTCGGGATGGGAGACTGAAAGCTTAGGCTGACTCGCTTGAAGTCTTGAGATAGGATGTGTCATGTTAAAGCACGACGAAGCACTTTTTTCTAAAGTCCAATTTTCGATTGGCACGAACACTTGATCTTGTTGGACGTCATGTTTTTACCGACATTTTTGGTTTTCCAAGCTTTTGGCACTTTTAACTATTTGTGTGTTTTCAGCACAAGTCTCACAAAGGCAACGCCGACACATTTAGAGATTCGCAAAAACATTCTCGGATATTGCTATATATGCATCAGTTTGAATTGTATCTTGGTCAATAGTTGGGTTGCGGCTCCGCTCTTGCCTCCTATGTTCCGCTTTGTTCGGCTAGGTGTGCAAAGGAGAACCACTACGATTGTGCTTCCAGCTCGCATGGTCAAGCACCTCGTGGAGAAAGCCGAAAACTGATCGTCACAATAGGTGTAAACTGGTCAGCGATCCGATGACTATATTAAATGACGGCCATTCATAAAATTGGCGAAGTGTTTCCGCTTGACCTTGGTGTCGCCGAACACTACCGGGGCTAGTAATCGGCCTCCCAAACTAAATCCTCAATATTTTGCTCTTACATTGGAGCTGAGGTTTCATGATCATGCTTAGCATGACAACCCAAAGAAAGGAACCGATAGCGACTATTTTCTTTGGAAGACATTTCTTACATTAAACAGTAATATAACATATCTCTCTGCGTACCTTTGTTTATAAAACCGTATGGCCAGATTGCCTTGTTTGTCGTAAATCTTTGCCCTCATAAAGGCTTTATAAAGTAGGACAAACACTCCTCGACTCGGCGAGGAGGTTAAGCCGATGGTCGGTCAACAAAGTTTTGTACAATGCGGATCCGAGCATTAATGACATAAAGTACTTGGATACATTGAGTCATTACACATAATTTGTTATTTTATTATGGATATAGATCCTTAATTGCCACCCGTGCCGCATTAAGGCTCGGGGCTACTTGGGCTTCGGGCTTATTATTTACAAATATTAAAGGGCACATCAATCCCCGATGCGGTGTTGCCACCCGACCGGTGTCTCGGGGCTCTTGCATTGCACGTTCTATGCGTAAAATTTTAAGTGCAATACTGCTTCGAGGAGATTTTGATCCTCGGGTTGGTCGGCCGCACCCAACCCGAGTCTCGAGGACTGAGCATGCCGCTTTTTGTGTCCCGAAGTATTCTGCCGAGCTAGGACTTGATCCTCAGGCCGGTTTTGCAAATCAACCTGAGTCTCAGCGGCATCTGGGATCAGCGGTCTTACGTCATCCTTCAGGTGCATCTCGGGTTTTAGACCGATACCCACCTTGAGGGCTACTGGCTATGTATCTCGGCAGAGAATAAATTGCACCAATAAAAAATATTGACAAAAATCGGCCCACATTAGGGGTGGTGCATCACCTCGGAAGCAATCCGGCATAAAGCTCGGACGCTAGTGGCTGGCTCCATAGAGGGCATTTCTGGCATTAAGCTCGGCTAAACTCCTTCAAACTTCTTTGAACCAAGGTGATTTACGACACCTCGGATATAGTCCGCCGTTGGAGCTCGGATACATAGTCCGGCGTTGGAGCTCGGATACAGTCCGGCGTTGGAGCTCGGATACATAGTCCGGCGTTAGAGCTGGGAGGCAGTCCGGCATTGCTGCTCGGCTGCAAAACATACCTCGAATGCAGTTCGGCGTTGGAGCTCGGATGCAAGAGGACGCTGCCGCCCGGGAACAACTTCAAACCCGAGGTGTGGCATAAAAATAAGAAGGCAATCCTCAAGATCGAAGATGAGAAGATTTGTTGAACCAGTTTTCAAGACCGACGACCGAAGATGAAGAACAGTTCGGAAGAATCGAGGAGCGCCCCTAACTTGAAGACCGGTTCAGGGGCTCTCGACGGTGTCTGGACTAGGAGTACTCACCACGTCGTCTCCCGATCAGTTGGATTGGGCCGAGGACCCCATGGCCAGATACTCATGGGCCAGTCCGGACAGTTGCCGCATACAAGGAAGATTCCACAAGACTTGGCGATCAAGACAAGGACTCCTCCCCACCGGCGTATTCGGCTAGGACTCTTGTTATCCTAGGCCTCTGGTGCATTATATAAACCGAGGCCAGGCTAGTCGATAGACATATACATCAATCATACCATAGGCTAGCTTCTAGGGTTTAGCCTCTCTGATCTCGTGGTAGATCTACTCTTGTACTACCCATATCATCAATATTAATCAAGTAGGAGTAGGGTATTACCTCCATCGAGAGGGCCCGAACCTGGGTAAAAACATCGTGTCCCTCGTCTCCTGTTACCATCCGCCTAGACGCACAGTTCGGGACCCCCTACCCGAGATCCGCCGGTTTTGACACCGACAGTGGCCCTTGACCCTACGCCCGCGAGGTGAGGCCCCCAGTCTCCTCTCCCCCTGTCCTCGTATGCACGCGCACGCGAATGACCCCCCTGCCGGCTTCCGCTGCTCGCTCGCCGCGCCCACTGCCGTAGCTCACCCCGCGCCCCTTCGCTTCCCCCCGCTCCCCCTCTGCGCGCTCGCGCTCAACGCGCGCCGAACGCGCCCGTCCATGCTCCCCCGCGCCCTCCGCCACAGCTCTGCTGCGCCCGTTCCGGCCAGCCCCCTGCCCCGCTACCCCGGCGCTCGCTTCCTCGCTCGCTTTTGCCTCGCCACTTGCCGTGCCCCGCTAACTGCGTGCGCGCCTCCTTCGCCGGATCAAGGCCGCCCGACCTCGAGCTGCATCACCTCACCTTCCCCTCTGCTGTCTTTGCTCACAGGCCGCCCTCCTCGCGCGACCCCGCCGTCCCCCGTTGCTGTCTACCACTCGGCCGTCTCGCCGGTGCCGTTCCCGGCCGGCCTCGCCGCGACCATGGTCTCGCCCGTGACAGCGCACCCCTTTAGCCGGCTAGCGCCATCACTGGCCGCGCCATACCTGTAATTCCGCCACACGCGCCTCACCATTTGACAATGGGCCCAGCCCCTGAGAACGTTAAAAAAACAATTAAAATAATAATAAATACAAATATTAATTAATTAATTAACCAAATTAATTAACTTAATTAATTGTGTTTAACTAACCTAATCAATTAACTAAACTAGTTAAACCTGGTTAGTTAGTCTTAGGCAATGACAGGTGGGTCCCACTGAACCCACCGGTCAGGTTTGACTCTGGTCAGCGGACTGTTGACCGCTGACATGACCTCTACGTCATGCTGACGTCATAAATGCATTTTAGGATTAAATTAATTCTGTTAATTCTAGAAAATGATAAAATCCTTTCAAAATTAATAAAAAATAAACCGTAGCTTGGATGGAAAAACTTTGTACATGAAAGTTGCTCAGAACGACGAGATGAATGCGGATATGCAGCCCGTTTGTCTGCCACACATCCCTAGCATAGCAAACACTCAAATTTTCCCCTCCGGTTCATCTGTCCGAAAATGTGAAACACCGTGGATACTTTCCCGGATGTTTCCCCCCTTCGCCGTTATCACCTCCTATTGCGTTAGGTCACCTCTAGCACCGCGTATTGCCATGTTAAGCTTTGCGATGCTTTGATTGCTCTGTTATTTATTGTGTTCCCCCTCCGTTACTTCTTTCCGGTAGACCCCAATGGCTGCCGGTGACCCCCCAGTTCGACTACGGTGTTGACGACCCGTCCTTCTTGCCAGAGCAACCAGGCAAGCCCCCCCCCCCCTTGATCACCAGATATCGCCTATTCCTTCTCTATACTGCATGCATTAGAGTAGTGTAGCATGTTAATGCTTTCGGTTAATCCTATTCTGATGCATAGCCTATCATTGTTGCTACAATTGTTACCCTTACCTGCTATCCTACTGCTTAGTATAGGATGCTAGTGTTCCATCAATGGCCCTACACTCTTGTCCGTCTGCCATGCTATACTACTGGGCCATGATCACTCGGGAGGTGATCACGGGCATATGCTATATACTTTATACTATTACATTACTTATGATACTGTTCGGAGATGGGGCTGAAGGGGCAGGTGGCTGCTACCTCTTGAGCTTGCGTTGGATTTCCCCGAAGAGGAGAGGATGATGCAGCAGAGTAGCGTAGGTATTTCCCTCAGTTTTTGAAAACCAAGGTATCAATCCAGTAGGAGGCCACGCGCAAGTCCCTCGTACCTACACAAAAGCAATAGCTCCTCGCAACCAACGCGATTAGGGATTGTCAATCCCTTCACGGTTACTTACGAGAGTGAGATCTGATAGAGATGATAGGTAATATTTTTGGTATTTTTGATATAGAGTTGCAAAGTGAAAAGTAAAAGCCAAAGTAAAAAAGCAAAGCAAGATTAAAGTGATGGAGATTGATATGATGAGAATAGACCCGGGGGCCATAGGTTTCACTAGTGGCTTCTCTCAAGAGCATAAGTATTCTACGGTGGGTGAACTAATTACTGTTGAGCAATTGACATAATTGAGCATAGTTATGAGAATATCCAGGTATGATCATGTATATAGGCATCACGTCCGAGATAAGTAGATCGAAACGATTCTGCATCTACTACTATTACTCCACTCATCAACCGCTATCCAGCATGCATCTAGAGTATTAAGTTAAAAACAGAGTAACGCCTTAAGCAAGATGACATGATGTAGAGAGATAAATTCATGCAATATGAAATAAACCCCAACTTGTTATCCTCGATGGCAACGATACAATACGTGCCTTGGTGCCCCTACATCACACGGGAAAGGACACCGCAAGATCGAACCCAAAGCTAAGCACTTCTCCCATGGCAAGAACTACCAATCTAGTTGGCCAAACCAAACGGATAATTCGAAGAGACTTGCAAAGATAACCAATCATACATAAAAGAATTCAGAGAAGATTCAAATATTATTCATAGATAGACTTGATCATAAACCCACAATTCATCGGTCTCAACAAACACACCGCAAAAAAAAGATTACATCGAATAGATCTCCACAAGAGAGGGGGAGAACATTGGATTGAGATCCAAAAAGAGAGAAGAAGCCATCTAGCTAATAACTATGGACCCGAAGGTCTGAGGTAAACTACTCACACTTCATCGGAGAGGCTATGATGATGTAGAAGCCCTCCGTGATGATGGCCCTCTCCGGCGGAGCTCCGGAACAGGCCCCAAGATGGGATCTCATGGATACAGAAAGTTGCGGCGGTGGAATTAGGTTTTTGGCTCCGTCCCTGATCGTTTGGGGTCACGTAGGTATATATAGGAGGAAGAAGTACGTCGGTGGAGCTTCGGTGGGCCCACGAGGGTGGGGGCGCGCCTGGGGGTGTAGGCCGCGCCCCCCTACCTCGTGCCCACCTTGAAGCTTCCTTGGCGTACGGTCCAAGTCTCCTGGGTCATATTTGGTGAGAAAATCACGTTCCAGAAAGGTTTATTCCGTTTGGACTCCGTTTGATATTCCGTTTCTTCGAAACACTGAAATAGGAAAAAAACAACAATTCTGGGCTGGGCCTCCGGTTAATAGGTTAGTCCCAACAATAATATAAGAGTGGAAAATAAAGCCCAATATAGTCCAAAGTAGTAGATAATATAGCATGGAGCAATCAAAAATTATAGATACGTTGGAGGCGTATCAGGCATCCCCAAGCTTAATTCCTGCTCGTCCTCGAGTAGGTAAATGATAAAAAGAGAATTTTTGATGCGGAGTGCTACTTGGCATAATTTCAATGCAAATCTTCTTAATTGTGGTATGAATATTCAGATTCGAAAGATTCAAGACAAAAGTTCATATTGACATAAAAAATAATAATACTTCAAGCATACTAACAAAGCAATTATGTCTTTTCAAAATAACATGGCCAAATAAAGTTATCCCTACAAAATCACATGGTCTGGATATGCTCTATCTTCACCACACAAAGTATTTAAATCATGCACGACCCCGATGACAAGCCAAGCAATTGTTTCATACTCTAACATTTTCAAAACTTTTTCAATCTTCACGCAATACATGAGCGTGAGCCATGGATATAGCCATTATATGGAATAGAGTGGTGGTTGTGGAGAAGACAAAAAGAGGGGAAGATAGTCTCACATCAACTAGGCGTATCAACGGGCTATGGAGATGCCCATCAATAGATATCAATGTGAGTGAGTAGGGATTGCCATGCAACGGATGCACTAGAGCTATAAGTATATGAAAGCTCATCAAAACAAACTAAGTGGGTGTGCATCCAACTCGCTTGCTCACGAAGACCTAGGGCAATTTTCAGGAAGCCCGTCATTGGAATATACAAGCCAAGTTCTATAATGAAAAATTCCCACTAGTATATGAAAGTGACAAAATGAGAGACTCTCTATCATGAAGATCATGGTGCTACTTTGAAGCACAAGTGTGGTAAAAGGATAGTAACATTGTCCCTTCTCTATTTTTCTCTCTCTCTCTTTTTTATTTGGGCCTTTTCTCTTTTTTTATGGCCTCTTTTTTTTCTCTTTTTTTTTAATTTTTCGTCCGGAGTCTCATCCCGACTTGTGGGGGAATCATAGTCTCCATCATTCTTTCCTCACTTGGGACAATGCTCTAAAAATTGATGATCATCACACTTATATTTTTCTTACAACTCAACAATTACAACTCGATACTTAGAACAAATATGACTCTATATGAATGCCTCCGGTGGTGTACCGGGATATGCAATAAATCAAGAGTGACATGTATGAAAGAATTATGAACGGTGGCTTTGCCACAAATACGATGTCAACTACATGATCATGCTAGCAATATGACAATGATGGAGCGTGTCATAATAAACGGAACGGTGGAAGTTGCATGGCAATATATCTCGGAATGGCTATGGAAATGCCATAATAGGTAGGTATGGTGGCTGTTTTGAGGAAGGTATATGGTGGGTGTATGATACCGGCGAAAAAGTGCGCGGTATTAGAGAGGCTAGCAATGGTGGAAGGATGGGAAAAAGTGCATATAATCCATGGACTCAACATTAGTCATAAAGAACTCATATACTTATTGCAAAAATCTAGAAGTTATCAAAGAAAAGTATTACGCGCATGCTCCTAGGGGGATAGATTGGTAGAAAAAGACCATCGCTCGTCCCCGACCGCCACTCATAAGGAAGACAATCAATAAATAAATTATGCTCCGACTTCATCACATAACGGTTCACCATACGTGCATGCTACGGGAATCACAAGCTTTAACGCAAGAATTTTTCAAATTAACAACTACTCAACTAGCATGACTCTAATATCACCATTTTTATATCTCAAAACAATTATCAAGCCTCAATCTTTTCTTAGTATTCAACGCACTCAAAAGAAAGTTTCACAAATCTTGAACACCAAGCATATTATTATTAAGCAATTTACCATGCTATTAAGACTCTCAAAATAATCTAAGTGAAGCATGAGAGATCAATAGTTTCTTTAAAACAAATCCACAACCGTGCTCTAAAAGATCTAAGTGAAGCACATAGAGCAAAATTATAACGCTCAAAAAGATATAAGTGAAGCACATAGAGCAAAACTACATAGCTCAAAAGATATAAGTGAAGCACATAGAGTATTCTATCAAATTCAAATCATGTGTGGCTCTCTCAAAAGGTGTGTACAGCAAGGATGATTGTGGCACACTAACAGACAAAGACACAAAAAATACAAGACGCTCCAAGCAAAAACATATCATGTTGGTGAATAAAATATAGCTCCAAGTAAATTACCGATGGAAGTAGACGAAAGAGGGGATGCCTTCCGGGGCATCCCCAAGCTTTGACTCTTTGGTGTCCTTGGATTATCTTGG
>CM038677.1:259329658-259483258 GCA_021605205.1 Aegilops longissima | reverse complement strand
GTCAATGATGATGACAACCCCATGAACTACAATGATCAAGATGGACTTGAATTCACTCTTTGGGTGGAGGATTTGTTGACGGGCACCTGGAGAACCCAAAGGTTGGCCGGGATGCATGGAGAAGTGCCATGACATCTTGGAAAGCTTCACCCAGCCACGAAGAGAAGGATGGATGCCCCATGACCGAAGCTTACTGTGCAGCCGCAAGCCATTATGGGCTCGGCTGGGTTAACCCTAGTAGTGACGCTGGCTGGGCGGTACTACGAGATGTAGAAGAACGGTAGGATTGATGGGTACGGCAGGTAGCGAGTAAGAACTCTTTGGAAGACCCTGTTTCATTCGTCCGCCTTCAAACACCATGAAGTGCGAAGACTTTAAAGGAGGGAATGATTCTTGCGGGAAAGTCGCAAACCTCTGCAGAGTTAAAGATCTAATCGATTAGCCGTGTCCCGATTACGGACAATTTGAGCCTCTGGAACTTGGAAGTATTCGAAATCTCAACACTAAAACTAATGAATTAATTTGAGGGTTTTATGACTTAATAATTTGGGAATGAGATATTGGTTGGCGGAACCATCTCAATAACTACCAACAATTGTAGTAATTTGCAAGCAAGTCCACCGTAGTAGGGAAAAATTTGCTTTTAGCAAAATGATGAAACTTAGAGCTCCACAGCCAAAATGCATATAGTGATAGTAAGTTTATTATTGTTATTCTTCATGACTTGCCACTTATTCAAAAGCTGACCTACATGGCTGCAACGCCTTATGTTGCGTAGGTATATTCGATCGAGTGAGGCTACGCTCGCGCTTGGCGATTGCCCTTTGAGTCGGATGGACTCGCTTTACTTGACGCTCCAAAGCATTAGTAGTTTATTTCTCATGAGTTGGCCTTGAGCCGAATTTATTCCCTTGTAATAAAGACTCTATATGAGAATCGTAATGATATTCAGGTGTGATTGAACTTTGATTACTTTATCGATGTAATCGTGAGTACCAAAGATGATCTTGGGATGGTACAGATACGTAGATTTGACGATTTTGGGTCGGTCGCTCTGAGAGATGGTATCGAGCACACGCTGACCGTGAGATCATAACCCCTAGGATCGGAAAGCCATAGGAAGAGACCATTTACTTTATATCCTTATCATTCCGTAATTCTCCCTGTTCATTTCTAACTCCTCTCGATTTTCAACATTCTAGATGGCCGTCGAGTTCACCCCGTTTTGCTACGGAGTTTTGCCAGCCCGATGAGACGATGCCCTTGAAGAAAGCTGGTCCAGATGGTGAAGAAGCTGAAGATCGCTCTACCCTTGATCACCGAAGCCAACCAATGCACTTCCGCGGACACCCGCCATGAGGATTGAGGTGCATATTCCCGGAGAACCTTCGGAGGACACACGGAGCCTATTGACTTTGAGTTCACCGAGTTCAACTGGATCATCGGAAGGGACGTGGCGATCTATCGAGCACTTGGACATCTCCGAGAGGAGTACTGAGCCGAGCTCGATCCTCGAGACCTCGCCATGGTTTCTCACGGGGCAAGGAATGGAGATATCATCCGTGCTGCTGATGACGACTCCACTCTCTCTACATCCAGGACTTGGAGTGTCTTCTCGGAAAAGACTCGCCAGAACTCAAGACACACTGAAGCTTTTGTTCCGTGAACTGAACCGGAGGAGAAGGCACGCGAGACTTCCTTAACCATGAGGAAGAAGTCGCGGACTTCATGGAGACAGTCGATGACCTGAAGATGAAGCTTGCCGCGATAGAGGAAAAGATGGACTTGGGAGAGGACCTTTATCCAAGTGGAGATGAAGGACCCCTCGTGAGTAATGATCAGGATTATGAAGGGAGTTCCACTGAAGGAAGCCGCAAGAGGAGGCGCCACAACAGAGGACGCAAGGATTATTGATGAAGACTTTTTAGTCGACCACCATGTTATTTTTACTTTTCGTCGATCAGTTAGGCCGATATTTCGATTAGTCATGAGCTTTTGTAATCGAGTTTGAACCATGTTTGAGTGGAATGAATAAATGATTGGTGTGTTTTATGATTGTGCATTCATATGGGTAGTGTTATTTCTCATAGACCATTGTTCTATTCTAATTCTCTCGTCCACTCCAAAACACCAGATGCCTCCGAGACGTGACACTGGTTTTCCGCCGGAGCTCACCCAGCTGCTCCAGCAACAGAATGCCCTTATGCAGCTACTCATCCAGAATCAGAACAACAACGCCAACAATCCACCGCCACCACCCCCTGTGGACAACTTGACTCGATTTCTGAGACTAAATCCGCCAGTGTTCTCTAGTAGCACTGAGCCGATTGTGGCTGATGATTGGCTCCATAAAGTCGGAAGAGAGCTAATCAACATTGGATGCACCGATGCAGAGAAGGTGCGCTTTGTCACGATCAACTTGATGGACCTGCAGCTTCTTGGTGGGAGAACTACACCGCCACCTATCCCATTGGTGCCATCACATGGGATCAATTCCAGCAGAGCCTTCCGACCGCTCATGTCTCACTGGAGCCATGAGTCCGAAGAAGCGTGAGTTCCGCAAATTACGCCGGGGAACCGACAGGCACAAGACGTGGATGAATTCAGCAAGCTCGCCGCTATGCCCCGGATGATGTGGCCACAGATGCATAAGCAGAGAAGTTCCTTGAGGGACTCAATGATGAACTGAGCATGCAGCTTATTGTGGCTACCTTCAACAACTACCGGGAGCTGGTAGACAAGGCCACCATACTTGAAGGCAAGCAGCAGCAGATAGAAAGCCGCAAGCGGAAGTACAGCCAGGGGAAGCACAACTCGGGAGCTCAGCAAGCCCGTTATGCACCATACTCAGGAGGGCACACCCATCATAACCATGGAGGTCATAACCATGGAGGAAATGGGAACAACCGCAGCCAGGACAACAAGTCGGGCCATGGCAATGGCAATGGAAACGGTAATGGCAATCAGCACCGTTCTGCCCGGCTTCAAGGATCTGAGCCACATCACCGCTTCAAGTGCCGAAGACAGGGGCACTACGCCACCGACTGCCCGAGGCTAAGCGGAGGAATGGAAACGGCAATGGAGGCTCAAATGAAGAAGCCCAATCCGTTCCCTCGTGCTCGGGTGAACCACATCGACGTGAGGACGCCTATGATCAGCCGGACACGTGGTTGGTAAGTTTTATTGAATTCACGCTCAGTATTGGTACTCTTTGATTACGTGCAACGATTCATTCATATCAAGGGTAGTTGTGGAAAAGTACGGTTGCCCACTAAAACCCTTAGAAGCCCCTTCGCGTCGGCCCGCAGAGGAGAAATGATGGCAGCTTAGGCTGTCATGCAACCCTCAACATCGGGAACCATAAATTTCCGCAGACCTCATAGTGTTGGAAACCCGGACCTTGGATGTAATCCTAGGCATGGATTGGTTGACGAAGTTTGAAGGAACATAGACTGTGCAGCAAGTCTATTCTGCTCACCACCCGGAGCGTAAGAGGATCAAGTATGTAGCCAGCACAGCCAGATGAAGAATCAGTGAATTCCCTCACGGGAGTTGTTCAGAGGAAGTGCCAGAGGTGCAAGATTTTCCCGATGTGTTCCTGAGGAATTACGTGAATGCCACCGGACAGGGACATTGAATTTCTGATCGAGTTATTGCCCAAGGCACAGCCCCAATATCCAAGAGACCTTATCGGATGCCACCGAATGAGTTGAAAGAGATCAAGGATCAAATTAATGAGTTATTGGAGAAAGGATATATTCGGCCAAGCTCATCACCTTGGGGAGCCCCAGTTCTTTTGGTAGAGAAGAAGGATGGAAGCTTGAGGATGGTTGTGGATTATCGTATGCTGAACGAAGTAACCATCAAGAACAAGTACCCTCTACCGATGATTAATGATCTGTTTGATCAGCTAGTAGGAGCCAAGGTATTCTCTAAGATCGATCTTCGATCAGGGTATCATCAGTTGAAGATCCGTGAAAAGGATATACCCAAAACAGCATTCACTACCAGGTATGGTTTATATGAGTATACCGTCATGTCATTTGGATTGACTAATGCTCCTGCATACTTCATGAATTTGATGAACAAGGTATTTATGGAATATCTGGACAAGTTTGTCGTGGTGTTCATCGATGATATATTGATTTTCTCAAGAGCAAGGAAGAGCATAAGGAACATTTGCGCCTAGTTCGGAGAAACTTCGAGAACATCAGCTGTATGCCAAGTTCAGCAAATGTGAATTTTGGCTGAAGGAAGTTGGATTCCTCGGACATGTTATTTCAGAGAAGGAATAGCAGCTTGATCCCGCCAAGGTTGAATCAGATCACCGATTGGCGGCCACCCACCTCACCAAGGAGATCCGCAGTTTTCTCGGACTCGCAGGATATTATCGGAGGTTCATTGAGAACTTCTCGAAGATTTCCAAGCCCATGACTGAGCTGTTGAAGAAGGAAGCCAAGTATGTTTGGACCGAGGAATGTGAAGCCAGTTTTCAGAATTGAAGAAACGGTTGGTCACAGCCCGTGTTGATTTTGCGGACATACACAAGGAATACCAGGTTTATTAGACGCTTCTCGTCAAGGACTCGGAGGAGTACTCATGCAGGAAGGAAAAGTTGTAGCTTATGCCTCCATAACCATCGACCTCATGAGATGAATTATGCCACACATGATTTTGAGTTAGCAACAGTAGTGCATGCACTCAAGACTGAGACATTTCCTCATCGGAAACCGCTATGATGTTTACACAGATCACAAGAGCTTGAAGTATATTTTCACGCAGAAGGAATTGAACCTCAGCGGAGGAGATGGCTAGAGTTGATAAAGGACTATGACATGAGATTGCATTACCACCCGGTAAAGCTAATGTTGTAGCAGATGCTTTGAGCCGTAAGAGTTATGTGAATACTCTACAGCAGGATGATTACCCCAGAGTTAGTCGATGACCTCGAGGTCTCTCGATCGAGATAGTTCCAAAAGGATTCGTTGCAACTCGAAGTACAGTCCACTTTGGCCGAAAGGATTCGTGAAGCCCGTAAGTCGGACAAGGAAATTGATGAGATAAAGCAAAAGATGGATGAAGGAAAAGCTAAAGGATTCCGTAAGGATGAACACGGAACTATATGGTTCGAGGATCGATTTATGTGCCCAATGATCCCGAACTCAGGAAGCTAATTCTTCAGAGGCTCATGATTCACCGTACTCGATTCACCCCGTAACACCAAGATGTACTGGATTTGAAGGAAAGTTTCGTGACGGTATGAAGAAGGATATTGCCGAGCACGTAGCAGATGTCGATGTTTGTCAACGAGTAAAGGCAGAACATCGAAGCCAGCAGGTTACTTCAACCTTTGCCGATTCCTGATTGGAAATGGGAGAAACTTGGAATGGATTTCATCACGGGATTACCCAGACCCGCTCAGGTTATGATTCTATCTGGGTAGTGGTTGATCGTTTGACCAAGGTAGCTCACTTCATTCCGTGAAGACTACCTATACCAGTGCTAAGTTGGCCAAGATATACATGACCAGGATCGTATGTCTACATGGAGTTCCAAGGAAAATCGTGTCGATAGAGGAACACAGCTTTACCTCAAAGTTTTGGAAGCGCTTGCATGAAACTTTGGGTACGAGGCTGGAATTCAAGACAGCTTTTCATCCGCAGCATGATGGATGAACCGAGAGAGTCAATAAGATTCGGAGGACATGTTGAGAGCTTGTGTGCTAGACTATGGGTCTAGCTGGGATGATAATTTTCCATACGGAGAGTTCTCATACAACAACAGCTTATCAATCCATCAAGATGGCCCTTTCAAGCTCTATACGGAAGAAGGTGCGAACACCATTGATGTGGGATAGTGTTGGAGATCGATCACTTTTCGGTTCCGCCTTATCAGGATTCCAAGAGAAAGTCAAGTTGATTCGAGACAGGCTCAAGATAGCACACCAAGACGGTAAGAGTTATGCCGACAAGAAGCGCAAGGAAGTGACTTACGAAGTAGGAGACCGAGCATATCTTCGTGTGTCTCACTTCGTGGAATCAAGAGGTTTGGTGTCAAGGGAAAGTTAGCACCCGATTCATTGGCCCTACAAAATCCTCGAAAGTCGTGGAGAAGTTGCTTACAAGTTGGAATTGCGGAAGGATTGTCCGGAGTTCATGATGTCTTCCATGTTTCTCACCAAGAAGTGTCATGCCGACATGGCCGATGTTCCGTTGAGAGACACAAAGGTCCCTAGAGGCCATACAGCTTGACAAAGATCTGACCTACAAGGAGAAACCCGTCCGAATTCTCGAGACTGCGAGCAGAGTCACCCGCAGCAAGGTCATCAAGTTTTGTAAGGTGCCGTGGAGTCATCACACCGAGGAAGAAGCCACCTGGGAGCGCGAAGAAGACCTTCTTCGAGATCACCCGCACCTATTTGCTAGCCAACCCGAATCTCGAGGGCGAGATTCATCTTAAGGTGGGTAGGTTTGTAACATCCCAAATTTCCTATTTGGAATGTTTTACAATTATAGCTAAGCATCCTATGCATCATGTTTGAATTTGAATGCCATTTGGAGTTTCAGAAGAGATTTGAGTTTTGAATTTGAATTCAAACTTTGGCAAGTGGGAAACATTTCAAAAACTAAGCCTGATAAATACTTGATCAAAAGTATGAGAGGAGTAAACATGACACTCCAAAAATATCAGAGGAAAACATTGCCAAAAGTTTTGGATTCAAATCTGAATTTTATTTGAATTTGAAAAAATGGATTTTATAAAGTTTGGATTTTGCCTTTGAAAAATGTTCAAATGATAGGAATATTCCCCGATCATTTTGGTATATATATACCCTATATAAAATATTTATAGTTTAGGTTTTATATCTGTTTTGTTTTATTAAAAATAAAATTTCAAAAAAGAGAAACCCCCAGCGCCACCAGCCCTCTGCCCAGCCAGCAATAAACCCCCACCAACCAGGCCCATCGAGCCGCCCAACCAGCCCAGCCAATGAGGCCAACAGACCGCCTCACCTCAACCTCGCTCGAAACCCCTTGGGCTCGGTCGCCCGCCGCCCCACCCCTCCCTCTCTCTCCGCAGTGGCCCCCCGCCTTCAACCTCGCCACGCCACACCCACGATCGCGGATCTCATGAGATCCGGATCCCGATCCTCCCGATCGCCCCGAAGCAAGGCCGAGGCCCCGCCTATTTAAGCCGCCGCCCACACCCCATTCCCCCTAGCCCTCGCCGACCCCTCTTCCTCTCACTCAAGGCCACGGAGACCAGTCCCGCCACCGCCATTTTCATCACTGTCGCCGCCCTAGCCACCCCGACCCCCACCGACTCCACCACACGCCTCCCGACCTCGTCCGCACCGGCCACCACTGTCGACCTCCCGACGACCGGAGCCATCAACGACTCGTCGTCGCCGCCATTGCCGCCGAGCTCCGGTAAGTCACCGGAGACCCTCCCCGTCTGATGCGGAATCTACGGCGTAGATTAGACCCTCAAGGGGTACGCTTTTAAAAACCGCCTGTTCGGCCGGTTCATTCGGTTTAGTTTTTAGGTTAGGGTTTTATTTATTAGCCCGGCCCAACTAGTTTAACCCTAGGCCCCTTTTAGGTTATATTACGCTCAGTGCACAGTTTAGGCCCATTAGGCCCTTTTTCTTTTATTTTTGTTTTCTGTTTTAACAGAATAGTTCCTGTTTTGAAAAATTCATATCTTTTATTCTGTTTATTATTTTTAGGTGATTCTTTTTTTTTGGTTTGCAAATTTTCTATAGTTTCTGTAGAATATATATTTAGCTATGTTAAAATTAATTAAAATTGCTTTAATTTAGTTTTAGTCAGAATAGTAAATCTGCTATAACTTGAGTTAGAAAAATTATTTTTGGATGATTCTTTTGTCCCAACTTTATTTTGACATTGCCAAACCATAGAAATTAATTTGGGTATTTTAGGATTAATAAAAAATAGTTTTAAGCAGAATCTTGTTAATCCTAATTAATTAACTAGCTACTGTTTTCCTATTAATTTAATTAGTAAATAAATTTATTTTTAACATGTGATTGATTATTCTAGGATAGTTCTGTCACTTTATAGGATGAACTTTTATTTATAATAAATAAAAGTTTTATTTTATTTTTCTTAATAGAAATTGAATTAGGCCTAATAGGAGTTTCTTAATAGATTTTAAATTAATTCCTTTTGCTCCTAGTTGTTTAGTGAAATCTTTTCTGTTAAGTTAACATAAAACCATGATTAGGTTATGTTGGGTAAATTTTTGTTATATAAAACTATTCTAGTTATTGTTTGAAGTAGGAAAAGCTTTGAGTTGGTTTTCTTTGAGTTTTCCCTTTGGGTTTTGCTTTGTTGGTTTTTGTGTGTTACTTTGTTATGCTATTGTGTTATGTGATCCTATTGCTATATGCTTATTGTGATTTGTTTGTCTCGGTAGAGTTTCCGGAGTGCTGAAGCTTGCTACTACTTAATCTTTAGCTTACGAGGATCATCAGAAGGCAAGTTTTGATCATGTTATTTTCTATACCTATGTTTTTGTGCATTAGAAATTGTCACCACCCCACCATGCATGCAGTAGTTGAAATTTTGAAGTTATTAATCTTGAGTAGTATCATGTGGTAGGATGAACCAATCCTTGTTACCATGACCCCGGACTAAGTAGTTTACTTTGCTATGCTCGAGACGGGTTTTGGTTGAGTGAAATTCATAAGCAAGATGTGAGAGTCAATGATGATGACAACCCCATGAACTACAATGATCAAGATGGACTTCGAATTCACCATCGGGTGGAGGATTTGTTGACGGGCACCCTCGAGAACCCAGTGGTTGGCGGGATGCATGGAGAAGTGCCATGACATCTTGCGGAAAGCTTCACCCAGCCACGAAGAGAAGGATGGATGCCCCATGACCGAAGCTTACATGCAGCCGCAAGCCATTATGGGCTCTGCTGGGTTAACCCTAGTAGTGACGCTGGCTGGACGGTACTACGAGATGTAGAAGAACGGTAGGATTGATGGGTACCGCAGTAGCTGTAAGAACTCTTTGGAAGACCCTGTTTCATTCGTCCCGTCTTCAAACACCATGAAGTGCGAAGACTTTAAAGGAGGGAATGATTCTTGCGGGAAAAGTGCGCAAACCTCTGCAGAGTTTAAAGATCTAATCGATTAGCCGTGTCCCCGGTTACGGACAATTTGAGCCTCTGGAACTTGGAAGTATTCGGAAATCTCAACACTAAAACTAATGAGTTAATTTGAGGGGTTTTATGACTTAATAATTTGGGAATGAGATATTGGTTGGCGGAACCATCTCAATAACTACCAACAATTGTAGTAATTTGCAAGCAAGTCCACTGTAGTCCACTGTAGTAGGGAAAAATTTGCTTTTTTGCAAAATGATGAAACTTAGAGCTCCACAGCCAAAATGCATATAGTGATAGTAAGTTTATTATTGTTATTCTCTTCATGACTTGCCAGCTTATTCAAAAAGCTGACCTACATGGCTGCAACGTCTTATGTTGCAGAGGTATATTCCGATCAGGAGTGAGGCTACGCTCCGCGCTTGGCGATTGCCCTTTGGAGTCGGATGGACTCGCTTTACTTCGACGCTTCCGCAGCATTAGTAGTTTATTTCTCATGAGTTGGCCTTGAGCCGAATTTATTCCCTTGTAATAAAGACTCTATATGAGAATCGTGTAATGATATTCAGGTGTGATTGAACTTTGATTACTTTATCGATGTACTGTGAGTACCAGCATGATCTTGGGATGGTACAGACACAGAGATTTGACCGATTTTGGGTCAGGTCGCTACATTTGGGTATCCTATGAAGACACACTTCCCCGATTTGGGTTCGAGCTTATCAGGTTGAAGGATTTTCACATAAGCATCGCAACCCCAAACTTTAAGAAACCACAGTTCATACGGTGTCGTCTCAACGGCTTTAGATGGTGCCCTATTTAACATGAATGTAGTTGTCTCTAATGCATAACCCCAAAACGATAGTGGTAAATCGGTAAGAGACATCATAGATCGCACCATATCTAATAAAGTATGGTTACGACGTTCGGACACACCATTACGCTGTGGTGTTCCAGGTGGCGTGAGTTGTGAAACTATTCCACATTGTTTTAAATGAAGACCAAACTCGTAACTCAAATATTCGCCTCCACGATCAGATCGTGGAAACTTTATTTTCTTGTTACGATGATTTTCCACTTCACTCTGAAATTCTTTGAACTTTTCAAATGTTTCAGACTTGTGTTTCATTAAGTAGATATACCCATATATGCTCAAATCATCTGTGAATGTCAAAAAATAACGATACCCGACGCGAGCCTCAACACTCATTGTACCGCATACATCAGTATGTATTATTTCCAATAAGTTAGTGGCTCGCTCCATTGTTCTGGAGAACGGAGTCTTAGTCATCTTGCCCATGAGGCATGGTTCGCAAGCATCAAGTGATTCCAAAAGCCCATATGCATGGAGTTTCTTCATGCGCTTTACACCAATATGACCTAAACGGCAGTGCCACAAATATGTTGCACTATCATTATTAACTTTGCATCTTTTGGCATCAATATTATGAATATGTGTATCACCACGATCGAGATTCAACAAAAATAGACCACTCATCAGGGGTGCATGACCATAAAAGATATTACTCATATAAATAGAACAACAATTATTCTCTGATTTAAATGAATAACCGTCTCGCATCAAACAAGATCCAGATATAATGTTCATGCTCAACGTTGGAACCAAATAACAATTATTCTGGTCTAAAACTAATCCCGAAGGTAGATGTAGAGGTAGCGTGCCGACGGTGATCACATCGACCTTGGAACCATTTTCGACGCGCATCGTCACCTCGTCCTTAGCCAATCTTCGTTCAATACGTAGCCCCTATTTTGAGTTGCAAATATGAGCAACAGAACCAGTATCAAATACCCAGGCGCTACTACGAGCATTAGTAAGGTACACATCAATAACATGTATATCAAATATACCTTTCACATTGCCATCCTTCTTATCCGCCAAATACTTGGGGCAGTTCCGCTTCCAGTGACCAGTCCCCTTGCAGTAGAAACACTCAGTTTCAGGCTTAGGTCCAGACTTGCGCTTCTTCCCGAGAGCAGCAACTTGCTTGCTATTCTTCTTGAAGTTCCCCTTCTTTCATTTGCCCTTTTTCTTGAAACTAGTGGTCTTGTTAACCATCAACACTTGATGCTCCTTCTTGATTTCTACCTCCACGACCTTGAGCATTGCGAAGAGCTCGGGAATCGTCTTGTTCATCCCTTGCATATTACAGTTCATCACGAAGCCTTTATAGCTTGGTGGCAGTGATTGAAGAACTCTGTCAATGACACTATCATCTGGAAGATTAACTCCCAGCTGAGTCAAGTGGTTATGGTACCCAGACATTATGAGTATGTGTTCACTGACAGAACTGTTCTCCTCCATCTTGCAGCTATAGAACTTGTTGGAGACTTCATATCTCTCAACTCGGGCATTTGATTGAAATATTAACTTCAACTCCTGGAACATCTCATATGCTCCATGACGTTGAAAACGTATTTGAAGTCCCGATTCTAAGCCATAAAGCATGGCACACTGAACTATCGAGTAGTCATCAGATTTAGCTTGCCAGCCATTCATAACGTCAGCAGCTGCTCCTGTAGTAGGCCTTGCACCTAGCGGTGCATCAAGGACATAATTCTTTTCTGCAGCAATGAGGATAATCCTCAAGTTATGGACCCAGTCAATGTAGTTGCTACCATCATCTTTCAACTTAGCTTTCTCTAGGAACACATTAAATTTCAAGGGAACGGTAGCACGGGACATTGATCTACAACATAGATATGCAAAAACTATCAGGACTAAGTTCATGATAAATTTAAGTTCAATTAATCATATTACTTAAGAACTCCCACTTAGATAGACATCCCTCGAGTCATCTAAATGATCACGTGATCCATATCAACTAAACCATGTCCGATCATCACGTGAGATGGAGTAATTTTTAATGGTGAACATCTCTATGTTGATCATATCTACTATATGATTCACGTTCGATCTTTCGGTCTCCAGTGTTCCGAGGCCATGTCTGTACATGCTAGGCTCGTCAAGTTTAACCTGAGTATTCCGTGTGCAAAACTGTCTTGCACCTGTTGTATGTGAAAGTAGAGCTTATCACACCCGATCATCACGTGGTGTCTCAGCACAATGAACTGTCGCAACGGTGCATACTCAGGGAGAACACTTATACCTTGAAATTTTAGTGAGGGATCATCTTATAATGCTACCGCTGAACTAAGCAAGATAAGATGCATAAAAGATAAACATCACATGCAATCAATATATGTGACATGATATGGCCATCATCATCTTGTGCCTTTCATCTCCATCTCCAAAGAACCGTCATGATTTCCATCATCACCAGCTTGACACCTTGTTCTCCATCGTAGCATCGTTGTCGTCTCGCCAACTATTGCTTCTACAACTATCGCTAACGCATAGTGATAAAGTAAAGCAATTACATGGTGATTGGATTTCATACAATAAAGCGACAACCATAAGGCTCCTGCCAGTTGGTGGTAACTTCTACAAAACATGATCATCTCATACAACAACATATATCACATCATGTCTTGACCATATCACATCACAACATGCCCTGCAAAAACAAGTTAGACTTCGTCTACTTTGTTGTTGCAAGTTTTACATGGCTGCTATGGGCTTCTAGTAAGAACCGTTCTTACCTACGCATCAAAACCACAACGATGTTTCATCAAGTTTGTTGTTTTAACCTTCAACAAGGACCGGTCGTTGTCGGTGTCAAAACCGGCGGATCTCGGGTAGGGGGTCCCGAACTGTGCGTCTAGGCGGATGGTAACAGGAGACAAGGGACACAATGTTTTTACCCAGGTTCGGGCCCTCCCGATGGAGGTAAAACCCTACTCCTGCTTGATTAATATTGATGATATGGGTAGTACAAGAGTAGATCTACCACGAGATCAGAGAGGCTAAACCCTAGAAGATAGCCTATGGTATGATTGTTGTTCGTCCTATGGACTAAAACCCTCCGGTTTATATAGACACCGAAGAGGGCTAGGGTTACACAGAGTCGGTTACAATGGGAGGAGATCTACATATCCGTATCGCCAAGCTTGCCTTCCACGCCAAGGAAAGTCCCATCCGGACACGGGACGAAGTCTTCAATCTTGTATCTTCATGGTCCAGGAGTCGGCCAAAGGTTATAGTCCGGCTATCCAGACACCCCCTAATCCAGGACTCCCTCAGTAGCCCCCGAACCAGGCTTCAATGACAGCGAGTCCGATGCGCAGATTGTCTTCGGCATTGCAAGGAGGGTTCTCCAAATTCCGTGTACCTGTTGAATAGTGTCCGGCTCCCTGTGAATATTGCGCTCCTTGGCTTCCGCGCCCAATAATGGCCATCTTCGACGTGTCAAACAAATGCGAAAAGCCAGGGTGTTTTACATTTACCCTCCTAGCTACACAAATGAGCTCTCTATTCCATCATGGCCGGTCGTCGTAGCTCCTCCTCTCGCCCTCCCAGTCCTCAACTTGGAGATTGGAGGAGATGTTCCATCCCGCACAGCGAGCTAGTGGTGCTCCAAGCCAAGGGATTCCTCCCCCCGGCCTACATGGTCCCGGTTCGAGCCGGACTTGCCACCTATAATGGCGGAGAGCAAGCGAAGAGTGTCCCTAATCCCTCAAAAGGAGAGCGGGTATGCCTTATCCCTTATTTGATAAGAGGGCTCGGATTTCCAATTCATCCGTTTCTCCGGGGGCTGCTGGAGTTCTATGGCCTCCAGCTGCACAACCTTACGCCAGCCTCCATATTGCATATCGCGGGCTTCGTAGCCCTTTGCGAGCTATTTTTGGGCTGCGAGGCTCATTTCGCGCTGTGGAAGAAGCTGTTCTGCCTCGTGCCCCGTTCTCAGGAGGGGTCGATATATCAAGTGGGCGGAGCCGAACTATGGCGCATTGCCGGGACCGGATATCTATCCGAAACCCCAAAGAAGGTGTCTGAAGACTGGCCTTCAGAATGGTTTTATATAGAAGATGTCCCCCTGCCGGACCCTATTCGGATCGGCCTCCCTGAGTTTGATAATGCTCCTTTGAAGAAGCGCCTAAGCTGGCATCCATGGAGCCCTCAGAAGGAGAATGACAAGGACGTCCTTTACCTGATGAGCCGGATAAGTTTGTTAGCTCATTCCGGACTGACCATGATCGAGGTCATGGCCACATGCATTATGCGGGGGGTGCAGCCGCTTCAGTATAGAGGCCACCCCATGTGGGATTTCAACGGGGAGGATGATGCCACCCGCTGCGGCCGTAAGGGGCCGGAATCGGTTGCCGCTCTGACGAAGATCTTGTCCGCATTGTACAAGGGAGAAGAGGAGGAATTTCTCTGCGTCAATCCACAGGGCGGATTTTCTATGTACAATCCCCCAAACTGGGTAAGCGGACACTTCTTTTTGCCCATATGTTCCATATTCCCGTAGTTAAGCATCTCATCCTGTGATTTCGACGCAGGAACTGCGCCAGGCCGTAAAGGATATAAACAGCCCTCCTCCACAACCCGAGGATCCGGAATGGTCCCTCGATCCGGCCTCCCAAGAGGATCCGGACATATCCGTGGAGCTAATCGATGGGGTATTTTACCAACTGAGCATCGACAATACCTTGGTGGCTATTACAGCCGATTATCCTGGACTGCTCCCCGCCTCACAGGTAACCGAGACCGAAGTCCCAATACTTCGAAGATGATCCGTCCGTGCTTATTTTTTATCACCGTATACCAATGGTACTTCGCAGGGGAGGATCTCGAGGTGGAATGCCGAGCCTGCGGCGAGTAGCCAACAAGGGACCGCGAGGGCGGGCATGCTGAAGAGACACGCAGTCCGGGTCGAGGCACCGGCGCAGCAATAAGGCGTGCCGCCTTATTCCAAGGTATTATTCTTGCGATGCATACTAACGCCCGTGCTCTTTTTAGGAAAAAGAGGGCTCGCCGGACTATATCCAGAGAGGTTGCCAATCGCGCCTACACCAGGCAGGCTCCAAAGCTCGGTCCAGAAGCAGAGGCAAACACGAGGCATGCGTCGGACGCTCCTCCGACAGAGGATGCGGATAGACTGTCCGCCACCAATTCCGAGGTGGAGAGTGCCATGAATCACAGGCGCCGCCGGACAGTTCTTCGCAACACTTGTTTCTCCCAAGAGGCATTGGATGCCTTCAACTTGGGAGCTGCGTACCTCCGTGCCGCTCAAAATGGTCTAGCCAGGGCCACGGAGCAGTATGTAAAAGACATACGGGTGAGAAAATTTGATGATTATATATATACATAAGTAGCCCCCGAGACTTGAAACAGTTAGAATAACTGATTTAAGGATCATTTATTATGTAGGTTCTTCTGTAAAAGAATACCCCATCGTCCCAGAGCTGGAAGAGTGCAAAGCCCAACTTCAGTCAAGACTAGCCACAACAGGGGAGCCCAAGAAGACCCCCTCTGTTATTATATGCCTCAATTGATAAGTATTATGTAGAGTGGGGCGTGTAGGCAAGTCTGACAATAAAATTGCAGATGGCGCCGGATTAGATCCGGAGAAGCAGCAACTCCTACGCCAGCTAAAGGCTGGCGAGAGCGTGCTTACAAAGGTGAGGTGGGAGAAGAATGATCTCCAAGATGCCAACACCCAGCTGGGCGTGGAACTAAAGGATGTTCGTGCCCAACTGTCGGACTCCATTAAGGAGAATCGGCAGCTTCGACGCTGCATGTTTAGTAAGTGCTTGAACGAACTTTGAAAAAGAGTTCGGCGAGGAAGTCGACTAACAGAGTTATGTCTCAGAGGTATGCTCACTGTGTCGCCCTCAGAGGAAATGCCTGTTCTACGGGTGACCTTCTTCCCGAAGTTTACAACCGCATTTAACGAAGTTCGCAGGTGGTGAAAGGCGCCGCCAGGCCTTGTGGCTATCTGTCTCCATGCCCAAGGCCTTGGAGAGCTTGCAGAGAGGCTTAAGGGAGCGCGCGCGCTCCAATTATGGAAGATATCGGCTGCCGTCAAGGCGCCAGGAGGCTCGGGCCATGGTGAAGACGCGGTACACGGCTGACCCAAACCACATGGCCGAGGTCGACTGTGGGGCCCGATGGGAAGGAGATCCTGTGAGTTTAGTGTACGCCGTAGAGTTGGTCATTAATATTCCCAACAGGATCTGTAAACTAGACAGCCTGTTGGATGGTATTGAAGAGGAATATACCTGTCAAATTGACTATGTAATTTAAGATGACATGTAAGATGCCTTCTAGCCGGATTGTAGATCGCTTGTCATGGCGGACCTTTTCGCTTCAACCTCGGGACCCGATAGTCCGGAGTGTGTCCGAATACCCTCTCGCTATGTAAGAACCGGGCATGCATGGAGATCAGCGAGGGGTCATTAGTGCTTGAATGCATAAGTGCCCAACTAGTTATGTTATATTACATGGTTAGTAAGAAACATCTTTCGTGGAGAATAGTTCCGTTAGGGGTTCCTTTCACTCGAGGCATGCCCTAAAGTGCATGTCTCGATCATGTAAAAGCGTAAAAGCATCCGGGGCGGATAAATAAACGAGTGAGAAATCATCTTTAGTTCACCGATCGAATATTCCCTTAAGAACGCTAGCTTTCGGCTTCACCCAATCTGAGGTACACATCCGCTGACCCGCAAGAATAATCGCAGAGGTGCTCCTTTACCGCCTAGCCGAACAATCGGGAACGAGGGGTAAGCACAGAGCCAGCAACCCAGCTTGGCCAAAACTTAAGTCATATCGATGCATATAATGGTGAATAAAAGGTACATGCGAAGTGTGACACATGTGTTGGGCATGAAGCTCAGATAAATAAGCTTCATTAAAGAAGCCCCTGTGTATAATGAGCGCAGATAAGCGTGTCAGTTGTGTGTGAACAAGGTGCGAACGAGCCCTTAAAGGCTGTAAGAGAAAGGGAGGGAGAAGGAGAGAAATATAAGACAGCTAATGTGTAAAAAAATAGACAGAGGAAGGAGACGAACACAGAGTCCGGCGCTAGGCGTAGAATCTTCAGAGACGGGCTGCGTTCCATGGGTTCGGCTCGAGTCGGTTATCCGATGCATCTCGCAGATGGTACGCTCCACCAGTCAGGACTTGGTCAATAATAAAGGGACCTTCCCATTTGGGCTTGAGTTTGTTATTTTTCTTGTCCGGCAGGCGCAGAACTAACTCGACAACATTGTAAGTTTTGGCCCGTACTTCTCTGCTTTGGTATCTTCGAGCCTGCTGTTGATAGAATGTGGAACGGCTTTTGCCACGCCACGCCCTCCTCCAAGGCGCCAAACTGTCCTGCCGATCGAAGTTCGGCTTCTCTTTCTTCGCATATGTGCACGCGAGGTGAGTCATGAATTATGTCGCAGGCGTAACCACCTCGTGCCGTATACCATAAAGAATGGTGTATCCGTGGTGCGATTCGGCGTGGTCCGCAGCCCCAGTACGGAGTCGAGCTCCTCTACCCAAAGGCGTGTTAGATTCCTTGAGGGACCGCACTAATCTGGGTTTGATGCCGCCATGATTAGACCATTTGCTCGCCGACTTGACCGTTAGTTTGTGGGTGATAGATCAAGCATAGTCAAGCTTGATGCCCATGTTTTTGCACCAGAGTTTGACCTCGTCGGCCGTAAAGTTCGTGCCATTATCAGTGATGATGTTGTGGGCGACGCCATAACGGTGTACGACCCCGATATGAAGTCTATCACCGGTCCAGATTCGCCGCCTTAACAGCTTGGCCTCTATCCATTTGGTGAATTTATCCACCATGACCAGAGGTATTTTTGCTTGTGGTTTCTCCTTTAAGGGGTCCAACCATGTCAAGCCCCTGCACCGTGAAGAGCCAGTGATGATTATAGTTTGGAGGGCGGTGGGTGGCATATGGCTTTGGTTAGCAAAGAGCTGGCAACCGACGCATCGTTGGACTAAGTCCTGAGCATCTGTCTGGGCCGTCGGCCAATAAAATCTTGTACGGAAGGCCTTTCTTACAAGGGCCCGGCTGCGGCATGGTGCCCGCCGAGTCCGCATGAATTTCAGCCGAAGATTCCGCCTTCCTCTTCGGAGATACACCTTTGAAGGACTCCGTGGTGCTTTTCTTATAAAGCTCTCCTCATGGACTTTATAGGCTTTAGATCGCCGCACTATGCAGCGTGCCTCGCTTTTGGTCCTCGGAAGTTCCTGCCTGGTTAGGTAGGCTAGGAATGGTCTGTCCACGGGCAATGACTGCCATTATTACATGGGTGAAGATGTTACTTCATTGGCGTAGCCTCCTGCTGTGTCGTAATGTTCGTGTCGGGCAAGTGCGTTGGGTCCGGCTGTTATTTCCGGATTCCCCTTCCCATAATACGGATGGCTTGAACAGCCTCTCCAAGAAGATGTTGGGGGGACGGCATCGCGCTTTGCGCCAATGCGTGCCAAGACGTCTGCTGCGTGATTGTTTTCCCGAGCTATATGGTGAAATTCGAGCCCCTCGAACTGAGCTGACATTTTTAGGACGGCGTTGCGATAAGCTGCCATTTTCGGATCCTTGGCATCAAAGTCTCCATTTATTTGGGATATCGCGAGGTTCGAATCCCCGCGCACCTCTAGGCGTTGAATGCCCATGGAGACTGCCATCCGGAGACCATGTAGAAGGGCCTTGTATTTGGCTGCGTTGTTGGAGTCCGTATACATTATCTACGAGACGTATTGAATCAGATCTCCTGTTGGGGACGCTGAACGACGCCAGCCCCTAGACCAGCCAACATTTTGGAGCCGTCAAGTGCATGATCCAGTTGGAATATGTGTCGACTTTTAGGGAGTTCGCTTCATCCATTCGCGCATTTAAGTCGGCCAAAACTTCGACTTAATAGCTCGTCGTGGCTTACAGGTTATGTCGAACGGAGGAGCTCAATGGCCCATTTGGCAATCCAGCCCGTCGCGTCATGGGTTGTTTATAATATCGTTAAGAGGTACTTCAGAGGCTATCGTTATCGAACACTCTTGAAAGTAGTGTCGCGGCCGAGATGCTATAAATACCGCAGACGCTATCTTTTGATAATGCGGGTACCGCGACTTGCATGGAGTGAGGACAAGGGACACGAGTAAACTGGCTTTTGAAGGGCAATTTGTGTCCGTCCGCTTTCGTTCGACGACGAGCACCGCGCTTACAATTTGATGAGTTGCCGTGATGTATAATAGCATTGGTTCGCCGATGTTAGGCGCGCCAGGACCGGTTTGTTGCCAATATGGCTTTTATTTCTTCGAGTCCGCCGTGGCGGCATCCGCCCACTGGTGTTAGGTGCGCCGAGGAGGCGATAAAGGGTAATGCCTTTTCTCCCAAGCGGAGATAAAGCGCTTAGAGCCGCCACGCATCCGTCAATTTTGTATTTGTTTGAGGTCCTTTGGGATATCCAATTGTGACAGAGCTCGATCTTGGCTGGGTTTGTTTCAATTCCCCTACCGGATACAATGAAGCCCAAGAGCTTTCCGGCTGGTGCGCCAAAACGCATTTTTCCGGTTAAGCTTGATGTCATATGTTCGAGGTTGTCGAATGTGAGCCTCAAGTCGTCTACTAGAGTTTCGACATGCTTGGCTTTGACGACCACGTCATCTACGTATGCCTCCACTGTTTTGCCGATCTGGTTTGCCAGACATGTCTGAATCATGCGCTGATATGTTGCGCCGGCGTTTTTTAGCCCGAAGGGCATTGTGTTGAAGCAGAATGGGCCGTATGGGGTGATGAATGCCGTTGCAGCTTGGTCTGGCTCTGCCATCTTAATTTGATGGTAGCCGGAGTATGCGTCGAGGAAACACAATGAATCGTGTCCTGCGGTAGCATCAATAGTTTGATCGATGCGGGGGAGGGGGAAGGGATCCTTTGGGCAAGCCTTGTTGAGGTCCTTGAAATCGACGCATAGGCGCCATGATTTTTCCTTCATTGGTACCATCACCAGGTTTGCTAGCCAGTCCGGATGTTTTATATCTCTGATGAATCCGGCCTCCAGTAGTTTGGCTAGCTCCTCTCCCATGGCTTGTCTCTTAGGTTCGGAGAAACGCCGAAGAGCCTGCTTGACTAGCTTGAATCATTTTAGGATGTTTAGGCTGTGCTCGCCAGCCGGCGTGGGATTCCCGGCATGTCCGAAGGGTGCTGTGCAAAATGTCCAAATTTTCAGTAGGAATTCTCGTAGGTCGGCGCCTACATCGGGTTTAATTGCGCCGATGGAGGCCGCTTTTGTAGGGTCTGTTGATGGACTTGGAATTTGACTATTTCGTCTCGCCGTTTAAAGGAGGTGGACTTGGATCTTTTATCGAGTATCACGTCGTCCCTGTTCACCATGGAGCGCAGCGCAGTCAGTTCCTCGGCCGCTAGGGCTTCGGATAATGCCTCAAGGGCCAGTGCGGCTGTCTTATTTTTGGCGCGGAGTGCTATGTCCGGGTGACTAGCAAGAGTGATGATTCCGTTGGGCCCGGGCATTTTTTGCTTCATGTACCCGTAATGGGGTATAGCTTGAAAAATTGTAAATGCCTCTCGCCCTAATAGAGCGTGGTATCCGCTGCTGAACGGGGCCACTTGGAACGTGACCTCCTCGGACCTGGAATTATCCGGCGTGCAACACCACATCCAAAGCAGTGATTTTTCCTGACAAACAAGGCTTCCGGCTGGGGATTATTCCTCTAAAGGTTGTGATGCTTCGCTCAATGCGGCTCCAGTCTATTTCCATTTTTCAAAGAGTTTCCTCGTAAATGAGGTTCAGTCCGCTGCCACCGTCCATGAGTACCTTGGTAAGGCGAAAGTCATCCACTATTGGACTGAGGACTAATGCGGCTGGTGCTCGGGCTGTTCGGAATTTAGGTTCATCACTGGCATTAAAGGTAATAGCCGTGTCATTCCATGGGTTTGTTATTGCTACTTGGTAGACTTCGGCAAGGCTGTGGAGTGTTCGCTTCGTGATATTATTTGATGCGTAAGTCTCAAGACTGTTAATACCGCATTAGTATCCTTGGGCTCGTGCTCGTGGATTCTCGGAGTTAGAAGCTCTTCGCCACTTCCGCCACCGCCGAGTATCCAACATGCTCTAAGGCTATGAGTTGGTGTGGCGCCTCTGTACTATGAATTTTACAGGTCCATTGAGCCATCCCTCCAAAGACGGTTCCATGCCCTATAGAGGGTTTTTGCTTTTGGTGTTTAACCCAGTGTGCCCGGCGATAATGCACCCTTTTATTTTGGACTGGGTTGTATTCAGGGGCGGATTGTCCCAAAATTTTATTTCGGTTTTCCAGCGCTTCCATCACACAAGATTTTCGCATTATGGACACCAAGTCGCTGAAGCGTAATTTCACGGCGACTTATGGCGTTGAGGATTCCGTTGTCCGTGCAATTATTGCGAAGAATGAAATTGCATCCTCCTCGCGGCAGTCCTTTATCCTGCTCATGACCAGGAGAAATCTGCCCAAGAATGGTGTATTGTTTCATGGCTCTTGCCGAATTTGGGATAGATCGCTTATGTTTGGGTGGGCGGGTGGAATTAAATCCGGAACCTCGCCCAATCTGAGACTCAGGGGCCAAGGAATTTCCGAACTCGAAAGCTTGGGTTCTTGGGTGTTGTCCAATGAATCTAGCCCGCTGCCTGACTTTAGGTTCAGGGCTTGAGTGACTGTAACGCCCCGGATTCGATGCGCCAGGTGTCCGTCAGTTATTCGTCGTATTTGCCATGTCATGTGCTTGCGTGTTGCACTTTGCCATGTCATCATCTGCATTTCATATCATGTCATCATGTGCATTTCATTTTGCATACATGTTCGTCTCATGCATCCGAGCATTTTCCCCGTTGTCCGTTTTGCAATCCGGCACCCCTATGTCTCCCGGCGCCCCCTTTTACCTCTTTTCATGTGCGGGTGTTAAATGGCCTCGGAATGGACCGAGGTTTGTCAAGCAGCCTTGGTATAGCACCGGTAGACCGCCTGTCAAGTTTCGGATCATTTGGAGGTCGTTTGGTACTCCAACGGTTAACCGGGTAACCGCAAAAGCCTCTTTTGTGTGCAGCCCAACACCCCTTCCAAAGTGGCCCAAAACCCAGCAAACTCCCCTCCATGCTCTCGGTCGTTCGATCACGATCGCGTGGCCGAAAACCGCACCTCATTTGGACTCTCCTAGCTCCCTCTACCTATAAAACTAGATCCCCCCGAAAATTCGCGGATGAATCCACCCTAACCCTAGCCATCTTCATCCTCGCGCCGCCGGACACATCCGCCCGCGCCGGACATGTCCGCCACCACCTCACTCCGGCCAATCGCGCCTGCCACCTCAGCCTCCGCCGCCCGCACCTAATCCCCGCCGCCACGCCACCAGCCCCCTCTCTCTCTCTCCTCCCACTCCATGCAGCCCATGGACCTGAAGGGCTCACATGATCTCACACACGCCGCCCGCCTGCCTCCTGGCTGCTCGTCTCTCGCCCGAAGCTCCTCTGGCAAGGCCACAGCGCTGCCATTGCCGCCGGCGGCTTTGCCGCTGGGCGCCGCCCGCTCTCGGTCAAGCCGCCGCCTGTCGCCGACCCGCCCGAAGCGCCTCGCCAGGATACCTCCCCGCCGCCGGACCTCCATGGCTGGCGCCGCTTGAGTTTCGCTGAGCACGGCGCTGCCAGATCTCGCCCGCTGGCGCTTGCTCTCTCGCGGGACTCCGCCGCCACGATCCCGTGCGGCCTGCCTCGTCCGTCGGCAGCCGCCGCCAGCCTTCAAGGCCTCTGCTGCCCCTGTTGCCGCCGGAGCTCGCTGAGCCACGGAGCGATCCGTCCGGTGGATGAGATCCACCAGACGTGATCCAAACGCTGCGTCTGGCCCCGGATCCGCCTCCGCCCCGGATCTCCTCGTCCGGGTTGACTTTTCCCGAGGTATAAATTCCACCAAGTCCCCGAAATTGTTGCACATTTTATTGCATTTTCATCACATCGTAACTCTGCATCCGTAGCTCCGTTTCGTGAGTGTAATATGTCAAAATGTTAGCCTCGATGAGTACATTATTTCATCTCATTGCATAATTTTCATTTGAGCTCATGTTGATGCCCGAAATGCTGTTAGTAGAGTGCTAGGTGATGTTAGTTTCTGTTTCTTAACATAACATGCACTTTTGTCATTTTTGCCATGATTGATGTGTGCACCCTATGATCTTGAGTCCTACATGTGTTTTGTAATATGCCATGCCATCTTTCCAGGGGTGTATGCCATGTATTTTTGTGATCTATGTGGTGACTAGCACAAGCATGCAAACTAGGTGTCTTGATGTTGCTAATTTCAGCCCTGTTCTGCTGTTATTTTTATGCCATGTTAACTTGATGCTACCAAGAGATCCATGCATATTTTGAGATACTTCAGTAAGGATGTTTTGTTATACATGACTTGCTCTATCCATCCATGCCCTTGTTTGCAATTATGGACTGCCATAGCTTGAGTCAATCGAGCTCTACTTTTACTATAAAGTGTTTCCTGGCAGATTGTTTACATGTTATTCAATTTTGCCAAGGTTGTTGTAGTTGATCCTTGCATGCTATGATGTTGTTATTGCCATGCATAGCTTCTATGCCATGTCTTCTTGATGGATGTATGCTTAGTTTATCATGTATTGCTCTGTGGTGAGTGGTTCAAGCTCACCAACATGCCTACTTATCGTTGTTCCTGCCATGTATGAATCTGTAATATAACTTGCCATGTTTACATCGGTGCCATCATATTTTCTGATCCTTTTTGGCTTATGGTCAGTAAAGGACTTTTGTTCTATGCTTTGAGTAGATTCATGCCATGCCTTTGTTTGCCTTGATAATTACCTGTAACATGTTGTTTGATAGCTCTAAACATTGCAACCTGATGTTATTTCTGCCAATGCCTGAAACTGTTATTACTTGCAATCTTGCCATGTGTTTTTGAGCATGTTCTAGTGATTTCTGGAGATAGCTCAGTGTTCATGTTTTGTAATGCTTTACCTGTACATCATGCCCATGCCTTTTGTTTTCATGTTAAGTTGCTGTAGCTTGTTGTTTTGATGCTTGCAATATGCCTAGTTGCTGTTTTGGACAGATTGTTGCTATGACTTGTATAGGGTGTATGTGTTGAACCGCTGTCTGCTTTTGAGTGTGCTCTATATGAAACTTGCTTGATTTTGCATGTAGTTTCATATTATCATGTTGCATCCTTGTTTTGAGGTGTTTGCTTGATGTTTGTATGCATTTTGCATCAATGCCATGTTTATCTTGTTTTGCTCATATCTTTTAGGCCGAGTCTCAATCTAATGAACTTTATATGTAACTTGACTAGAATTTCCTGTAGATCATCGTGGTGCATCTTAACTTGCTGTTTAACAACTTGAACATAATGTTTATTCAGATCTGGACCAATTTCGAAATTTGCATATGAGGACTTACCGAATTGTTATATGTTGTTCCCGCCCCATTTAAACTTGCTTTGATGTGTTGCTCTTGTTTGCATCATCTTTTGCCATGAGTAGCTTCATCTAGATTTGTCATGCATCATGTTTGTTGTGCATCTTGTCATGTTCATGTGTGGTGTGTTTACTATGTTGTGTGCTTCTTCTTGTTAGTTCCTGCTTCATTGCGATCGTGAGGATTCGCTCGCTCACGCTTGGTTCGGCTTCATCCGCTCGCCTTCTTCATGGACTCGTTCTTCTTCCTTATGGATTTCAGGCAAGATGACCGCTACCCTGGATCTCACTACTATCATTGCTATGCTAGTTGCTTCGTTCTATTGCTATGTTGCGCTACCTATTACCTGCTCATCAAGCCATCCCAAATTGCCATGTCAGCCTCTAACCTTTGTCACCCTTCCTAGCAAACCGTTGTTTGGCTATGTTACCGCTTTGCTCAGCCCTCTTATAGCGTTGTTAGTTGGAGGTGAAGATGAAGTTTGTTCCTTGTTGAACATGGAGATGTTGTTCCTTGTTGGAACATGTTTACTTGTTGGGATATCACAATATATCTTATTTAATTAATGCATCTATATACTTGGTAAAGGGTGGAAGGCTCGGCCTTATGCCTGGTGTTTTGTTCCACTCTTGCCGCCCTAGTTTCCGCTATATCGCTATTATGTTCCCGGATTTTGCGTCCCTAACGCGGTCGGGTGATTTATGGGACCCCTTGACAGTTCGCTTTGAATAAGACTCGTCCCAGCAAGGCCCAACATTGGTTTTACCATTTGCCTCACCACCACCTACTTTTTCCCTTGGGAGTCGCTTCTCGAGGGTCATCTTTATTTAGCCCCCCGGCCGCTGCTTCTCTAAGTGCTGGTTCGAACCGAGCCGCCACGGGCCACCTTGGGGCAACTTGAGGATTGGTTTTACTCGTAGCCTATCTCATCCGTGTTGCCTCGAGAACGAGATATGTGCAGCTCCTATCGGGATTGTCGGCGATCGGGCGGTCTTGCTGGTCTTGTTTTATTATCGTCGAAATGTCTTGTAGCCGGATTCCGAGACTGATCGGTCTTCCCGGGAGAAGGAATATCCTTCGTTGATCGCGAGAGCTTATCATGGGCTTGTTGGGACACCCCGCAGGTATAAACTTTTGAGAGCCGTGCCTGCGTTATGTGGCGATGGGAATTTGTTAATGTCCGTTGTAGTAAACCCGGTTGATCTCAATTAAAATACACCAACCGTAGCGAACTCGTGAGTGTCTCTTTTCGGGTTGATCGAGAGGAGAACACGGTTTCGGGTTATGTCCGACGAAGTAGGAGTTCAGGATCACTTCTTGATCATTACTAGTTGACGACTGCTCCGCTTTGTTTCTCTTCTCGCTCTTATTTGCGCTGGTTAGCCACCATATATGCTTAGTCGCTGCTGCAACCTCACCACTTTATCCCTTCCTTTCCCATTAAGCTTTGCTAGTCTTGATACCCATGGTAATGGGATTGTTGAGTCCTCGTGGCTCACAGATTACTACACCACTAGTTGCGTGTACAGGTTGTGCGATGATCATGACGTGAGAGCGATGTTTGCTTGTGTTGGAGTTCTTCTTCCGCTTCTTCTTCGATCGGGATAGGTTCCAGTCGGCAGCCCGGGCTAGCAGTGGTGGATGTCGCTTGAGTTTCGTTTATATTTCATCCGTAGTCGGATGTTGATCTTGTGTATGATGTTGATGTATTCTTGTGTCATTGTATGTATTGGATGTATCCCCATCTATTATGTAATGTTGATGTAATGATATCCACCTTGCAAAAGCGTCTCAATATGCGGGTCTATCCTTGGTGAGACCTTCGAGTTCCTTTTGGATAGGGTCGCATATTGGGCGTGACAAGTTGGTATCAGAGCCTCGACCGACCCTAGGAGCCCCTTGATTGATCGTGTAGTTTGGCCGGTTGAGTCTAGAATAAAACTTTTGGAGTCTAGTTATATCGAGAGTAGGAATTCTTTTTACTCCTCTGCCCTTCGTCGCTTCCGTGAGAAATCTTGACGAGGTGTTTTGAATTACCTCTTCCCTTCAAATTTTTCTTTAGGTTCACGCAGTTGGTTTTCCGTAGTTGTTCCTCAGCTCTTTTCATCCGTGCATTTCTCGCCAAGTTGACTCAAGCCTCTTCATCTTCGAGTTCAATCTCGTTCTTCCTCCGACGCCGTTGTTTTTCCTTGTCCGGTTGTCTTTGTTTTTCCCACCCACCCACCCCTTTTCTTCTCGAACCGGAGTCCGTGATCGAGTATGCTTCCTACTCGTGTGAAGTTTTGCTTTCTTTCCTCAATAATTACAACCGGTGTTTTCTCTTCAAGTTATTCGTCGGTTCCCCCTTCCAAATTGTCTTTGTTTTCCCGCCCTCCCACCCTCTTCTTCCCGGAGTCTGAGTCTTTTTCGAGCATCAATTCCTTTCGTGTGGAGTCTCTTCAGTCTTCCCTCAATTATTTCTACCGGTGAATTTCTCTTTTGTTCGACATTCTTCATTTTTTTTCCCGTTGGACTCAATTCAAGTTTTTCGGTGTTGATCATATTCTCTTCCTCGGCTCAAGTGTTTTCCCCTTGCTCGTTCGCCTCTCGCCGGTTTATCATTCCGGAGTTCTGAAGACATATTAGGAGATTCGTCTGTGTTCCAATTAATTCGAGGTTGTCACTTCATTCAAATATTTAATGTTCCGGTGCATCATCTATCAATTCGACATCCCTTTCCAACGGTGTTATCTCTTCAGTGGGCCCTAACCCACAGGTCTTTTCCCAGGATCTTACCTGACTCTTCTAATTTCCCCGGAGTTATTCTCAATTCTTTTCGAGTGTGACGTAAGAATGGATTTCATCAGTCACATGCCTTTTCCAAGATCGATTTCAAATCATTTTCATTGTTGGCTCAACCTCTTCGCTTTTCATTCTCCCGGAGTATATCATTAATTTTTGCGGTGTTTCTCGTTGTCATTTGAAGATCGAAGAAGAGTTCCTCTTAAATCTTGTCCGTTCTCCCGGAGGTTCATGGTGCTAGCTCGATGTTACCCTATCTAATTATTTCTAGTCATGCAAATTCTTTTCATCCATCCGGGGTATTTCAGGTGTTGTTTTCCCTCTCAATCATCCGGAGGCCATCTTTTCGAAAGATTTCTTTGTTCTAAGTTTTCAGATTCGTTCTCCAATTATTCTATATCGGTGCCCTTTCGTTCATCTCAATATTCTTCCGTGCTTCGCTCAAGCATTCATTATTCAGTTCGCGATCTCTTCGCTCTCTTGTCTCTAATTTTCCTCAAGTATCTTCGTGGTTTCTAATTCTTCCCGACGCTTTCTTTCTCTTTCATCACCATTTCCAATTCTTACGGTGGTTCGTTCAAGATTCTTTTCCTTCATTAGCATATCAATCCATTCGTTCTTTCAATCCTACCGGTGGTTCATGAAGACCTTCTCAAGTTTGCGATATGTCACTTCTCAATTCTTTTTCAAGAAGAATTAGTTTGCAAAAATCCATTATTTGTCATCAATTTAATTTGATGAAGGATAAGCATACAATAAATCTTATTCTTATTTCATCCAAGTGTTTAATCCCTTCCTTCAGAGTTTGTTCTTGAGGAATAAATTCTACTTCCAAGTCTTTTCATCTTTTCTTTTCCGGAGTTCAAATTTACTCGACCATTTCGTCGGAATCTCCATCTAATTCATCGCAGGCTTTTATCTTATCTCTTTTTCATCCTTTATTTCTATCTCATCATCCTTTTGTCACCGGAGTTCTTCACGGTGGTTCTTCATGATTTAATTCATTCTTCAAGTGTTCATCAAGATTCTTGTTGGTGGAGTTCAGTATCTTTTCTTCTCGCATCTGGAAGTGTAATTCATTCTCCGTATTCTTTAGAATTGGAGTTTTGCATTGCTTTGTTCTTCTCAGATATTCAAATCCACTCAATCCTTCCTTCTAAGTTCTTTTCATTCAAATTCTTTCAATTCTTCCGGAGGCATTGCGTTGTTTATCTCGTCAAGTGTCATTCCATCTTCTGAAGTTCGTGTTCTATTCTTTCCTTGTTCAGCCAGAGTGCTGCCTAAATCGTTTCAGTCTTATCCGTTTCTTTTTCCATTCTAACCATTCCTGTTAGAACGAGTTGTTTCTGAGTCTATCATGTTTCCATGAGCTTTTGATTCTCGCTATTCTCGCTATTCCTCTCTTCCTCTCGAGTGATCTCGATTCTTTCTTCTTCTCTTGAGTTCTTGTTTCACCTCTTCCTCTTTCTCTTCCGTCTCGGTCCTAAGATCTCGTGACGAGATCTCTTGTTAGTGGAGGAGTGTTGTAACGCCTCGGATTCGATGCACCAGTGTCCGCTGCTTATTCGTCGTTTTGCCATGTCATGTGCTTGCGTGTTGCACTTTGCCATGTCATCATCTGCATTTCATATCATGTCATCATGTGCATTTCATTTTGCATACATGTTCGCCTCATGCATCCGAGCATTTTCCCTGTTGTCCGCTTTTGCAATCCGCACTCCTATGTCTCCCGGCGCCCCTTTTACCTCTTTTCATGTGCGGGTGTTAAACGGCCTCGAATGGACCGAGGTTTGTCAAGCGGCCTTGGTATAGCACCGTAGACCGCCTGTCAAGTTTCGGATCATTTGAGGTCGTTTGGTACTCCAACGGTTAACCGGTAACCGCAAAAGCCTCTTTTGTGTGCAGCCCAACACCCTTCCAAAGTGGCCCAAAACCCAGCAAACTCCCTCCATGCTCTCGGTCGCTCGATCACGATCAAGGGGCCGAAAACCGCACCTCATTTGGACTCTCCTAGCTCCCTCTACCTATAAAACTAGATCCCCGAAAATTCATGATGAATCCACCCTAACCCTAGCCATCTTCATCTCACGGCCACGGACACGCCCGCCACGGACATGTCCGCCGCCACCTCACTCCGCCAATCGCGGCCTGCCACCTCAGCCTCCGCCAGCCCAAGCACCTAATCCCCGCCGCCACGCCACCAGCGCCTCCTCTCTCTCTCTCCCACCACATGGCCCATGGGACCTGGAGGGCTCACATGATCCACACACACACGCCTGCCTGTCTGCGCCATCCTGCTCCTCCTCGCTGAGCTCCCGCCACATGCCTGCACCGCTGGCGCCATGGCGCGGCCTCATTGGCACACAAGGCCACACTTCGCTGACCACCCGCCGAAGGCCTCCGCCTGCGACACTTCCCCGCCGGGATTCCATGGCTGGCGCCGCTTGAGCTCGCTGAGCACGGGCTGCCAGATTCGCCACGCTGCGCCTGCCTCTCTCGGGACCTCGCCACAGATCCTCGTGCGCCTCCTCGTCCGGCAGCCGCCGCCTCAAGGCCTCTGTCTGTCCCTGGTTGCCGCCGGAGCTCGCGGAGCTTCGCGAGCCAGATCCGTCCGGTGGATGAGATCCACCAGATGTGATCCAAACACGCGCTCCGCCCCGATCCGCCTCCGCCCCGGATCTCTCGTCCCCGGTTGACTTTTCCCGAGGTATAAATTCCACCAAGTCCCCAAATTGTTGCACATTTTATTGCATTTTCATCGATCGTAACTCTCAGATTCGTAGTCTGCTTTCGGCGTGTAATATGTCAAAATGTTCGCCTCGATGAGTAAATCATTTCATCTCATTGCATCATTTTCATTTGAGCTCATTTTGATGCCCGAAACGCTGTTAGTAGAGTGCTAGGTGATGTTAGTTTCGCTTTCTTAACAGTAACATGCACTTTTGTCATTTTGCCATGATTGATGTGTGCACCCTATGATCTTGAGTCCTACATGTGTTTTGTAATATGCCATGCCATCTTTCCAGGGGTGTATGCCATGTATTTTTGTGATCTATGTGGTGACTAGCACAAGCATGCAAACTAGGTGTCTTGATGTTGCTAATTTCAGCCCTGTTTCATTGTTATTTTTATGCCATGTTAACTTGATGCTACCAAGAGATCCATGCATATTTTGAGATACTTCAGTAAGGATGTTTTGTTATACATGACTTTCTATCCATCCATGCCCTTGTTTGCAATTATGGACTGCCATAGCTTGAGTCAATCGAGCTCTACTTTTACTATAAAGTGTTTCCTGGCAGATTGTTTACATGTTATTCAATTTTGCCAAGGTTGTTGTAGTTGATCCTTGCATGCTATGATGTTGTTCTTGCCATGCATAGCTTCTATGCCATGTCTTCTTGATGGATGTATGCTTAGTTTATCATGTATTGCTCTGTGGTGAGTGGTTCAAGCTCATCAACATGCCTACTTATCGTTGTTCCTGCCATGTATGAATCTGTAATATAACTTGCCATGTTTACATGGGTGCCATCATATTTTCTGATCCTTTTTGGCTTATGGTCAGTAAAGGACTTTTGTTCTATGCTTTGAGTAGATTCATGCCATACCTTTGTTTGCCTTGATAAGTTCCTGTAACATGTTGTTTGATAGCTATAAACATTGCAACCTGATGTTATTTCTGCCAATGCCTGAAACTGTTATTACTTGCAATCTTGTCATGTGTTTTTGAGCATGTTCTAGTGATTTGTGGAGATAGCTCAGTGTTCATGTTTTGTAATGCTTTACCTGTACATCATGCCCATGCCTTTTGTTTTCATGTTAAGTTGCTGTAGCTTGTTGTTTTGATGCTTGCAATATGCCTAGTTGCTGTTTTGGACAGATTGTTGCTATGACTTGTATTGGGTGTATGTGTTGAACCGCTGTCTGCTTTTGAGTGTGCTCTATATGAAACTTGCTTGATTTTGCATGTAGTTTCATATTATCATGTTGCATCCTTGTTTTGAGGTGTTTGCTCGATGTTTGTATGCATTTTGCATCAATGCCATGTTTATCTTGTTTTGCTCATATCTTTTAGGCCGTAGCTCCGAATCTTATGAACTTTATATGTAACTTGACTAGAATTTCTTGTAGATCATCATGGTGCATCTTAACTTGCTGTTTGACAACTTGAACATAATGTTTATTCAGATCTGGACCAATTTCGAAAATTGCATATGAGGACTTACCGGAATTGTTACATGTTGTTCCCGGCCTCATTTAAACTTGCTTTGATGTGTTGCTCTTGTTTGCATCATCTTTTGCCATGAGTAGCTTCATCTAGATTTGTCATGCATCATGTTTGTTGTGCATCTTATCATGTTCATGTGTGGTGTGTTTACCATGTTGTGTGCTTCTTCTTGTTAGTTCCTGCTTTCATTGCGATCGTGAGGATTCGCTCGCTCACGCTTGGTTCGGCTTCATCCGCTCGCCTTCTTCATGGACTCGTTCTTCTTCCTTATGGATTTCAGGCAAGATGACCGCTACCCTGGATCTCACTACTATCATTGCTATGCTAGTTGCTTCGCTCTATTGCTATGTTGCGCTACCTATTACCTGCTCATCAAGCCATCCCAAATTGCCATGTCAGCCTCTAACCTTTGTCACCCTTCCTAGCAAACCGTTGTTTGGCTATGTTACCGCTTTGCTCAGCCCCTCTTATAGCGTTGTTAGTTGCAGGTGAAGATGAAGTTTGTTCCTTGTTGAACATGGAGATGTTGTTCCTTGTTGGAACATGTTTACTTGTTGGGATATCACAATATATCTTATTTAATTAATGCATCTATATACTTGGTAAAGGGTGGAAGGCTCGCCTTATGCCCGGTGTTTTGTTCCACTCTTGCCGCCTCTAGTTTCCGCCATATCGGTATTATGTTCCCGGATTTTGCGTCCCTAACGTGGTCGGGTGATTTATGGGACCCCTTGACAGTTCGCTTTGAATAAGACTCGTCCGCAAGGCCCAACATTGGTTTTACCATTTGCCTCACCACCACCTACTTTTTCCTTGGGAGTCGCTTCTCGAGGGTCATCTTTATTTAGCCCCCCGGCCGCTGCTTCTAAGTGCTTGGTTCGAACCGAGCCGCCACGGGCCACCTTGGGGCAACTTGAGGATTGGTTTTACTCAGAGCCTGTCTCATCCGGTGTTGCCTCGAGAACGAGATATGTGCAGCTCCTATCGGGATTGTCGGCGATCGGGCGGTCTTGCTGGTCTTGTTTTATTACTGTCGAAATGTCTTGTAGCCGGATTCCGAGACCGATCGGGTCTTCCTGGGAGAAGGAATATCCTTCGTTGATCGCGAGAGCTTATCATGGGCTTGTTGGGACACCCCTGCAGGTATAAACTTTCGAGAGCCGTGCTCGCGTTATGTGGCAGATGGGAATTTGTTAATGTCCGTTGTAGTAAACCCGGTTGATCTCAATTAAAATACACCAACCGTAGCGAACTGTGAGTGTCTCTTTTCGGGTTGATCGAGAGGAGAACACGGTTTCGGGTTATGTATGACGAAGTAGGAGTTCAGGATCACTTCTTGATCATTACTAGTTGACGACTGCCCGCTTTGCTCTCTTCTCGCCTTATTTGCGGTTGGTTAGCCACCATATATGCTTAGCCGCTGCTGCAACCTCACCACTTTATCCCTTCCTTTCCCATTAAGCTTTGCTAGTCTTGATACCCATGGTAATGGGATTGCTGAGTCCTCGTGGCTCACAGATTGCTACACCACCAGTTGCAGGTACAGGTTGTGCGATGATCATGACGTGAGAGTGATGTTTGCTTGTGTTCGAGTTCTTCTTCTGCTTCTTCTTCGATCAGGGGATAGGTTCCAGGTCGGCAGCCTGGGCTAGCAGGGTGGATGTCGTTTGAGTTTCTATTTATATTTCATCCGTAGTCGGATGTTGATCTTGTGTATGATGTTGATGTATTCTTGTGTCATTGTATGTATTGGATGTATCCCCATCTATTATGTAATGTTGATGTAATGATATCCACCTTGTAAAGCGCCTCAATATGCGGTCTATCCTTGGTGGGACCTTCGAGTTCCTTTTGGATAGGGTCGCATATTGGGCGTGATAAGTTGACGCCCTCCCTCCGCTGGGTATCCAGCTTGAGGATCGGGATCCGGACATAACTAGTCCTTAAGATAGATGAAGGCTTGCCGATTGTTCCTCCACCACCGCAACGTGATGGGTGGCCCGGGAGAGTTAATCTCTCTCGATCGGGTTTAGCCCAATCTGATCATAGTCCAGAAGCGACTCGTGGCGGCATGGCGCGATCCAAGAGCTCGCTTAAGGAAGAGAGCTCCATCGGATCTAACCGCCAGCGAGTTCCGAAGTTGACGGAAGATTGCTTTCGATGACCCGAGAAGTCATCGTCGGCGCGGCGGCCGAACAGGCGGTCATAAGAAAACTGCCTAGCCGGAGAGTTTGGCCGATAGCCAAAGCTCCTTTAGCAACAGTGTCGTCTTTCAAGACGGGATAAGGCTGAAGGAAATATGCCCTAGAGGCAATAATAAATGTTATTATTTATTTCCTTATATCATGATAAATGTTTATTATTCATGCTAGAATTGTATTAACCGGAAACATAATACATGTGTGAATACATAAACCTACAGAGTGTCACTAGTATGCCTCTACTTGACTAGCTCGTTAATCAAAGATGGTTATGTTTCCTAACCATGAACAAGGAGTTGTTATTTGATTAATGGGATCACATCATTGGTTGAATGATCTGATTGACATGACCCATTCCATTAGCATAGCACCTGATCGTATAGTTTGTTGCTAGTGCTTTTCTTCATGACTTATACATGTTCCTATGACTATGAGATTATGCAACTCCCGCTTGCCCGAGGAACACTTTGGTGCTACCAAACGTCACAACGAATCGGGTGATTATAAAGGTACATTACAGGTGTCTCCGAAGGTACATGTTGGGTTGGCATATTTCGAGATTAGGATTTGTCACTCCGATTGTCGGAGAGGTATCTCGGCCCTCTCGGTAATGCACATCACATAAGCCTTGCAAGCATTGCAACTAAATGTGTTAGTTGTGAGATGATGTATTACGGAACGAGAAAAGAGACTTGCCAAGAACGAGATTGAACTAGGTATTGATACCGACGATCGAATCTCGCAAGTAACATACCGATGACAAAGGAACAACGATGTTGTTATGCGGTCTCGACCGATAAAGATCTTCAGAGATATGTAGGAACCAATATGGGCATCCAGGTCCCGCTTATTGGTTATTGACCGAGAGGTGTCTCGGTCATGTTCACATAGTTCTCGAACCCGTAGGGTCCGCACGCTTAACGCTTCGATGATGCTTATTATGAGTTTATATGATATTGATGTACCAAGGTTGTTCGAGTCCCGGATGAGATCACGGACATGACGAGGAGTCTCAAATGGTCGAGACATAAAGATTGATATATTGAAGCCTATGTTTGATTCGAATCACTCCGGTGAAATTGGGAATTTTACCGAGTACCGGGGTTACCGGAACCTCCCGGGGTCAATGGGCCTTGATGGGCCTTAGTGGGAAAGAGAAAGGGGGCCATATGCTGGTCGCAGCCTTCCCCTTCCCTAGTCCTATTAGGATTAGGAGAAGGTGGCGCCTCTCTCCCTTTCCCTTGGTCAAACCCTAGTTGGACTAGGATTGGGGAGGAATCCTACCCCGTGGGAGTAGGACTCCCAGCGCAGCCATAGGTGGCCGCCAGCCCTCCCCTTCCCTCCTTTATATACAGGGCAGGGGCACCCATGACACACAAGTTGATCATTGAGATCGCTCTCAGCCGCAGCGGTGCCCCTTCCACCAAACTACACCTCGAATATACCGACGCGAGCTTAGGCGAAGCCTCGCGCCGTGGAACATCATCATCGCCACCACGCCGTCAGGTCGATTTAAACTCTCCTCAACACTCGGCTGGATCGGAGTTCGAGGGACGCCATCGAGCTGAACGGTGCAGAACTCGGAGGTGCCGACGCTCGTACTTGATCGTTGGATCGGGAAGAAGTACGACTACTTCCTCTACGCTATGCCAACGCTCGCTGTTGGTCTACGAGGGTACGAGACAACACTCTCATCTCGCTGCTATGCATCACCATGGTCTTGCGTGATCGTAGGAAAATTTTTGAAATTACTACGCTCCCCAACAAAGGCATCCGAGCCTGGTTTTATGCGTTGATGTCATATGCACGAGTAGAACACAAGTGAGTTGTGGGCGATACAAGTCATACTACCTACCAAAGATGTCATACTTTGGTTCAGCGGTATTGTGAGATGAAGCGCCCGGACCGACATTACGCCAGACGCTTACGCGAGACTGGTTTCACCGCTGTGAGCACTCGCTGCTTAAAGGTGACCGGCGGTGTCTGCTCTCTCACTTTAGTTGAACTGAGGCATACGCCCGTCCTTGAGAAGGTTAAACGGAGTCTATTTGACGAAGTATCGCTGTGGTTTTGATGCGAGGTAAGAACGGTTCTTGCTCAGCCCGTAGCAGCCACGTAAAACTTGCAACAACAAAGTAGAGGACGCCTAACTTGTTTTTGCAGGGCATGTTGTGATGTGATATGGTCAAGACGTGATGCTATATTTCATTGTATGAGATGATCATGTTTTGTAACCGAAGTTATCGGCAATCGGCAGGAGCCATATGGTTGTCGCTTATTGTATGAAATGCAACGCCATGTAATTGCTTTACTTTATCACTAAGCAGTAGCGATAGTCGAGAAGCAATAGTTGGCTAGACGACAACGATGCTACGATGGAGATCAAGGTGTCGCTACCGGTGACAATGGTGATCATGACGGTGCTTTTCGAGATGGAGATCACAAGCACAAGATGATGATGGCCATATCATATCACTTATATTGATTGCATGTGATGTTAATCCTTTATGCATCTTATTTTGCTTTGATTGACGGTAGCATTATAAGATGATCCTTACTAAATTATCAAGAAGTGTTCTCCCGAGTATGCACCGCTATGAAAGTTCTTCGTGGCCGAGACACCACGTGATGATCGGGTGTGATAGGCTCTACGCTCAAATACAACGGTGCAAAACAGTTGCACACGCGAATACTCAGGTTATACTTGACGAGCTATGCATATAAGATATGACCTCGAACACGGAGACCGAAGGTCGAGCGTGAATCATATAGTAGATATGATCAACATATTGATGTTCACCATTGAAACTACTCCATCACACGTGATGATCGGTCATGGTGTAGTTGATATGGATCACGCAATCACTTAGAGAATTGAGGATATTTTTCTAAGTGGGAGTTCTTAAGTAATATGATTAATTGAACTTAAATTTATCATGAACTTAGTACCGATAGTATCTTGCTTGTCTATGATGTGTAGATAGATGGCTCGTGCCGTTGTTCCGTTGAATTTTAATGCGCTCCTTGAGAAAGCAAAGTTGAAAGATGATGGTAGCAATTACACGGACTGGGTCCGTAATTTGAGGATTATCCTTATTGCTGCATGTAAGAATTACGCCCCGAAGCACCGTTAGGTGCCGTGCCTGGTGTAAGGGCTGCGCCGTGGTTGTGAACGCCCGCAAAGCAAAGTCGATGACTACTCTATAGTTCAAGCAGCCATGCTTTACGGCTTAGAACCGGACTTCAACGTCGCTTTGAACACCATGGAGCATATGAGATGTTCCAGAGTTGAAGTTAATATTCCAAGCGAATGCCCGGATTGAGAGATATGAAGTTCCAATAAGTTCTATAGTTGTAAGATGGAGGAGAACGGTTCACAAGGAGCATATACTCGTAATGTCCGGATATAACAATCACTTGATTCAACTGGAGTTAATCTTCCGGATGATTGCGCCATTGATGTAATTCTCCAATCATCGCCACCAAGCTACAAGAGCTTCGTGATGAACTATAATATGCAAGGGATGACCAAAACAATGCCCGAGCTCTTCGCGATGCCGAAAGTCATGGAGGTAGAAATCAAAAGGAGCATCAAGTGTTGATGGTTAACAAAACCACTAGTTTCAAGAAAAGGGCAAAGGAAAGAAAAGGAAACTTCAAAAGAGCGGCAAGCAAGTTGTCGATCAAGAGAAGAAACCCAAGTCTGGTCCTAAGCCTGAAACCGAGTGCTTCTATTGCAAGCAGTGCTGGTCACCGAAGCGGAACTGCCCCAAGTATTTGGCGGATAAGAAGGATGGCAAGGTTAACAAAGGTATATGTGATATACATGTTATTGATGTGTACCTTACTAATACCGCAGAGCACTGGTATTTGATACTGGTTCTGCTGCTAATATTTGCAACTCAAACAGGGCTACGGATTGCTTAAGATTGGCTAAGGACGAGGTGACGATGCGCTGGGAAATGGTTCCAAAGTCGATGTGATCGCAATGGCACGCTACCTCTACATCTACCTTCGGATTAGTATTAGACCTAAATAATTGTTATTTAGTACCATCGCTGAGCATGAACATTATATCTGGATCTTGTTTGATGCGTAGACGGTTATTCATTTAAATCGAGAATAATGGTTGTTCTATTTATATGAATAATATCTTTTATGGTCATGCACCATTGAAGAATGGTTTGTTTTACTTAATCTTGATAGTAGTGATACACATATTCATAATGTTGAAACCAAAAGATGCAGAGTTGATAATGATGGTGCAACTTATTTGTGGCACCGCCGCTTAGGTCATATCGGTGTAAAGCGCATGAAGAAACTCCATGCCGATGGACTTTGGAGTCACTTGATTATGAATCACTTGGCACTTATGTAACCGTGCCTTATGGGCAAGATGACTAAAACACCGCTTCTCCGAACTATGGAGAGAGCAACAGATTTATTGGAAATCATACATACCGATGTATGTGGTCCAATGAATGTTGAGGCTCGTATGGATATCGTTATTTTCTCACCTTCACAGATGATTTGAGCAGATATGGGTATATCTACTTAATGAAACACAAGTCTGAAACATTTGAAAAGTTCAAAGAATTTCAGAGTGAAGTGGAAAATCATCGTAACAAGAAAATAAAGTTTCTACGATCTGATCGTGGAGGAGAATATTTGAGTTACGAAGTTTGGCCTACATTTGAAACAATGCGAATAGTTTCAAGAACTTACGCCACCGGAACACCACAACGTAATGGTGTGTCCGAACGTCAGAATCGCATTTTATTAGATATGGTGCGATCTATGATGTCTCTTACTGATTTACCGCTATCGCTTTGGGGTTATGCTTTAGAGACGGCTACATTCACTTTAAATAGGGCACCATCTAAACTGCTGAGACGACGCTTTATGAACTGTGGTTTGGCAAGAAACCAAAGTTGTCGCTTTTGAAAGTTTGGGGCTGCGATGCTTATGTGAAAAGCTTCAACCTGATAAGCTCGAACCCAAATCGAGAAATGTGTCTTCATAGGATACCCAAAGGAGACAGTTGGGTACACCTTCTATCACAGATCCAAGGCAAGATTTTGTTGCTAAATTCGAAACTTTTTGAGAAAGAGTTTCTCACGAAAGAAGTGAGTGGGAGGAAAGTAGAACTTGATGAGATAATGTATCTACTCCTTATTGAGAAGTAGTACATCACGAAAAACAGTTTCGTGACACCTACACCAAATAGGAGGAAGCTAATGATGATGATCATGAAACTTCAGATCAAGTTTCTACAGTAACTTCAGAGATCAACCAGAGCAAGATCCGCACTGAGTGGTACGGTAATCCTATTTTGGAAGTCATGTTATCGAACATGATGAACCTACTAACTATGAAGAAGCGATGGTGAGCCCAGATTCCACAAAATGGCTTGAGGCCATGAAATCTGAGATGGGATCCATGTATGAGAACAAAGTGTGGATTTTGGTTGACTTGCCCGATGATCGGCAAGCAATTGAGAATAAATGGATCTTCAAGAAGAAGACCGACGCTGATGGTAATGTTATCGTTTATAAAGCTCGACTTGTTGCAAAAGGTTTTCGACAAGTTCAAGGGATTGACTACGATGAGACCTTCTCACCAGAAGCGATGCTTAAGTCCGTCTGAATCATGTTAGCAATTGCCGCATTTTATGATTATGAAATTTGGCAAATGGATGTTAAAACTGCATTCCTGAATGGATTTCTGAAGAAGAGTTGTATATGATGCAACCAGAAGGTTTTGTCGATCCAAAGGAGCTAACAAAGTGTGCAAGCTCCAATGATCCATTTATGGACTGGTGCAAGCCTCTCGAGTTGGAATAAACGCTTTGATAGTGTGATCAAAGATTTGGTTTTATATGCACTTTTGGAGAAGCCTCAGATTTACAAGAAAGTGAGTGGAGCTCAGAGCATTTCGATATTATATGTGGATGACATATTATTGATCGGAAATGATATAGAATTTCTGGATAGCATAAAGGATACTTGAATAAGAGTTTTTCGATGAAAGACCTCGTGAAGCTGCTTACATATTGGGCATTAAGATCTATAGAGATAGATCAAGACGCTTAATAGGACTTTCACAAAGCACATACCTTGATAAAGTTTTGAAAAGTTCAAATGGATCAGCAAAGAAAGGGTTCTTGCCGGTATTACAAGGTGTGAAGTTGAGTAAGACTCAATGCCCGACCACCGCAGAAGATAGAGAAAAATGAAAGATGTTCCTATGCTTCAGCCATAGGCTCTATCATGTATGCAATGCTGTGTACCAGACCTGATGTGTGCCTTGTCAGTAAGTTTAGCAGTGCAGTACCAAAGTAATCCAGAGTGGATCATCGACAGCGGTCAAGAACATCCTTAAGTACTTGAGAAGAACTAAGGATATGTTTCTCATTTATGGCGGTGACAAAGAGCTCGTCAGAACGGTTACGCCGATGCAAGTTTTGACACCGATCCGGACGATTCTAAATCGCAAACCGGATACGATTTACATTAAACGGTGGAGCTGTCATTGGTGCAGTTCCAAACAAAGCGCCGCTATGGATCTACATGTGAAGTTGAGTACATAGCTGCTTCGAAGCAGCAAATGAAGGAGTCTGGATGAAGGAGTTCATAACCGATCTAGGTGTTGTACCTAGTGTATCGGGTCCAATGAAAATCTTTTGTGACAATATCGTGCAATTGCCTTGGCAAAGGAATCCAGATTTCACAAGAGAACCAAGCACATCAAAAGACGCCTCAACTCCATCCGGATTTGGTCCGTGGGAGACATAGAGATATGCAAGATACATACGGATCTGAATGTTGCGCACCTGCTGACTAAGCCTCTTCCACGAGCAAAACATGATCAGCACCAAGACTCCATGGGTGTTAGAATCATTACCGTAATCTAGATTATTGACTCTAGTGCAAGTGGGAGATCAAGGAAATATGCCCTAGAGGCAATAATAAATGTTATTATTTATTTCCTTATATCATGATAAATGTTTATTATTCATGCTAGAATTGTATTAACCGGAAACATAATACATGTGTGAATACATAAACCTACAGAGTGTCACTAGTATGCCTCTACTTGACTAGCTCGTTAATCAAAGATGGTTATGTTTCCTAACCATGAACAAGGAGTTGTTATTTGATTAATGGGATCACATCATTGGTTGAATGATCTGATTGACATGACCCATTCCATTAGCATAGCACCTGATCGTATAGTTTGTTGCTAGTGCTTTTCTTCATGACTTATACATGTTCCTATGACTATGAGATTATGCAACTCCTGCTTGCCCGAGGAACACTTTGGTGCTACCAAACGCCACAACGAATCGGGTGATTATAAAGGTACATTACAGGTGTCTCCGAAGGTACATGTTGGGTTGGCATATTTCGAGATTAGGATTTGTCACTCCGATTGCTCGGAGAGGTATCTCTGCCCTCTCGGTAATGCACATCACATAAGCCTTGCAAGCATTGCAACTAAATGTGTTAGTTGTGAGATGATGTATTACGGAACGAGAAAAGAGACTTGCCAAGAACGAGATTGAACTAGGTATTGATACCGACGATCGAATCTCGCAAGTAACATACCGATGACAAAGGGAACAACGATGTTGTTATGCGGTCTCGACCGATAAAGATCTTCAGAGAATATGTAGGAACCAATATGGGCATCCAGGTCCCGCTTATTGGTTATTGACCGAGAGGTGTCTCGGTCATGTCTACATAGTTCTCGAACCCGTAGGGTCCGCACGCTTAACGCTTCGATGATGCTTATTATGAGTTTATATGATATTGATGTACCAAGGTTGTTCGAGTCCCTGATGAGATCACGGACATGACGAGGAGTCTCAAATGGTCGAGACATAAAGATTGATATATTGAAGCCTATGTTTGATTCCGAATCACTCCGTGAAATTGGGAATTTTACCGAGTACCGGGGTTACCGAACCTCCCGGGGTCAATGGGCCTTGATGGGCCTTAGTGGGAAAGAGAAAAGGGGCCATATGCTGGTCGCAGCCTTCCCCTTCCCTAGTCCTATTAGGATTAGGAGAAGGTGGCGCCTCTCTCCCTTTCCCTTGGTCAAACCCTAGTTGGACTAGGATTGGGAGGAATCCTACTCCCTGGGAGTAGGACTCCTCCCAGCGCAGCCATAGGTGGCCGGCCAGCCCTCCCCTTCCCTCCTTATATACAGGGCAGGGGCACCCCATGACACACAAGTTGATCATTGAGATCGCTCTCAGCCGCAGCGGTGCCCCTTCCACCAAACTACACCTCGAATATACCGACGCGAGCTTAGGCGAAGCCCCGCCGGTGGAACATCAACATCGCCACCACGCCGTCAGGTCGACGAAACTCTCCTCAACACTCGCTGGATCGGAGTTCGAGGGACGCCATCGAGCTGAACGTGCAGAACTCGGAGGTGCCGTGACGCTCGTACTTGATCGGTTGGATCGGGAAGAAGTACGACTACTTCCTCTACGCTATGCCAACGCTCGCTGCTGGTCTACGAGGGTACGAGACAACACTCTCATCTCGCTGCTATGCATCACCATGGTCTTGCGTGATCGTAGGAAAATTTTTGAAATTACTACGCTCCCCAACAAAGGCATCCTTCCGATGGCGGCGGCACAAATGAACTCTCAATGAAAGCACCAATGTCGGTGTCAAACCGACGGATCTCGGTAGGGGGTCTCGAATCAAAGGCCTAGGCGGATGGTAACAGGAGACAAGGGACACGATGTTTTTATCCAGGTTCGGGCCCTCTCGATGGAGGTAAAACCCTACCCCGCTTGATTAATATTGACGATATGGGTAGTACAAGAGTAGATCTACCACGAGATTAGAGAGGCTAAACCCTAGAAGCTAGCCTATGGTATGATTGTTGTTCGTCCTACGGACTAAAACCCTCTGGTTTATATAGACACCGGAGAGGGCTAGGGTTACACAGAGTCGGTTACAATGGGAGGAGATCTACATATCCAGACGCCAAGCTTGCCTTCCACGCCAAGGAAAGTCACATCCGCACACGGACGTAAGTCTTCAATCTTGTATTCAAGGTCCAGAGTCCGCCAAAGGTTATAGTCCGCTATCCCGACACCCCTTAATCCAGGACTCCCTCAGTCGTAGTCAAATTCGATTCAACTAACGTTGGAGAAACATACACCCGCCAGCCACCTTTATGCAAAACAAGTTGCATGTCTGTCGGTGGCACCGGTCTCATGAACATGTTCATGTAAGGTTGGTTCGGGCCGCTTCATCCAACAATACCGCCAAATCAAAATAATACGTTGGTGGTAAACAGTATGACTATGATCGTCCACAACTCTTTGTGTTCTACTCGTGCATATCATCTACGCATAGACCTGGGTCGGATGCCACTGTTGGGGAACGTAGCATGTTCAAAAAAATCCTACGATCACGCAAGATCTATCTCGGAGATGCATAGGAACGAGAGGGGGAGAGTGTGTCCACGTACCCTCGTAGACCGAAAGCGGAAGCATTAGCTTAACGCGGTTGATGTAGTCGAACATCTTCTTGATTCAATCGATCAAACACCATACGGCACCTCCGAGTTCTGCACACGTTCAGCTCGATGACGTCCCTCGAACTCTTGGTCCAGGAAAGTGTCGAGGGAGAGTTTCGTCAGTACGACGGCGCGGTGACGGTGATGGTGATGTGATCCGCGCAGGGCTTCGCCTAAGAACTACGACAATATGACCGGAGGAGTAAATTATGGAGGGGGGGCACCGCACACGGCTAAGAAACAATTGATGTGCTTTGGGGTGCCCCCCTACCACCGTATATAAAGGAGGAGAGGGGAGGAGGCCGGCCTAGGGGGCGCGCCAAGTGGGAGGAGTCCCACTAGGACTCCTAGTCCAATTCGCCTCCCCCCTTCCTTTCATCGGAGGGGGAAAGGGGGAAGGAGAGGGAGAGGGAGAAGGAAAAGGGGGTCGCGCCCCCTCCCCTTGTCCAATTCGGACTTCCCATGGGGGGCGCGCGCCACCCCCTTGTGGGCTGCCCTCTCTCTCACCTATGGCCCATGTGGCCCATTACTTTCCCCGGGGGGTTCCGGTAACCCCTCGGTACTCCGATAAATACCTGAAACACTCCGAAACAATTCCGTGATCTCATCTGAGACTCCGAGCAATCTTCGGTCACCAAAGCACATAACTCATAATACAAATCGTCATCGAACGTTAAGCGTGCGGACCCTACGGGTTCGAGAACTATGTAGACATGATCGAGACACATCTCAGATCAATAACCAATAGCGGAACCTGGATGCTCATATTGGTTCCTACATATTCTATGAAGATCTTTATCGGTCAAACCGCAATGACAACATACGTAATTCCCTTTGTCATCGGTATGTTACTTGTCCGAGATTCGATCATCGGCATCTTCATACCTAGTTCAATCTCGTTACCGGCAAGTCTCTTTACTCGTTCCGTAATGCATCATCCGTAACTAAATCATTAGTCACATTGCTTGCAAGGCTTATCGTGATGTGCATTACCGAGAGGGCCCAGAGAAACCTCTCCGATACTCGGAGTGACAAATCCTAATCTCGATCAATGCCAACCCAACAAACACCTTCGGAGACACCTGTAGAGCATATTTATAATCACCCAGTTACGTTGTGATGTTTGATATCACACAAGGTGTTCCCCCGGTATTCGGGAGTTGCATAATCTCATAGTCAAAGGAATATGTGTAAGTCATGAAGAAAGCAATAGCAATAAAACTTAACGATCATTATGCTAAGCTAACGGGTGGGTCTTGTCCATCACATCATTCTCCTAATGATGTGATCCCGTTCATCAAATGACAACACATGTCTATGGTTAGGAAACTTAACCATCTTTGATTAATGAGCTAGTCAAGTAGAGGCATACTAGGGACACTTTGTTTTGTCTATGTATTCACACATGTATCTAGTTTCGGGTTAATACAATTCTAGCATGAATAATAAACATTTATCATGATATAAGGAAATATAAATAACAACTTTATTATTGCCTCTAGGGCATATTTCCTTCATATAGAAGACACAACTCTCTGTACCCATATTAACTTTCTGTTATTTAGTTTAAATAAAGCAAAAATAGTATTTTTCTATCTGTTTTATGAATTATCCATGCAATAAAAAATGTCTCGAAAATAGAAGTTCTCCAAATGCCCTAAAAATTTAGTACGATTTTTTTCACAATATTTAAGAACTTCTGGTGCAAAGAACACACGAGGGGGCCTCACCAGCTGGCCACAAGGGTGGAGGGTGCACCCCCTGACCTTGTGGGCCCCACGTGGCCCCCTCCACTTATTCCACTCCTAGTAGGATTCGCCCCCCGCCCCCCTTTTCCTTCTCATGGATGGGGAAAGGGGGAAGGAGAGGGAAGAGGAGAAGGAAAGGGGGGGCGCGGCCCCTCCCCTAGTCCAATTCGGACTCTCCATGGAAGGGGGCGCGGCCACCCCTTGTGGGCTGCCTTACCTTCTCCCCTATGGCCCATGTAGGCCCAATACCACCGGGGTTCTGTAACCCCTCGCATTCAAATATACCCAACCTGTCAGACCCCGATTCCAAGTCACGCCGATCTAGCCGGTAACACCTCATATCACTTTGCGGCCTCACGCACGGTATTCTACGGGTGTCGCTTACCATGGCCCGGACCGCTTATGCGTCTTTTGGCTCACGATATGACAGTGTCGCTAGCATCCACATGACCAAGAACCCGGCCGACATGGCTAGTCGTGAACCCAAAGCGGCGCTTAACCTATGGGGACAGGCATACATGAATCACATCGAGCATGTCGGTCATCAACGATATATTCGGGCTGTAGCACTGGCTAACAGACTCCGCATCCCGGCTGTAGCAGCTAGGCAGGACTCAATACCATCGCGACATTTCCCAAGGGACGTATATAGGAACGGCGAAACACATGCCGCCAGTCAAGTGTCCAAGCAAGAGTGCTGGGCTAGCAGACTCGGTGAACCGGGCAGAAGCGGACTACTATCGCCGTAAGCACGAGACTACATTTCCCATATGAGAGGCTGCCAAGGATAAACAACTAGTTTGTCGGATCCCACTCATACCAAGCATTTCAATCATACACGCAATATGCCCGATATGAGTAATTACAACAAGGCATCACAACAAAACTCTACAACTCAAAGTACTTTATTTAAGAGGCCCGAGGAGCCATACATAACATATTCATACAGTAGGGGTCACATGACCCAACACTCAAGTCATACAATCATACAAGCACATGCGAAGCAAACTAGTCTCGAGTACGACTCTAGAAAGAAAGAAAGCTTGTTGGAGCCTTTCTATCTACAATGGCCCTTCACAAGTCCGAGATCACCACCGGTGGCTAGCTCACTCTGTCAAGTCGAGATCTACATAGAATCCATCGGAGGGGTAGTGTTGTCCTCTAAAAAACATTAATTACAAACATGAGTACGGAGGTACTCAGAAGTCTTACCACGTAATCCTATCATACATGCACATTCTCAAGAAGGTGGTGGAGTTATTTGCAGAAGCCAGCTTTGACTCTTGGCTAAGCTATCCCACGTGACACCACTTTGTAAAGCATTTGTCGCACACGCAGTCCACTAATCACCATCACAATACTCCACTGTGGATCCTCTCTCGTCACCCACGAGAGGGCCATCCACGATACTCACACTTATCTTGAGGCTTTTAGTAGTATCCATTTACTTGTCTATGAACTGATATAGGTAACTCGTAAGTCCTTCTTCGTGGACACGGCTATTCAATAGATCATATCAAACCCCAGCAGGGTGTACTTCTTCACACACGCTCACCACTTACCGCCGCTTACACGACATGTACTGCAACCTTCAAGCGGAAGCCTAACGTGGGTGTCGGCCACAGCCTACCTAAACACTCAAGTTCCTAGTCCAGGTTTATCGCCTATTCGGTTCCATCCGCAGGAGTCCGCCGAGGTTTCCCATACAGCCCCGAACGATGTGTGCAGGGTTCCCGAGATACCAAACGGGCACTCTGCACACATCAACCACGTGCCTACCGCAACACAACCCACCCCTAAGGTCAGGTTATGCGTGCGCCCCAAAGATGCTACAAACACCGTAAACTACTTGCAACTCCCGGACTAAGAACAAAGGTGGTTAAGAAGCCGAGAGGGTCAATTAAGGATCCCAATGCGTGGTAGTAACTGTTTCATGGATCACAAACACAGATCTCAGTTCTTAGGATCGGCTTCAATGAAACAACCCACCATGTACTCCTACATGGCCTCTCATCGATACCTTTACCAAAACGTGTTCAACACTTTCACTCTCGATCCAACACAACCTTTCACTCCAGCTCATCATCCCGATGAGCCGACTGACACAACTCTAAGCATAGCAAGCATAGCATGGTAGGAATCACAAACATGGCTCAATCAACTCCTACACATACTAGTGGGTTTCATCTAGTTATCGTGGCAATGACAGTCATGCAAAGGAAGTGGGTTCAACTACCGCAGCACACAACAGTTTGAATCGCTGTTGTCTTAATGCAGAAACGAGAGCAGAAGCGAACATGGGTTTGTATCGAATGATCAATGAGTTGCTTGCCCGATGGAATGGGGTAGAGTAACGCCTTCAGATGGATAGTCGAGGTTATCCTCGGGCGTAACCTATCACGAAAAGCATATCGAAGTAAACACACATGACAATATGCAACAATATGATGCATGCTATGACATGGCAATATGGATGTGTGTTGGCCTAATGCAAGCTGAAATAATAGGGGATGAACTCATTTGAATCAAAGATTCAAATGATAGCTCATTTGAAATAGCCCTAAAGGTGCATTATCTTATTCTGGTTAAACATCAAGGTTAACTTGATTTAACATGCATGAAACCTGTACCAATGGATAGAATGGATTTTTCTGATCATTTTCCATATATAAATCTTTGCATTTGGAGTTACAGATTAAAAGTTATAAGCATTTGAAATTTGAATTATATTCTGGAATTTACTGTATTAGAATAAATCCAGAAATTAGATTAATGCGTTAGCCATGCGTCAGCATGACGTCAGGTCAACAGGACGCCCAGGTCAAACCTGACAAAGGGTCCCGCGTGTCGTGGTAATTAGCTTAACTAATGTTTAATTAAAACTAAACCTATTTAGTTAGCGTGGTCGGGCCCCATCTGCCGCTGACTCGTCGGGTCAACGAGGGCCCACGTGGTCAAGGTCCACGCCGGCTGCACCGGCGATCAGTCGCCGCCGCGAGCCCGACGCGGCGGAGGAAGTGCTTTTGGCGATTCCAAGACCAAATGAGTCGCGGAGGGTGGCTACGGTAGTCAAGTGCAAGCCGCTGCTATTGGTGGAGCCGGTTGGGGTCGGGTGGCTGGAGTTGGCGCCGGGCGACGAGCCAGGCGGCCGGGTTCGCCAACGATGAACTTGGGGTTAGAGGGTCGGTGAGGTGCGGGAGTGCATGGTTAGACTCCATGGGGTGCAGTGAGTGTGATGGACATCATGGGTGGCGGAGAGTGACCGGGAGCACGCCGGCGACGAGCTCCACGGGCGGCGGGTGCGGTAAGCGTGGTTCGTTGCTACGCTGCACGAGAGCGAGAGAGAGAGGAAGGGAGGTAGATGGGCTCACGGGCGACGCCAGAAGCTCGCCGAGGTCGGGACGAACCGGAGCGATGGCGGCGCTGAAAGGGATCTCCGCGACGGCGAACTCGGCCGAGGTCGGTGGGTGGACTCTGGCACTAGAGCGAGCGGGCTCGGCTGGTTAGGGGTAGTGGAGGCGCGGAGCTCCTGGACATGGTGAGGAGGAGCACGGACGGCGGGGAGCACGGTTACGGGCGATGGGCGGGCAAGGCCGGCCAAGGCAGGGGAGCACGAGGGAGAGGAACCGAGAGGAGAGGAGGTGTCCAGGGGTTCGGGGAGAGGGGGCGATCCTCGCCAGCACGGGCGAGAGGAGCGGCGAGGCGGCGACCAGGTGCGTGGCACCCATGCGGTGCCCGCCGAAAGCACTGGTTGCTCGCTCAAGCCGAGCCAAGCAGCCACCCATGCCTGCTGGGCTGGGCTGGGCAGGGGGCGGGTAGGGAGGCGCCTGTAAGTCCTTCCTGCTTTTATCTTTTTCTAATTTTCTGCAACTTTGTGGAGTTTTCTAAAATACCAAAACAGTTTTAAAATTCACCAAATGCTCCTGGTCCATTGTTGGAATATTTCCAACATGAAACATTTTGGTTTGGCAATTTTGGACATTTAAAATATTTTATATAATTTGAAATGCTCAAGTTCAAAAACTTATGAATTAATCCAAGGACCTTTGATGACCTAGAAAATGATGCACCACTTTTGACATAGGCTCAACCAAAGCAAAGATGATGAGCATTTTGAAGGGCATTTCAGGTTCATTGAAATAATTTTAGTAAACCCTAGTTGAATTAAGGGGGTGCTCTGGGGTTTCGCCTTCCCATTTCAAATTCAAATGAAATTTAAACATGATGCACACCCTAATGCATGGTCTAACTGGATGTGACAACTCACCTTTCACTCAAAAAATCTCGTCCCGAGATTTAGAATCTGTTATAAAAAAGGTGGGATACTCAAGTCGAGACAATCCTCCCTTTCCCAAGTTGCTTCTTGCTCGGAATGGTTTGACCATTGAACCTTTAGAAACTTGATATTCCGACGCCGAGTGGTACGCTGGCTTGATCGAGAATACGAATGGGATATTCTCGATAGGTGAGGTTATCTTGGAGATCAAGCGCTTGTGGTCCACTCCACGGATAGGATCCGAGAAGCAACGCCTGAGTTGGGAAACGTGGAAGACATCATGGACTGTGGAAAGATGCGGAGGTAGTTCCAATTGGTAGGCAACTTCTCCTCGCTTGGCAAGAATGCGAAGGGTCCAATGTAACGAGGAGCCAACTTTCCTTTGATATCAATCGATGGGTTCCTTCAAAGGGGTAACCCGAGGTAAGACTTCGCCGATTTCATAAGCCATAGGCTTATGCTTGCGGTCATATTGGCTCTTTTAACGAGATTGGGCTGTTTTCAATTTCACTAATAACGCGAACCTACTCTTCCGCTTCCGAATCATGTCCGCCAAAGAGTTGTCTCTCCCGGTTTCTCGACCGCTAAGAGGCGCTCACATTTCCGCCCATAAAGAACTTCGAAAGGGCTTTGCCTAAGCTGGCTTGATAACTATTGTTATAAGCTTAACTCGCGAATGGAAGGCATTTTTCCCAATTCATGCCGAAGAGATGATGAAGCTCAAGCATATCCTCTAGGATTTGATTGACTCGCTCTACTTGACCACTTGATTGAGGATGGAAAGCGGTGCTAAAGGAGAGACGAAGTTCCCATAGCGCTTTTGGAAACTTTCCCAAAACCGAGAGGTGAAGAGACTTCCACGGTCTGAGTTAATCTCTAATGGAACACCATGAAGAGACACTATTCGAGAGATGTACAAATCAGCTAGCTGGCTAGCGGTTATACTCTCACGAACGGTAGGAAGTGGGCTACTTTGGAAAGACGATCAACGACAACGAAGATAGCATTATTCCTCTCTTGGTCCTGGAAACCCGTAATGAAATCCATACCGATTTTATCACATTTCCATTCAGGAATTTCCAAAGGTTGAAGGGTACCAAAGAGGCCGTTGATGCTCGCTTAACTCGATTTACGACGCCGCAATTAGCAATGTATTGAGCGATTTCTCTTCATCCTAGTCCACCAAAACCTCCGGCGAGGTCTTGATACATTTTAGTACTACCGGATGAATGGTGAGAGGAGAGTCATGAGCTTCCTTAAGGATCAATTGTCGTAGCTGTTGTTTCTGGGAACCACCAAGCGATTTTCAAAGAAGACAACACTGCTCATCTATGGAGAAACACTTAGCAGCTCCGCTTAGCAATGTTCTCCTTGATCCGAGATATCCTCTATCATACCGCCGAGCAGCTATGATGCGATCCGTAAGGTCGGTTTCGCCACCGTGGTGGAAAGGAACTCGAGGAACAATGTGGAGATTAAGTTTACGAAATTCCTCGTGGAGAAATGGTTGATTTTGTTGTAACATCAGGTTGTTACAATAAGATTTTCGACTTAGGGCGCCGGCCATGACATTGGCTTTGCCTCGGTGTAAGATATTCCTAAGTCGTAATCTGTATCAATCTCGACCCAACGCCTTTGCCTGAGATTCAAACCGTTGGGTGAAGATATATTTCAGACTTTGGTGATCGGTGTAGATTTCGCAACGATTACCAAGAAGGTAATGTCGCCAGGTTTTGAGTGCATGAACCATCGCTGCAAGCTCTAGATCGTGTGGGATAGTTATCCTCATGTGGACGAATCGTCGAGAAGCGTAGGCAATCACATGACGATCTTGCATGAGTATGCAACCTAGTCCTTGTCGCGAGGCGCCGCAATAGATAATAAAGTCCTTAGAAAATCTGGTGGAACAAGTACGGAGCAGATGTCGCGCCTTTTTCAGCCTCGAAAGCTGAACTCGCACTGTGGCGCCCATTCAACTTTTTATCTTTCTTGAGGAGTTCGTTAGAGGTTTAGCAACTTTAGAGAAATTCTCGACGAAACGGCGGCAATAGCTCGCTAAACCGAGGAAACTCCGAACTTGCTTGACCGATTCAGTGGAGTCCAATCAAGGACGGCTTGAACTCGCCGGGATTGACAAAGAATGCCCTTACCGAGATTACATGGCCTAGATAGGTCACTTCGGTAACCAGAATTCACACTTAGAGAATTTGGCATAAAGGCGGTGCTCTCAAGTTTCATCAATACTAGCCGTAGATGTTCGCATGCTCTTCTTCATTCTTGGAGTAGATGAGTATATCATCAAGGTATACCACGAATTTAATTTATCCAAATACTCCATGAAGATTGAGTTCATTAACCGAGAGAAGGTGGCTGGAGCATTGGTTAATCCGAAGGACATGACGGTGTACTCAGATTGGCCATAACGAGTAACAAAGGCCATTTTGGGAATGTCCTCGTTTTGATTTTGATTTGATGGTAGCCCAACCTCAAATCCATCTTGAAAAGATCGAGGATCCAGCGAGCTGATCATACAGATCGTTGATCCCGGGAGCGGATACTTGTTCTTGAAGGTGACCAAATTGATGTGTCGGTAATCCACAACCATCCGATCCGTACCATCCTTCTTCTTGACGAAGAGGACGGGGCAAGCCCATGGAGATGAACTAGGACGGATGAAACCTTTCTGCAAGGACTCATCGAGTTGTTTCTTAAGTTCAGCTAGTTCTAGGGGTGCCATCTTATAAGGCCTCCTAGAGATTGGGACGGTTCCGGGAATAAGATCTATCACGAACTCGACATCCCAGTCAGGTGGAACACCTGGCAGTTCCTCTGGAAAGACATCCGGAAAATCACGGACTACCGGAATATCTGTAACGCCCCCGATGCGGCTATATCTCCCACGTGTCGAGGCACGACTTAGAGGCATAACCGCATTGAAAGCAATGTCGCAAGTGAGGTAATCTTCACACAACCCATGTAATAATTAAGGAAAGGTACATAGTTGGCTTACAATGCCACTTCACACAAGACATAAATAAACATACATCATTCAGAGTACACTCAAGGTCCGACTACGGAACCAAAATAAAGAAGATACCCCAAATGCTAACACAGATCCCCGAATCGTCCCAACCGGGCACCACTATCGATCATCCGAAACGACACATAGTAACGACCACGCCTCGTCGAACTCCCACTTGAGCTCGGTGGAATCACCTGCACCGCCTCATCGGAACCTCGCAACTGTTTGAAGTATCCGTGAGTCACGGGACTCAGCAATCTCACACCCGCGAGATCAAGACTATTTAAGCTTTAGGAGGACAAGGTAGTAAAGTTGAGCTGCAGCAAGCGACTAGCATATATGGTGGCTACATCGCAAAAGAGAGCGAGAAGAGAAGCAAAGCACGGTCGTGAAACTAGTATTGATCAAGAAGTGATCCTGAACTACTTACGCCGACATAACTCCAACACCGTGTTCACTTCCCGGACTCACGAGAAGAGACCATCACGGTTACACACGCGTTGATGTGTATTTTAAATGAGGTCAACTCTAGGTTATCTACAACCGACATTAACAAATTCCCATCTGCCTCATAACCGCGGCACGGCTTTCAAAGATATTACCCCGCAGGGTGTCCCAACTTAGCCCATTATAAGCTCTCACGGTCAACGAAGGATTATTCTTCTACCGGAAGACCCGATCAATCTCGAATCCCGGACTACAAGACATTTCGACAGAATAAAACAAGACCAGCAAAGCCGCCTGATTGTGCCGACAAATCCCGATAGGAGCTGCACATATCTCGCTCTCGTGGCACATCCGGATGAGCAGTCCATACAACTAAAACCAAACCTCAAGTTGCCTTTGAGGGGCGCTGCATGTGGTTTAGTTCGGGCCAGCACTCAAGGAGCACCGGTCCGGGGTTAAATAAAGATGACCCTCGGCTCGCGAAAACCCGGGGAAAAGGCTTAGGTGGCAAATGGTAAAACCAATGTTGGGCTTGCGGACGAGTCTTATTCAAAGCGAACTGTCAAGGGGGTCCCATAAATCACCCAACCGTAAGGAACGCAAAATCAAGGAACATAACACCGTATGACGGAACCTAGGGTGGCAAGAGGAACAAAACACTGCATAAGGCCGAGCCTTCCACCCTTTACCAAGTATATAGATGTGTTAAGCATAGCAGATATATATATATTGTGATATCCCCAACAAATAAACATGTTCCAAATAGGAACAACATCTCCATGTTCCAACAAGGAACAAACTTCAGCTTCACCGCAACTAACAACGCTATAAGAGGGCTGAGTGAAGCGGTAACATAGCCAAATCAACGGTTTGCTAGGAAAAGATGGTTAGGGCTGACATGGCAATATGGGTGGCATGACATAGCAAGTGGTAGGCATCGCAGCATAGGCATAGCAAAAGAGCGAGCAACTAGCATAGCAAAGATAGAAGTGATTTCGAGGGTATGGTCATCTTGCTCGCAATGTTCTCGAGTTGTCGAAAGCCCGATCCTCGAAAACGTTCTCAACAGTTCCTCGTAAGCGCTTCGCCTCCCGCCTACCCAAAGCAACAACAAAACAAGGAACCACAATAAATCACGGTGCAATGCACAATCAACATGATGTAAAACATGACATGATAAGCGGATGTGATATGCAAAGCGACAAAGGCCCGAAGGTAAATGAAAGACTAGGCATCATCTTGGCAAACCAAGCATGCCATCGGAAAGATGAGATGATTTCGTTAGGAATCGATATAGAGATCACCGGAAACGGATGCACGGATTGGATATGACGGGCAAAACAAGAATGGTGAGAAACCTACGATAACATCATGAAGAAACCAAGCCATGCATGTGTGCAAACTACCTCATAGCATGACACAAATAAATATGCCCATGAAAACAACACATAACCATGATGCAAAAGACATGACCACAAACTTGCTCAAATGCAGAAACTAATGCCACCACTGAGTTGGTGGGATTTTTCACCCCAAAACATATATAATATGTTAGGGTAGCAGAGAAAAATCATCACAAAACAATAAGTCAAAACCTGCCTAAAAAGGAAACTAATGTATGGCAATTTCCAGATTTGGAAATGTCCAGATTTGGACTTGCCTAAAACAGAAATGGTACAATGCTGGAAAAGGAAATGTGGGTGAAAGAAATAAAATATGCATATGGGGAGGCGCCGAGGCTGACTGGTGGACCCACCACATAGAGGCCGAGGTTAAATGGGTTTAAAAGGGGAGAAAACAGCCCTGTGGGGATTCAACCCGGTCTCCCCAAGAGAAACCTGCCTCGCTACCACCGGGCTGGAGCGCGGGCGATCGATAGAGAAAGGGCCTCGCCCTTATCTCGCTGTTGCTGCAGAGAGGCGCACCTGAGAAAAACGAAACCAGAAACAAAAGGGGGAGGGCGCTACCGGGTTCGAACCTGTGTCGCCATGTGGAAGAGCGGGATCAACCAGCTCGCCTCGGTAGGGATCTGGTAGGAAACGGAAGCTAGCGATTTGACCAAAACTATCTGGGCTGAACTAAGAACAGAGGAGAACACCGATGACTCAAGTAGACAACGGCGGCTACAGGCTCGCGCCCTCGGACAAGGCTGGATGTGCACGAGGGAACTCCACGGAACAAGGAGGGCAAACCGAGCGGGGCTAGCGGCAACTACCCGCGCCCAAAACGACTCGAGCCCAACAGCTACTACACGACGGAGCACGCCGAAGCGACAAAGACACGGGCCGGCGCCTACTCTACGGGAGCTAACGACGGCAAGAAGGAGCAGGAGGAAGGGTTTATACCTCCTTACCCTAGGACACGGAATCGGCGACGGAGACGGGCCGACGGCGACGAAGTTCGAGCTCAAGATTCGCCGATTCTGGCCGAGAAGAAGACAGAGCGGTGGCGCGGTGAACTTGGCGAACCGGCCTCAGAGGTCGACGCCGTGGTCGAGACGACGACGAGGAGGAAGATGGACAAGGTACGCAGGGTCGGGTGGCCGGAGAGCACGCCGGCGACGGAGACGGGCTCCCGATGCGCTCGGGTCCGAAAGGGCGGCGATCTTGGTGGATTCTCACCGGCGGCGGGCGAGAGGGAGAGGGAACCCTAGGGTTCGGCCCGACGCGAGGGGATAAGAAGGGGCTAGGTGGCGAGGACGAGCTCGTGCTCTCCGAGCTCGGGTCCCCATGGCGCTGCGAGAGGAGAGGGAAAGGTGGGTGGCGCACAGGGCGGTCGCTGCCAGCCGGGGCCGGCGCTGCCACGTGGACGGGATCCAGCGGGGGTATGTGCGGGCGCGGGTGAGCGAAGGCAGGAGGAGAGGCGAGCGGGCTGGCGCGCCTGCTCCCTGGGCTGCGGGCTGCTGCGGGAAATCGGGCTGCCTGGGAGGCCGGAGCCCAGGTGGGGAGGAGTGGCTGGGCTGCCAATGCAACTGATGCCTCCTTTCCCTTTTCCTTTTTTCAAAATAAAAAGGAAGAGAAAGAAAGTGCAGAAAGAAAGGAAAAGATTTAGAGTGAAAGGAAAATATCCCCACACTCCTGGAATTCTCCTCTATTTAAATAAATTGAAATGGACATTTTTAAAGGTAGAAAAATAATGCAAGTTTGGAAATATTTCAAACTTGTGCCATTTTTGAACCTGACCATAACAACTTCAAATGAGGAGATTTTTGGGCAGAGAGGTTAAGTGCAACAAGCAAGATTTTTTAGGGAGGAGATGAACATTAATTGAGAGAGGGAATATATGGCATTGAAAGAGAAAGAAGTAGAGGGAAGGAGGAGATGGTAATGCCAATAGGGATGACACATGCAACCACAACCACAACCACAAGACAGGCAAGAGAACACCACAATCACATGACAAGAAGGGAAAATGCAAGATGACAAGAGGCACAAATGCAATAAGGCAAAAGCAAAACAAAGAAAAAAAACCCACATGACCAAAACAACCCGAGGCCAAGCATGACAAAACCCACAAGAATTGGATGAGGTCAAATTGATATATTGCCCAAAAGGGAAGTTTACATCCGTGGTGTTACAACACTCCACCACTACAAGAGGATCTCGCCCCAGATCTAGGACCGAAAGAACTCCGGATACTCGAACGGAGGTGATCCTCACGCCCCGTAGCTTCTCGGTCGGAATGGTGTGACCACTTCACTTTCAGGAATTTGATTGACTTGTTGCAGTCTTGCGCCGGTTTCTTCAAGAATAGCAACGGGTGCTCACGATAAGAGAGATCTTCTTGAAGGTCAATCTGTTCAAGTTGATAGTGCGTTCAGAGTCTTGAAGCACTTGCGATGGTTGTGACACGTGAAACACATCGCACGCTTTGCAAAGTTGGATGGAAGCTCGTTGATAGGCGAGATCGCCTCTTTTCCCAATGATCTTGAAAGGACCCACGATCTAGGGGCAAGCTTCCCTTTGATACCGGGCGGCGAGTACCTTTCATTGAGAGACGCGAGGTAGACATGGTCTCCGATTTCAAAAGTCACATCACGGTGCTTATCATCATAATAGTTTTCCGCGCGATTATGCTGCTTTGAGATTCTCACGAATGACCTTGCACATTTCTTCCGCTTCGGATCAAGTCATTGCCAAGAAGTTGGCGCTCACCGCCTCTGCACTAATTGAGAGGAGTACGACACTTTCTCGCCATAGAGAATTTCGAATGGGGCCTTGCCCAACTCGCTTGGAAGCTGTTGTTGTAAGAGAACTCGCATAAGGAAGACAATCTTCCCACTTCATACCGAAGGAAATGACACAAGCCCCGAGCATATCCTCAAGAATTTGATTAACTCGCCGACTTGGCCACTTGTTTGAGGATGGAAAGCTGCTGAAACGAATGTTGGTGCCCATGGCCTTCTCGAAAGGACTCCCAAAACTTGGAGGTAAAGATGCTGCCACGGTCCAAGAGATCACTTGTGGAATGCCGCAAGGAGACAATCTCGAGGTGTATAGCTCGCCAACCGAGCTGCAGTGATGGATTCTTTGATAGGAAGAAAATGAGCCACTTTAGTAAGCTTGTCAATGACAACGAAGATAGCATCATTTCCACGCTTGGACTTAGGAAAACCAATCACGAAGTCCATTTCAATATGATCAAACTTCCATTCAGGAATAGCAAGAGGTTGAAGGAGACCAGCTGGTCTTCGGTGTTCTCTTTCACTCTTCTCGCAGACATCACACTCATTCACGAATTGAGCAATTTCGCGCTTCATTCGAGTCCACCAATATGACTGCTTGAGGTCATGGTACATCTTCGCATTTCCGTGATGAATGGATAGAAGCGAATTGTGAGCCTCGCTCATAATGACTTTTCTCGAGATCACCCTTAGGAACCACAATCCGTCCTCAAAGAACAGAGTGTCTTTGTCATCAACATGGAAGCACTTGTACTTGAAATGCCCTTATCGATACCACGCTTCACTTTCTTCACCATGGTATCCGAAGTTGAGCCTCACGAATCTGATCTTCCAAATTAGGAGAGACTATGAGGTTGGCAAGAAAGCCTTGAGGAACAACTTGAAGATTCAGCTTATGAAAAGATTCACAGAGATCCGGTGAAAGGGCTTGAGGATTAGACTGTTGCAAAGAAGCTTTCCTGCTCAAAGCGCCTCAGAATGACATTGGCTTTGCCCGAGTATACTCAATACTTGGGTTGTACTCTTGAATCATTTCACCCATCGAGTCTGCCTCGAGGTTGAGGTTAGGCTGAGTGAAGATGTACTTGAGACTCTTGTGATCGGTGAAAATGTCCACTTTCCTTCCCAACAAGAGATGTCTCCAAGTAATCAAAGCATGGACAACTGCCGCCAACTCAAGATCGTGAGTGGGGTAGTTCTTCTCGTTGGGCTTCAATCAAGTAGAGGTATAAGCCACAACTCTCTTCTCTTGCATTAACACAGCACCGAGACCTTGAAGAGAAGCATCACGTAACACTTCATATGGCTTGGATTCATCAGAGGAGTCGAACAGAGCTGTGACGAGTTTCTCTTTGAGAGTCTTGAAAGCAACGCCACACTCGGGAGACCGATATACTTCACCTGCTTCGAGGAGGTTGGAAAGAGGCTTTGCAATCTTGGAGAAGTTCTCAACAAACCTTCGCAATAGCTTGCAAGACCAAGAAAGTCATGAGCTGCTTGACATTCGAGGAGGTTCCCAATTCACAATTGCGGACACCTTCTCGGATCAACAGCGATGCCCTTGGCAGAGATGATATGACCAAGATAAAGCACTTCATCAAGCCGAATTCACATTTGGAGAACTTAGCATAGAACTGGTACTCTCGAGCTTGTCTAGCACCAATCGCAAATGTTTGGCATGATCCTTCTTATTCTTGGAGAAGACCAAAATATCATCAAGATAGACCAAGACGAATTCATTGGTGTAAGGATTGAATATGAAGTTCATCATCCGAGAGAAAGTCGGAGGAGCATTGACGAGGCCGAAAGACATGACAAGATATTCATAAGAACCAAAGCTTGTTCAATGCTTTGTCTTGGGAATATCTTGTTCACGAATGCGAACTGATGATACCCCATACGAAGGTCAAGCTTAGAGAACACCGTAGCACCCTTGAGTTGCTCGAAAAGCTCATTGATGTTGGGAAGTGGATACTTGTTCTTGATTGTCTTCTTATTCAATGTACGGTAATCGACACAAAGTCGGTCGGAGCCATCCTTCTTCCGGACAAAAAGAACACCACAACCCCAAGGAGATGAACTCGGTCTGATCAAACCCAGACGCTCTTGTTCATCGAGCTGCTTCTTCAATTCCCTCAGCTCATCCGGTCCAAGCTTGTAAGGACGCTTACAAACGGGTTCAGTGCCAGGCTCAAGATCGATAACGAACTCAACTGGCCGATGAGGAGGCATACCCGGAAGCTCTTCTGGAAAGACATCTTGGTACTCACAAACGACTGGAATCTGAGAGATGGCATTCAATTCGCCCTTCTCATTGAGAGAGAACAACCGAATAGTTTCATCACAAGAGGCATAGATGATCACATCATTAGAAGAATGAGTCAATTGAATTTCCCTGGCAGCACAATCAAGCTGAGCTTTGTGCTGATAAAGCCAGTCCATCCCGAGAATAAGATCAATATCCGAGTCGCCAAGAACCACTGGTTTAGAAAGAAATCTATAATCGCCCATCTTGATAGAAACATCCGGAACGAAAACTCGAGAAGTCATCTCCTTAGCCGGAGAAACAATAGACAAAGGTCTAGGCAAAGCTTGAGTAACCAAATCATGCATAGCCACAAAAGGTCTTGAGATGAAAGAATGCGATGCACCAAGATCAAATAAGACTTTTGCAGAATATCATTAATCGAGAGATTACCCATTAACACATCTCAAGAATCCTCCGCCTGAGCTGCATTCATCATATTGACCTTCGCAGAATTCGGATTATGCTTGACCACCGCATTGCCGGAAGATTTCACAGAGGAGGAGGCGGAAGACGCCTCGTTGAAGCACTTGTTCAAGATAGTGACCCTTCTGCCGCACTTGTTGCAAGTGACCTCGAGAGCGGACGGTGGTAAGGAGCACTTGACCTTGGAGCTTGAGAATTAGACTTGTTCGATAGCTTGGGTTGGGTGGGTGGGAAGATCCACGCCACCGAGTTCTTCTCACGGTAAGGTCAAGGAACGGAGGAGGGGGCGATAAAACTTCGCCGCTTGGCTGCCACTTGAGAGGACGAGGAGGACTGAATCTGCATCCCCGATTCTCTTCTTAGAAGCCTCGCATTTGAGTTGTGCCGCTTCTTGCTTGAGTGCCATGTTGTAGAAATCATCATACTTATCTCGCTCAAACAGCACAAGAGGTAATTGCAGATCCTCTCTCGCATCACCGAACCGATAGATCATACTCCTTTCATCGTGTACATCTTGCTTAGCAAAACGAAGCGAAGCTCGAACTGGATATTGTATTGATAGATGCATAAGGTGCCTTGCTTGAGATTGCGGAACTCCTCACGCTTGCTCTCCACAACACTCTTCGAATGTGATGAGCTCGGAAATCACGGCGAACTCATCCTGTAATGACACGACCTCCTCTCGAATCTTTGTATTGTCGAACCACTCAGCAGCTTGATCCTTGAGTTGAAACGATGCAAACTTGACAAAGTCCTCGTGTCCGACATTGCTACAACCAAAGTGCTTGCAGATATCCACTAACCAATCATCGGCGTCATTGCCTCAACACGTAAACCGAAAGACTTCGCCGATTAGCGAAACCGACCGAGAGTAGCAAAGTGTGGCTGATTGTTGCCTTGACCTTGATTGCCTTGATTGCCTTGATTGCCTTGCCCTCGAGTACGCTTCTGGAAGAGCTGCAAAATCATCTCGAGCATTGGCATTGGTGGCTGCCATGATAGCTTGCCACGCTCGGAGGCGGAGGTGGAGGTGGAGGTGGAGGATTCGATGATCCCCATCATTGCGATCCGGATTCGTACGCTTGGCGGAGCCATCTCAAGAGGGTGACATCCGTTAGTCCTTTGATAGACAAATGATAAGTAGAATCAACGGATAGAAATTGCAACATATAGTCTTCACAATAAACATTCGAACAAGAATGAACGAATGAATTCCAAAGTTAATCATCACACATCCATTAAGGTGAGAAGCCACTTAGCTAAAGAATATGGAAACAACAACTGACTTAGAAACAATTCGAACATCATAACTGAAAACAAAAGGTTGGCTTCTAGAATGAGCCGGAACAAACACATGATAGAGATTTCGCTCAAAGTGTTCGTGGTGGGGCCCACACGGACACGACGTATAGCGGACGTCACGAATGACTAACAAGACGCCCCGAATCAGCATAGCCAAGGATTCTTTAAGACGCCTCGCGACCATCAGAATCGACCGTGAATGGGCGGACCACTAGACGTTGAACCCCAATCTCAAATCATACATCCGCGGAAAGAATATCCCGTAAGCTACTAGAATTCCCACCTATAAACTCCCAAACTTTCTGGTTATGCAATCTGGTGTTGGGGATACAGGGACACACAATATATCACCCAAACTAACAATACCTAGATCCAAATTGTATCCATCCGTCAACACATAACCAAGAAATCCTCGAAATCGTGTACCTCGACCTTCAAAAACATCCGTTATACAAGTCATGGCAATACTCCCGACTCGCCACAAGATCGGGCTATCAGGGTTATCTCACCAACAACCGCACAAAAGAGATTTCGATGTCGGTAAAACTCGGTATTCCAGAATCGCAACGATAAAATTGTGACGACAACACCTCGGAGCTCAACTCCCGGGACACCGCCACAAACCCTAAATGTCGAGGCACCAAGAACAATGTTCTCGCCACAAAACCATCGAACGATTCCAAGATACCCACGTGATCCTAAAAAAATTTTAGTGAAATTTGAGAAGAGAAGAGTCAAAACTCTACGCCAGATACCTCACCGTAAGGTCAAGGACCGGGAAGCAAAAGAATTCCTACTCTCGATATATATAATCCTAAGACTCAAAACATTTTCCATTCTAGACTCAACAACGCCAAGAAACAATCAAGTAGGGGCTCCTAAGTCGGGAAGGCTCGATTACCAACTTGTATCGCCCGATGCGGCTATATCTCCCACGTGTCGAGGCACGACTTAGAGGCATAACCGCATTGAAAGCAATGTCGCAAGTGAGGTAATCTTCACACAACCCATGTAATAATTAAGGGAAAGGTACATAGTTGGCTTACAGTCGCCACTTCACACAGTACATAAATAAACATACATCATTCAGAGTACACTCAAGGTCCGACTACGGAACCAAAATAAAGAAGATACCCCAAATGCTAACACAGATCCTCGAATCGTCCCAACTGGGCACCACTATCGATCATCCGAAACGACACATAGTAACGACCACGCCTCGTCGAACTCCCACTTGAGCTCGGTGGAATCACCTGCACCGCCTCATCGGAACCTCGCAACTGTTTGAAGTATCTGTGAGTCACGGGACTCAGCAATCTCACACCCGCGAGATCAAGACTATTTAAGCTTTAGGGAGGACAAGGTAGTAAAGTTGAGCTGCAGCAGCGACTAGCATATATGGTGGCTACATCGCAAAAGAGAGCGAGAAGAGAAGCAAAGCACGGTCGTGAAACTAGTATTGATCAAGAAGTGATCCTGAACTACTTACGCCGACATAACTCCAACATCGTGTTCACTTCCGGACTCCGAGAAGAGACCATCACGGTTACACACGCGTTGATGTGTATTTTAAATGAGGTCAACTTTAGGTTATCTACAACCGACATTAACAAATTCCCATCTGCCTCATAACCGCGGGCACGGCTTTGAAAGATATTACCTGCAGGGTGTCCCAACTTAGCCCATTATAAGCTCTCACGGTCAACGAAGGATTATTCCTTCTACTCGAAGACCCGATCAATCTCGAATCCCGGACTACAAGACATTTCGACAAAGAATAAAACAAGACCAGCAAAGCCGCCCGATTGTGCCGACAAATCCCGATAGGAGCTGCACATATCTCGCTCTCGTGGCACATCCGGATGAGCAGTCCATACAACTAAAACCAAACCTCAAGTTGCCTTGAGGGGCGCCGCAGGGTTCTAGTTCGGCCAGCACTCGAAGGAGCACTGGTCCGGGGTTAAAATAAAGATGACCCTCGGCTCGCGAAAACCCGGGAAAAGGCTTAGGTGGCAAATGGTAAAACCAATGTTGGGCTTGCTGGACGAGTCTTATTCAAAGCGAACTGTCAAGGGGTCCCATAAATCACCCAACCGTAAGGAACGCAAAATCAAGGAACATAACACCGGTATGACGGAACCTAGGGTGGCAAGAGGGAACAAAACACTGCATAAGGCCGAGCCTTCCACCCTTTACCAAGTATATAGATGTGTTAAGCATAGCAGATATATATATATATTGTGATATCCCCAACAAATAAACATGTTCCAAATAGGAACAACATCTCCATGTTCCAACAAGGAACAAACTTCAGCTTCACCTGCAACTAACAACGCTATAAGAGGGGCTGAGTGAAGCGGTAACATAGCCAAATCAACGGTTTGCTAGGAAAAGATGGTTAGGGGCTGACATGGCAATATGGGTGGCATGACATAGCAAGTGGTAGGCATCGCAGCATAGGCATAGCAAAAGAGCGAGCAACTAGCATAGCAAAGATAGAAGTGATTTCGAGGGTATGGTCATCTTGCCTGGCAATGTTCTCGAGTTGTCGAAAGCCCGATCCTCGAAAACGTTCTCAACAGTTCCTCGTAAGCGCTCTCGCCTCCGGCTCTACCCAAAGCAACAACAAAACAAGGAACCACAATAAATCACGGTGCAATGCACAATCAACATGATGTAAAACATGACATGATAAGCGGATGTGATATGCAAAGCGATAAAGGCCCGGAAGGTAAATGAAAGACTAGGCATCATCTTGGCAAACCAAGCATGCCATCGGAAAGATGAGATGATTTCGTTAGGAATCGATATAGAGATCACCGGAAACGGATGCACGGATTGGATATGACGGGCAAAACAAGAATGGTGAGAAACCTACGATAACATCATGAAGAAACCAAGCCATGCATGTGTGCAAACTACCTCATAGCATGACACAAATAAATATGCCCATGAAAACAACACATAACCATGATGCAAAAGACATGACCACAAACTTGCTCAAATGCAGAAACTAATGCCACCACTGAGTTGGTGGGATTTTTCTACCCCAAAAACATATATAATATGTTAGGGTAGCAGTAGAAAAATCATCACAAAAACAATAAGTCAAAACCTGCCTAAAAAGGAAACTAACAGAAGTGGCAATTTCCAGATTTGGAAATGTCCAGATTTGGACTTGCCTAAAACAGAAATGGTACAATGCTGGAAAAGGAAATGTGGGGTGAAAGAAATAAAATATGCATATGGGGAGGCGCTGAGGCTGACTGGGTGGACCCACTGTCATAGAGGTCAGAGGTTAAATGGGTTTAAAAAGGGGGGAGAAAACAGCCCCAGGGGGGATTCGAACCCGGGTCTCCCCAGTAGAAACCTGCCCCTGCTACCACTGGGCTGGAGCGCGGCGACTGATAGAGAAAGGGGCCTCGGCCCTTATCTGCTGTTGCTGCAGAGGAGGCGCACCTGAGAAAAACGAAACCAGAAAACAAAAGGGGGGTGGCGCGCCTGGGGTTCGAACCCAGGTCGCCGCGGTGGAAGAGCGGGGGATCAACCAGCTCGGCTACGGTAGGGATCTGGTAGGAAACGGGAAGCTAGCGTACTTGACCAAAACTACTGGGCTGAACTAAGAACAGAGGAGAACACCGATGACTCCGGCGAGACAACGGCGGCTACAGGGCTCTGCGCCCTCGGACAAGGCTGGATGTGCACGAGGGAACTCCACGGAACAAGGAGGGCAAACCCGAGCGGGGCTAGCGGCAACTACCCGCGCCCAAAACGACTCTGAGCCCAACAGCTACTACACGACGGAGCACGCCGAGCGCGACAAAGACACGGGCCGGCGCCTACTCTACGGGGAGCTAACGACGGCAAGAAGGAGCAGGGAGGAAGGGGTTTATACCTCCTTACCCTAGGACACGGAATCGGCGACGGAGACGGGCCGACGGGCGACGAAGTTCGAGCTCAAGATTCGCGGATTCTGGCCGAGAAGAAGACAGAGCGGTGGCGTCGGTGAACTTGGCGAACCGGCCTCCGTGGTCGACGCCGTGGTCGAGACGACGACGAGGAGGAAGATGGACAAGGTACGCAGGGTCGGGTGGCGGAGAGCACGCCGGGCGACGGAGACGGGTTTCCCAGATGCGCCGGGTCCGAAAGCGGGCGGCGATCTTGGTGGATTCTCACCGGCGGCGGCGGCGAGAGGGAGAGGGAACCCTAGGGTTCGGTCCGACGCGAGGGGATAAGAAGGGGGCTAGGTGGCGAGGACGAGCTCGTGCTCTCCGAGCTCGGGGTCCCCATGGCGCTGCGAGAGGAGAGGGAAAGGTGGGTGGCGCACAGGGCGGTCGCTGCCAGGCGGGGCCGGCGCTGCCACGTGGACGGGATCCAGCGGGGGTATGTGCGGGCGCGGGTGAGCGAAGGCAGGAGGAGAGGCGAGCGGGCTGGCGCGCCTGCTCCCTGGGCTGCGGGCTGCGAGGGGAAACTGGGCCGGCTCGGGAGGCCGGAGCCCAGGTGGGGAGGAGTGGCTGGGCTGCCAATGCAGCTGATGCCTCCTTTCCCTTTTCCTTTTTTTCAAAATAAAAAAGGAAGAGAAAGAAAGTGCAGAAAGAAAGGAAAAGATTTAGAGTGAAAGGAAAATATCCCCACACTCCTGGAATTCTCCTCTATTTAAATAAATTGAAATGGACATTTTTAAAGGTAGAAAAATAATGCAAGTTTGGAAATATTTCAAACTTGTGCCATTTTTGAACCTGACCATAACAACTTCAAATGAGGAGATTTTTGGGCAGAGAGGTTAAGTGCAACAAGCAAGATTTTTTAGGGAGGAGATGAACATTAATTGAGAGAGGGAATATATGGCATTGAAAGAGAAAGAAGTAGAGGGAAGGAGGAGATGGTAATGCCAATAGGGATGACACATGCAACCACAACCACAACCACAAGACAGGCAAGAGAACACCACAATCACATGACAAGAAGGGAAAATGCAAGATGACAAGAGGCACAAATGCAATAAGGCAAAAGCAAAACAAAGAAAAAGAAAACCCACATGACCAAAACAACCTGAGGCCAAGCATGACAAAAACCCACAAGAATTGGATGAGGTCAAATTGATATATTGCCCAAAAAGGGGAAGTTTACATCCAGGGTGTTACAATATCTTTGAGGTCTGGAAGAGGGTTGGCATTTAAGGAGTAAAGCTGGCGCTTAGACACTCGGGTTAAAACATTCACTGTCTTGCCCGAAGGATGGGTGAGTTGAACAGTTCTAGTAGAGCAATCAATCTTAGCATAATGGGTGACATCCACCCATACCCAAGATGATGTTTATGTCCGAGGACTTAAGAGCTATTAGAGAAGCAAGAAAGACTAATCTGTCGACAAGAATTTCATTCCCATGACTTATTCTAGAGGTTTGCCATCTAGAACCAGGAGTTTGAATTTCCATGGAGGTATGCATGTCACGAATGTGGCGTTGTGCAATGAGCATAACTCTCGTAAATAAATGAATGAGATGCTCCAATATCAAAGAACAGTTGCCGGATGGCAATTAACAAGGAGCGTACCGAGGACGACGTTGGGATCCTCATAGGTTTCTTCAGCAGAGACATAGTTGACATGGCCACGAGCGGTGGCAACTGGTTTAGCATAGGGCACCTTTCCTGCTGGCTTGCCACGGCCAATGACTTTTCCAACTTGACTGGGGTTGTTTTGGGGACACTCACGGATGTAGTGGCCCGTCTCTCCACACTTGAAGCAAGTTATCACATTTGGGCGTGGAGCAGCATTAGCGATGGGGCCTCCATAAGTCTTAGGCGGAACATACTGCTGGTTGGGGCGAGGCGCTCAAAGGATTGCCTCGGGTGAACACAGGTGGTAGAGCAGATTTGGAATCCAAACCCGGCGCTTCGGGATCCAGAGCGGATGAAGATCCGAGTCACGGACGTGCTTATGTGAAGCCTCAAAATCAGACTGCCTGGGCCGCACCGATAGCCTTGTTGACTAGCTTCGAAAAGAGGTGCACTCATGCAGGCGAAGGTCTCGGCGTAGCTCGGGCTAAGTCCCTTGCGGAACCTTGCCTCGCTTCTTGGCATCGGTAGAAACTTCTTCGGAGCATAACGTGCTAACCTCCCAAATTCACGGTAGAGGCATCCACCGTCACCTACCTTGGGTGAAACTGCAGAATTCCTCCCTTTGCGGTCCATAAGGCCTTCGGGATATGATGTTCACTAAGGCGGCATCAATTCAGCCCAAGTTGTAACTTGTCCAACCGGACGATAGCCTCATAATTCTCCCACCGAGACTAGCGGGGCCTTCAAGATGATAAGCAGCAAAGGTAACCTTGTCGGCCTCAGCCACGCTAGCGTAACGCAGCTTGTGGTGGATGCTTTGGGCCAATCATCCGCCGAGAGGCTCAACGGAATATTTGAACTTTGGGGGTACAGCTTGACGAAGTCATTGAGTGAAACCACATCATTTCTTGGCTGGCGTGCGGTGTTTTGTTCAATCCGCTCCAGTAAGCGATTGGTCTCACGCTTATTGCGTTCTACTTCCAAAGATAACCTCGGCCAAAGATGGCGGTTGCGCAGATTCACATTTCTGGCTGCACTAGCTTCTCCTGCTCCGAGCAGCAGGAGTGTTATGGTGTTGACCATCCTAGGAAACAAAGCAAAGGTTTAAACCAGGATGGCAGAATTTAACAAGGAAGTGCGGAGGGTAATGGATAGCATGGAATGCAAAGATGTTCATCCGTATGACATGGTAATATAAAACTGCCATATATATATACCAACGGTCATACACACCATTCATAGTTTAGTACAAGCCTGACGGAGTACAACTATAAGGAAATGCGTTACATCTCATCGGAAGCATTCCAACTCCTATACATTATTTTTCTACACTTCCGGAACGATACACACTAAGTCATATTCCACAAGTCACGCAGGACGGTGGAAATACAACTATTACCACACTAGGAATACTACTACTAACTCAGGCAGCTCCATAGTAGTCCTCATAGAAGTCGCCACCCAAGCCTGGAAGTGGAACATGATCATCCGGGAACAGACAACCCTGTGGGGCCTGTGGTCCATAAGGACTCGGATGTGGCCGTGGTCCAACAAACGGTGGCAGACGAGGCCCACGAGGAGGAGTGATGCCTCCAACCTCACGCCACTCCATAAAGTCTGGCAGACTCGCCCGCACAGGGTACAAGTCCCTCATGTCCATATATCCGGCTTGCACGGCAGGTGCAAACCGAGTCAGAGTAGCCCAGTGATCAGAACGGGCATTAAAAAGCTCCATACGCAAGGCCCGGTTCTCACGGTCCTTGTCCTCCAGCATCTCAGTAGTAGTGCGAAGGAGTGAGTCCTCATGGGATGCATCGCTGTACAAACCCTGAAGGTAGCCATGCGCCCGTGGAGGGATGCTTGGCATGTAGCGGAAATCGGTGTTGCCAAAGAAGGCAGTTTCGCTCGAATAATAGTCATCATAGAATAGGCTGCATCTTGCACGGACATTCCAATAGTGATTCCGAGCCCATAAGAACAGTGAAGTGGTTCAGTAGCTCCGGGATAAGATGGATAAATCCGGACCGTGCATAGATATTGGCTTTGGTTGAAATCCCTAAACTGCTCCTCGACGGTATATTCAGGATACCATCGATAACAGACTCAATCATCACCCGAACCAGCATTGTCGTGTGACCACACACACCAATGCAGCGGGTCGATTTAACCACTTGGTTCTCGGGGACGGTGGCCATCCGAAAGCACAGCCACAATGCAAGGACATTAGAATTTCTAGGAAAATCGGGCAGCATAACATCTGTAAATGCTCAAAATCAGATTTGAGACATTCAAAACAGATTGCAAAACCACTCAACAACATCATATCAAGGTTCTAGTTCAACCGATAGCATACTAAAATTTAGTAGCACTGAATCGAGGATGTAACCAACAATCCTATAAGTTACTACGGATTAGTAACACGTGAACCTGATAGAGAGAAGAGAGCCTAGTCCTATACCCACGCCGAATGAGAAGAGGATGACTCAGATCGAGGGCATAAGGTAAAGGAGTAAAAAGAGCCTTCGTTCCTCCCACAATCAATTCCCTACATATAACTAAAGCATTTCTAGACTCAACTTCACCAGTTTGGCTTAGCGAACCTCACAGCAGCCCTGCTCGATGCCAACGCTGTCAGACCCCGATTCCAAGTCACGTCTATCTAGCCGGTAACACCTCATATCACTTTGCGGCCTCACGCACGGTATTCCCACGGTGTCGCCTTACCATGGCCCGGACCGCTTATGTCTTTTGGCTCACGATATGACAGTGTTGCTAGCATCCACATGACCAAGAACCCGGCCGACATGGCTAGTCGTGAACCCAAAGCGGCGCTAACCTATGGGGACAGGCATACATGAATCACATCGAGCATGTCGGTCATCAACGTATATATTCGGGCTGTAGCACTGGCTAACAGGACTCCGGTATCCCGGCTGTAGCAGGCTAGGCAGGACTCGAATACCATCGCGACATTTCCCGAAGGACAGACATAGGAACGAAGTGAAACACATGCCGCCATCAAGTGTCCAAGCAGTCTTTGGGCTAGCAGGACTCCGTGAACCGGGCAGTAGCGGACTACTATCGCTCAGAAGCACGAGACTACATTTCCCCATATGAGAGGCTGCCAAGGATAAACAACTAGTTTGTCGGATCCCACTCATACCAAGCATTTCAATCATACACGCAATATGCCTGATATGAGTAATTACAACAAGGCATCACAAAACTCTACAACTCAAAGTACTTTATTTAAGAGGCTCCGAGGAGCCATACATAACATATTCATACAGGTAGGGGTCACATGACCCAACACTCAAGTCATACAATCATACAAGCACATGCGGAAGCAAACTAGTCTGAGTACGGACTCTAGAAAGAAAGAAAGCTTGTTGGAGCCTTTCTATCTACAATGGCCCTTCACAAGTCTGAGATCACCACCGGGTGGCTAGCTCACTCGTCAAGTCGAGATCTACATAGAATCCATCGGAGGGGTAGTGTTGTCCTCTGAAAAACATTAATTAAGCAAACATGAGTACGGAGGTACTCAAGAAGTCTTACCACGTAATCCTATCATACATGCACATTCTCAAGAAGGTGGTGGAGTTATTTGCAGACAAGCCAGCTTTGACTCTTGGCTAAGCTATCCCACGTGACACCACTTTGTAAAGCATCTGTCGTACACGAGTCCACTAATCACCATCACAATACTCCACCGTGGATCCTCTCTCGTCACCCACGAGAGGGCCATCCACGATACTCACACTTATCTTGAGGCTTTTAGTAGTATCCATTTACTTGTCTATGAACCGATATAGGTAACTCGAAGTCCTTCTCCGTGGACACGGCTATTCAATAGATCATATCAAACCCTGCAGGGTGTACTTCTTCACACGCTCTCACCACTTACCGCGTTTACCGACATGTACTCGCAACCTTCAAGCGAAGCCCAACGTGGGTGTCGGCCACAACCTACCTAAACACTCAAGTTCCTAGTCCAGGTTTATCGCCTATTCGGGTTCCATCCGCAGGAGTCCGCCGAGGTTTCCCATACAGCCCGACCGATGTGTGCGGGGTTCCCGAGATACCAAACGGGCACTCGGTACACAGACCACGTGCCTACCGCAACACAACCCACCCCTAAGGTCAGTGTTGCGTGCCCCTGACATGCTACAAACACGAAACTACTTGCAACTCCGGACTAAGAACAAAGGTGGTTAAGAAGCCGAGAGGGTCAATTAAGGATCCCAATGCGTGGTAGTAACTGTTTCATGGATCACAAACACAGATCTCAGTTCTTAGGATCGGCTTCAATGAAACAACCCACCATGTACTCCTACATGGCCTCTCATCGATACCTTTACCAAAACGTGTTCAACACTTTCACTCTCGATCCAACACAACCTTTCACTCCAGCTTCATCATCCCGATGAGCCGGACTGACACAACTCTAAGCATAGCAAGCATAGCATGGTAGGAATCACAAACATGGCTCAATCAACTCCTACACATACTAGTGGGTTTCATCTAGTTCTTGTGGCAATGACAGTCATGCAAAGGAAGTGGGTTCAACTACCGCAGCACACAACAGTTTGAATCGCGTTGTCTTAATGCGAAACGAGAGCGAAGCGAGAACATGGGTTTGTATCGAATGATCAATGAGTTGCTTGCACGATGGAATGGGGTAGAGTAACGCCTTCAGATGGATAGTCGAGGTTATCCTCGGGGGCAGAACCTATCACGAAAAGCATATCGAAAGTAAACACACATGACAATATGCAACAATATGATGCATGCTATGACATGGCAATATGGATGTGTGTTGGCCTAATGCAAGCTGAAATAATAGGGGATGAACTCATTTGAATCAAAGATTCAAATGATAGCTCATTTGAAATAGCCCTAAAGGTGCATTATCTTATTCTGGTTAAACAGCAAGGTTAACTTGATTTAACATGCATGAAACCTGTACCAATGGATAGAATGGATTTTTCTGATCATTTTCCATATATAAATCTTTGCATTTGGAGTTACAGATTAAAAGTTATAAGCATTTGAAATTTGAATTATATTCGAATTTATGTATTAGAATAAATCTAGAAATTAGATTAATGCGTCACCATCGTCGAAGATGACGTCGGTCAACAGGACGTCCAGGTCAAACCCGACATGGGTCCCGCGTGTCGTGGTAATTAGCTTAACTAATGTTTAATTAAAACTAAACCTATTTAGTTAGCGTGGTCGGGCCCCATCTCGCGCTGACTCGTCGGGTCAACGAGGCCCACGTGGTCAAGGTCCACGTCGGCTGCACGGCGACTAGCCGCCAGCGAGCCCGACGCGCGGAGGAAGTGCTTTGGCGATTCGAGTGACCAAATGAGTCGCGGAGGGTGGCTACGGGTAGCTGGGTGCAAGCCGCGGCTATTGGTGGAGCCGGTTGGGGTCGGGGTGGCCGGAGTTGGCGCCGGCGACGAGCTAGGCGGCCGCTGGGGTTCGGCCAACGATGAACTTGGGGTTAGAGGGGTCGGTGAGGTGCGGGGAGTGCATGGTTAGACTCCATGGGGTGCGGTGAGTGTGATGGACATCATGGGGTGGCCGGAGAGTGACCGGGAGCACGTCGGCGACGAGCTCCACGGCGGCGGGTGCGGGTAAGCGTGGTTCGGTTGCTACGTTGCACGAGAGCGAGAGAGAGAGGGAAGGGGAGGTAGATGGGCTCACGGGCGACGCGTAGAAGCTCTCGTCGAGGTCGGGGACGAACCGGAGCGATGGCGGCGTTGAAAGGGATCTCCGGCGACGGCGAACTCGGTCGAGGTCGGTGGGGTGGACTCGGGGCACTAGAGCGAGCGGGGCTCGGCTGGTTAGGGGTAGTGGAGTGCGGCGGAGCTCCTGGACATGGTGAGGAGGAGCACGGACGGCGGGGAGCACTGATTCTGGCGATGGTCTGGCAAGCGGCGGCGGCCAAGGCGGGGAGCACGAGGAGAGGAACCAGAGAGGAGAGGAGGTGTCCAGGGGTTGGGGAGAGGGGGCGATCCTCGGCAAGTGGCGAGAGGAGCGGCGGGCGGCGACCAGGTGCGTGGCACCCATGCGGTGCCCGCCGAAAGCACTGGCTGCTGCTGGCGAGCGAGCCAAGCAGCTATTGGCCAGCTGGCTTCTTGGGCTGGGCAGCAGGTGGGCCGGGTAGGGAGGCGCCTGTAAGTCCTTCCTGTTTTATCTTTTCTAATTTTCTGCAACTTTGTGGAGTTTTCTAAAATACCAAAACAGTTTTAAAATTCACCAAAATGCTCTGGTCCATTGTTGGAATATTTCCAACATGAAACATTTAGTTTGGCAATTTTGGACATTTAAAATATTTTATATAATTTGAAATGCTCAAGTTCAAAAACTTATGAATTAATCCAAGGACCTTTGGATGACCTAGAAAATGATGCACCACTTTTGACATAGGCTCTGAACCAAAGCAAAGATGATGAGCATTTTGAAGGGCATTTCAGGTTCATTGAAATAATTTTAGTAAACCCTAGTTGAATTAAGGGGGTGTTACGGGGTTTCTGCCTTCCCCATTTCAAATTCAAATGAAATTTAAACATGATGCACACCCTAATGAATGGTCTAACTGGGATGTGACAGAACCATTCTGAAACCATTCTAGTGTCCGAATATCATCGTTCAATATATCAATCTTTACCTCTCGACCATTTCGAGACTCCTCCTCATGTCCGGGATCTCATCCAGGACTCAGAATAATCTTTGGTCACCAAAACACATAACTCATAATATGAATCGTCATCGAACGTTAAGCGTGCGGACCCTACGAGTTCGAGAACTATGTAGACATGACTGAGACACATCTCCGATCAACAACCAACAGCGGAACCTGGATGCTCATATTGGTTCCTACATATTCTATGAAGATCTTTATCGGTCAAACCGCAATAACAACATACGTTATTCCCTTTGTCATCGGTATGTTACTTGCCCGAGATTCGATCGTCAGTATCTTCATACCTAGTTCAATCTCGTTACAGGCAAGTCTCTTTACTCGCTCTGTAATGCATCATCCCGCAACTAACTCATTAGTCACATTGCTTGCAAGGCTTATCATGATGTGCATTACCAAGAAGGCCCAGAGATAGCTCTCCAATACTCGGAGTGACAAATCCTAATCTTGACCTATGCCAACCCAACAAACACCTTTGGAGATACCTGTAGAGCATCTTTATAATCACCTAGTTACGTTGTGACGTTTGATAGCACACAAGGTATTCCTTCGGTATCCGGGAGTTGCATAATCTCATAGTCAAAGGAATATGTATATCACATGAAGAAAGCTATAGCAATAAAACTGAACGATCATTATGCTAAGCTAACGGATGGGTCTTGTCCATCACATAATTATCCTAATGATGTGATCCCGTACATCAAATGGCAACATATGTCTATGGTTAGGAACCTTAACCATCTTTGATTAACGAGCTAGTCTAGTAGAGGCTTACTAGGGACATAGTGTTTTGTCTATGTATCCACACATGTATTAAGTTTTCGGTTAATACAATTCTAGCATGAATAATAAATATTTATCATGATATAAGGAAATATAAATAACAACTTTATTATTGCCTCTAGGGCATATTTCCTTCAGTCTCCCACTTGCACTAGAGTCAATAATTTAGTTCACATCGCCATGTGATTTAACACCAATAGTTCACATCACCATGTGAGTAACACCCATAGTTCACATCGCCATGTTACCAACACCCAAAGGGTTTACTAGAGTTAGTAATCTAGTTCACATCGCCATGTGATTAACACCCAAAGAGTACTAAGGTGTGATCATGTTTTGCTTTTGAGAGAGGTTTAGTCAACGGGTCTGCCATATTCAGATCCGTATGCATTTTGCAAATTTCTATGTCTACAATGCTCTGCACGGAGCTACTCTAGCTAAATGCTCCTACTTTCAATACATATCCAGATCGAGACTCAGAGTCATCCAGATTGGTGTCAAAGCTTGCATCGACGTAACTCTTTAAGACAAACTCTTTTATCACCTCCATAACCGAGAAATATTTCACCAGTCCTCTAAGGATAATTTTGACCGCTGTCTAGTGATCTACTCCTAAATCACTATTGTACTCCCTTGCCAAACTCATGCTAAGGTATACAATAGGTCTGGTACAAAGCATGGCATACTTTATAGAACCTATGGCTGAGGCATAGGGAATGACTTTCATTCTCTCTCTATCTTCAGCGGTGGTCGGGCTTTGAGTTTTACTCAACTTCACACCTTGCAACACAGGCAAGAACCCTTTCTTTGACTGATCCATTTTGAACTTCTTGAAAATCTTGTCAAGGTATGTGCTTTGTGAAAGTCCTATTAAGCGTCTCAATCTATCCCTATAATATTGATGCCAAATATATAAGTAGCTTCACTGAGGTCTTTCATTAAAAAAATATTCAAGTATCCTTTTATGCTATCCAGAAATTCTATATCATTTCCAATCAACAATATGTCATCCACATATAATATCAGAAATGCTACAATGCTCCCACTCACTTTCTTGTAAATACAGGCTTCACCATAAGCCTGTATGAAACCATATGCTTTGATCACCTTATAAAAGCGTATATTCCAACTCTGAGATGCTTGCACCAGTTCATAGATGGATAGCTGGAGTTTGCATACTTTGTTAGCACCTTTAGGATCGACAAAACTTCTGGTTGCATCATATACAAGAAATCCATTAAGGAATGCAGTTTTGACGTCCATTTGCCAGATTTCATAAAATGTGGCAATTGCTAACATGATTCAGACAGACTTAAGCATCGCTACGAGTGGGAAAATCTCATCGTAGTCAACACCTTGAACTTGTCGAAAACCTTTTGCGACAAGTCGAGCTTTGTAGATAGTAACACTACCATCAACGTTTGTCTTCCTCTTGAAGATCCATTTATCATAAATGGCTTGCCGATCATCGGGCAAGTCCACCAAAGTCCACACTTTGTTCTCATACATGGATCCTATCTCAGATTTCATGGCCTCAAGCCATTTTGTGGAATATGGGCTCATCATCGCTTCCTCATAGTTCGTAGGTTCGTCATGGTCTAGTAACATGACTTCCAGAACAAGATTAAGGGTACCACTCTGGTGCGGACCGTACTCTGGTTGACCTACAAGGTTCGATAGTAACTTGATTTTAAGTTTCATGATCAGCATCATTAACTTCCTCACTAATTGGTGTAGGCATCACTGGAACTGATTTCTGTGATGAACCATTTTCTAATTCGAGAGAAGGTACAACTACCTCATCAAGTTCTACTTTCCTCCCACTCACTTCTTTTGAGAGAAACTCCTTCTCTAGAAAGTATCCATTATTAGCAACAAAGATCTTGCCTTCGGATCTGTGATAGAAGGTGTACCCAACAGTTTCTTTTGGGTCCTGTGAAGACGCACTTCTCCGATTTGGGTTCGAGCTTATCAGGCTGAAGCTTTTTCACATAAGCATCGCAACCCCAAACTTTAAGAAACGACAGCTTAGGTCTCTTGCTAAACTACAGTTCATATGGTGTCGTCTCAACGGATTTAGATGGTGCCCTATTTAACGTGAATGCAGTTGTCTCTAAGGCCTAACCCCAAAACGATAGTGGTAATCGGTAAGAGACATCATAGATCGCACCATATCTAATAAAGTACGGTTACGACGTTCGGGCACACCATTACATTGTGGTGTTCCAGGTGGCGTGAGTTGTGAAACTATTCCACATTGTTTTAAATGAAGGCCAAACTCGTAACTCAAATATTCGCCTACGCGATCAGATCATAGAAACTTTATTTTCTTGTTACGATGATTCTCAACTTCACTCTGAAATTCTTTGAACTTTTCAAATGTTTCAGACTTGTGTTTCATTAAGTAGATATACCCATATCTGCTCAAATCATCTGTGAAGGTCAGAAAATAACGATACCCACCGCGAGCCTCAACACTCATCGGACCGCATACATCGGTATGTATTATTTCCAATAAGTCAGTGGCTCGCTCCATTGTTCCGGAGAATGGAGTCTTAGTCATCTTTCCCATGAGGCATGGTTCGCAAGCATCAAATGATTTATAATCAAGTGATTCAAAAAGTCCATCTGCATGGAGTTTCTTCATGCGCTTTACACCAATATGACCTAAACGGCAGTGCCACTAGTATGTTGCACTATCATTATCAACTTTGCATCTTTTGGCATCAATATTATGAATATGTGTATCACTACGATCGAGATTCAATAAACCATTTACCTTGGGTGTATGACCACAAAAGGTTTTATTCATGTAAACAGAATAACAATCATTCTTTGACTTAAATGAATAACTGTATTGCAATAAACATGATCCAATCATATTCATGCTCAACGCAAACACCAAATAATATTTATTTTAGGTTCAACACTAATCCCGAAGGTAAAGGGAGTGTGCGATGGTGATCTTATCAACCTTGGAATCACTTCCAACACACATCGTCACCTCACCCTCAACTAGTATCTGTTCATTTTGCAACTCCTCCTTCGAGTTACAAATCTTTGCAACTGAACCGATATCAAATACCGAGGGGCTACTATGAACACTAGTAAAGTACACATCAATAACATGTATATCAAATATACCTTTGTTCACTTTGCCATCCTTCTTATCCGCCAAGTATTTGGGGAAGTTCTGCTTCCAGTGACCATTTCCTTTGCAGTAGAAGCACTCAGTTTCAGGCTTGGGTCTAGCTTTGGGCTTATTCACGGGAGTGACAACTTGCTTGTAATTCTTGAAGTTCCCTTTCTTTCCCTTGCCATTTTTGTTGAAACTAGTGGTCTAGTTAACCGTCAACACTTGATGCTATTTCTTGATTTCTACCTTCGCTGATTCCAGCATCGCGAAGAGCTTGGGAATCGTTTTCATCATCCCTTGCATATTATAGTTCATCATGAAGTTCTAGTAACTTGGTGATAGTGACTAGAGAACTCTTTCAATCACTATCTTCACTGGAAGATTAACTCCCACTTGATTCAAGCGATTGTAGTACCCAGATATTCTGAGCACATGCTCACTAGTTGAGCTATTCTCCTCCATCTTGTAGGCAAAGTACTTGTCAAAGGTCTCATGCCTCTTAACACGGGCATGAGTCTGAAATATCATTTTCATCTCTTGGAACATCTCATATGCTCCATGGCGTTCAAAACATTTTTGAAGTCCCGGTTCTAAGCCGTAAAGCATGGTGCAATGAGGATAATCCTCATATTACGGACCCAGTCCACATCAATTCTACTATCATCTTTCAACTTAGTTTTCTCTAGGAACATATCAAAAATAAAATAGGGGAGCTATACGCGAGCCATTGATCTACAACATAGATATGCAAATATTATCAGGACTAAGTTCATGATAAATTAAGTTCAAATAATCATATTACTTAAGAAGTCCCACTTAGATAGACATCCCTCGAGTCATCTAAATGATCACGTGATCCATATCAACTAAACCATGTCCGATCATCACGTGAGATGGAGTAGTTTTCAATGGTGAACATCTCTATGTTGATCATATCTACTATATGATTCACGTTCGACCTTTGGGTCTCCAGTGTTCCGAGGCCATGTCTGTACAAGCTAGGCTCGTCAAGTTTAACCCGAGTATTCCACATGTGCAAAATTGTCTTGCACCCGTTGTATGTGAACGTAGAGCTTATCACACCCAATAATCATGTGGTGTCTCGGCACGACGAACTGTCGCAACGGTGCATACTCGGGGAGAACACTTATACCTTGAAATTTTAGTGAGGGGTCATCTTATAATGCTACCACCGTACTAAGCAAAATAAGATGCATAAAAGATAAACATCACATGCAAACAAAATATGTGACATGATATGGCCATCATCATCTTGTACCTTTGATCTCCATCTCCAAAGCACCGTCATGATCTCCATCATCACTAGCTTGACACCTTGATCTCCATCGCAGCGTCGTTGTCGTCTCGCCAACTATTGCTTCTACAACTATCACTAACGCATAGTGATAAAATAAAGCAATTACATGGCGTTTGCATTTCATACAATAAATCGACAACCATAAGGCTCCTGCCAGTTGCCGATAACTTCTACAAAACATGATCATTTCATACAATAACGTATATCACATCATGTCTTGACCATATCACATGACAACATGCCCTGCAAAAACAAGTTAGACGTCCTCTACTTTGTTGTTGCAAGTTTTACCTGGCTGCTACGGGCTTCTAGCAAGAACCGTTCTTACCTATGCATCAAAACCACGACAGTGATTTGTCAAGTTTGTTGTTTTAACCTTCAACAAGGATCGGCCGCAGTCAAATTCGATTCAACTAAAGTTGGAGAAATAGATACCCGCCAGCCACCTTTATGCAAAACTAGTTGCATGTATGTCGGTGGAACCGGTCTCATGAACGTGGTCATGTAAGGTTGGTTCGGGCCGCTTCATCCAACAATACCGCCGAATCACAATAAGACATTGGTGGTAAGCAGTATGACTATCACCCCTCACAACTCTTTGTGTTCTTCTCGTGCATATCATCTACGCATAGACCTGGCTCGGATGCCACTGTTGGGGAATGTAGCATACAATTTCAAAAAGTTTTCTACGATCACGCAAGATCTATCTAGGAGATGGATAGCAACGAGAAGGGGAGAGTGTGTCCACGTACCCTCGTAGACCGAAAGCAGAAGAGTTAGGTTAACGCGGTTGATGTAGTCGATCGTCTTCATGATTCAACCGATCTAGTACCGAACGTACGACACCTCCGAGTTCAACACGCGTTTAGCTCGATCACGTCCCTCGAACTCTTGATCCAGCAGAGGGTCGAGGGATAGTTTCGTTAGCACGACGGCATGGTGACGGTGATGGTGATGTGATCCGCGCAGGGCTTCGCCTAAGCACTACGACGCTATGACCGGAGGAGTAAACTGTGAAGGAGGCACCACACACGGCTAAGAGAACAACTGTTGTGCTTTGCGGTGCCTCGTGCCCCCATGTATGAAGGAGGAGAGGAGGAGGCCAGCCACCAAGGGGGCGCGTCAAGGGGGGAGTCCTACTAGGACTCCACTCCTAGTAGGATTCAGCCCCCCCCCCCTCTTTTTCCTCCTCATAAAGGGGGGAAGGGGGGAAGGAGAGGGAAGAGGAGAAGGAAAGGGGGTGCGCCCCCTCCCCTGGTCCAATTCAGACTCTCCATGGGAGGGGGCGCGGCCACCCTTGTGGGCTGCCTCCCCTCTCCCCTATGGCCCATGTAGGCCCGATAATTCCCCGGGGGGTTCCCGTAACCCCTCGGTACTCCAAAATATACCCGAGCCATTCCGAAACCATTCTAGTGTTCGAATATCATCGTCCAATATATCATCTTTACCTCTCGACCATTTAGAGACTCCTCATCATGTCCGTGATCTCATCCGGGACTCCGAACAATCTTCGGTCACCAAAACACATAACTCATAATACAAATCGTCATCGAACGTTAAGCGTGCGGACCCTACGGGTTCGAGAACTATGTAGACACGACCGAGACACATCTCCGATCAATAACCAATAGCGGAACCTGGATGCTCATATTCTTTCCTACATATTCTACGAAGATCTTTATCGGTCAAACCGCAATAACAACATACGTTATTCCCTTTGTCATTGGTATGTTACTTGCCCGAGATTTGATCGTCGGTATCTTCATACCTAGTTCAATCTCGTTACCGGCAAGTCTCTTTACTCGTTTTGTAATGCATCATCCTGCAACTAACTCATTAGTCACATTGCTTGCAAGGCTTATCATGATGTGCATTACCGAGGGGGCCCAGAGATACCTCTCCGATACTCGGAGTGACAAATCCTAATCTTGCTCTATGCCAACCCAACAAACACCTTCGGAGATACCTTTAGAGCATCTTTATAATCACCCAGTTATGTTGTGACGTTTATTAGCACACAAGTTATTCCTCCGGTATTCGGAGTTGCATAATCTCATAGTCAAAGTAATATGTATATGACATGAAGAAAGCTATAGCAATAGAACTGAACGATCATTATGCTAAGCTAACGGATGGGTCTTGTCCATCACATCATTCTCCTAATGATGTGATCCCGTTCATCAAATGACAATATATGTCTATGGTTAGGAAACTTAACCATCTTTGATTAACGAGCTAGTCTAGTAGAGGCTTACTAGGGACACAGTGTTTTGTCTATGTATCCACACATGTATCAAGTTTCCGGTTAATACAATTCTAGCATGAATAATAGACATTTATCATGACATAAGGAAATATAAAATAACAACTTTATTATTGCCTCTAGGGCATATTTCCTTCATCAATATCTTCCATGCTAGGTGGGTTATTCTCACGATGGGTGGACTCCGTTCATTATTCACGAGAAAATGCCTAGTAACCGGGATGCCCAGTCCCATGCTCAAAGCAAATCAAATAAAAATAATTGCAAACAAAACTCCCCCAGGATTGTTGTTAGTTGGACAGTACACGTTGTTTCGGACCAGCCATGGAGTGTGCTTGTTGGTGGTGGGGGAGTATAAACTTTACCATTCTGTTTGGGAACCGCCTATAATGTATGTAGCATGAAAGATACCAAGATATCTTAGTTGTTATGTTGACAATGAAAGCATGCCGCTCAAAATATTATTCAATCCCTATTTCAAAACTCGAGCTCTGGCACCTCTGCAAATCCCTGCTTCCCTCTGCGAAGGGCCTATCTATTTACTTTGATTGCTGAGTCATCATCCTCTTATAAAAAGCACCAGTTAGAGAGCACCACTTTCATTTGTATGCATTGTTATTAACTAGCAAAAAGGCCCATGCGTTGCAACGGGTGAACAAAATCCTTACACGTACCTAGCGACACATTGGTCTGGTCACTTCTCCCATTCGTGGATGGTGGTCATGTATTTCACCTAATCATGATAAACACTTCTCCCGTTCGTCGATGGTGGTCATGTATATTCCACCTAATCACGGTAAACATGATCAATTCCATGGAGATGAGGTTGGCCATCGGCAAAAGTTTCAAATTTTTCCTAAGAATATCGATAGTCATGTTGCAAATATGTCTGTACGTTGCAATGGGTGAAACACTATTATCCCCACATGGCCGCATCCTCTTACTAAATGAACACGTTGTCCAAGACTCAAGAATCGGGCTATGGTGATGTGGTGGAGATAATTTTATTTGAAATTATATGCCAAAATAAGATAAGGACTTTTAAAAGGCAACTAAGACTAAAAGGGCAACGATGTTATCGTCGCCTAATTTCATATTAGCATCCACAAGTAGTCATGTTTGTCCTATAAAGGCAGCCTCCATACACTGCAAGCATCAGAGTCGTTATCCTCAAGCTTGACCTCCCTCCAGCGTTAAAGTACATCTCCAACAAATGAACAAATTTAGATTAATTGGTCTCACTTATGAGCAAGCGTTGTGGCTAGCTAGTGATGTTTGTTAATGGATCGATCGTAAGCAAACCGATCCAAGACAGTCGAACAACAAAAATGATGAGACAAAAAAATCAAATCATTGTTTGGAAGTTAATTAAAATGAAAAACTAAGAACAAACTGATACTTGACAAAGAATTGTAATGCAATTGAGGGTTCGTCTCAGGTAAACCTTTTTTTCGGTTAGGTAAACCTTTTTTACACCATCTCAGATAAGCCTACTCGTCGAGAGCATCCAACGTGTGACATGTGATGAGGCTAACTTGATGCGAGCTCATAGGGATTGATTATTGAACGACAACCAGTTTTTTTGTGTTTCCGATCAGCCATGAAATACATGTATGTGTTGTTCAAATCGGCCACATACCGTGGAGGTGTGCGTCGAGGTTTAATAGGAGCAAATACCACGAGCCAACACCAGCATACAGAGCTCCTTTTTACAAATGCCCGTGCGTTGCACCGGGCAAAAAAAATCGGAAAACCTGCTCCATGTGTAATCAAGCACCATTCCTTATATCTGCTAAGAAAATCCACTGCAATAACATCAACAACAACATATGACTTGCGACATACATATATGTATATCAGCTAAGAGAAAAAGACATGTCAGTTTTGCAACGTAAATAAATACATAATTTGTGCAAGTGTATGGAGATCAAACATCAGATCAGCAAACACAATGCAATTATTTTTTAGAAGCATGTGTAAAACGCAATGTATGAAAATAAATACAGCCGTTCAGCAAACACAATGCTATTATTTTTAAGAAACACACAATCCTAGTATTTTCTCGATGAACACAACGTTCAGAGCATTCCATCATATTTTTGTCTTTACTGTCGTGCTAGTGCCCGCACACTGCTCCATTTATCCTTTTTTGTTCAGATCGGCCACATACCGTGAAGGTGTGCGTCGAGGTTTAATAGGAGCAAATACCACAAGTCAGCACCAGCATATAGAGCTCCTAGTATTTTCTCGGTCCGCACCTCCAAATGATTCATCAGTTGAGAGTCCGGCCGGCCGACTCGCCCTCGATCTCCTTTAATACCCAATACACCTCACATGTAAATTTCTTTTCTTAAAGAGACAAGGATCAATTCTTTCCTCTAATAGACCACCATTAATTTATTTCCTTCAATATACATCCCTCAATTCCTTCCTTTTATACCCACAATCCAGAATCTATCCTTACTTTATTTTGTTCATATTCAGCCCTCAATTCCTTCCTTTAATAGACAAAGGTCAATTCTTTACTTTAATAGACCACCATCAATTATTTCCTTCGATAGACAACCCTCAATTTATCTCACGATCTCTTTCCTTATGCATCTTGCTGATTACATGACACTTGCTAACATATATAAACTGGTAGGATTCTGTTTAAAGGAACAATGTGGGATTATTTAACATCAAATTTGGACGTCCGGTTGGTTGCTGGAGCCTTTTGCCGGAACTGGAGGTCACGAGTTCGACACCGTCGCGGCCTTTTTTTCTCACATTGTTTGTGGCCCAGAAAAGGCCTAGGAGTTGTAGCGTTTGGATGTTGATTAGGCCCAGCCGTGCAGCTATGTGGCCCAATACAAAAATTTCCCTTCAATGTTTCGCTCGGATCTACTCGTGATATGGTTCATTTAAAGTCAAACCTTTCTTTTTATCAAGGTCGGCCAATAGTTCGCATGGCTAGCCCAGCCCACTCACATCTAGAAGACCAAGGTTCGAGTTCAGCGTCCGGGGATAATTTTTTTCCATCTCGTTTTACAGAACTTATTTTTCTTCTCACGGGATGGCATTGGTGTGATGGGCTGGTTCGTGCATTCGCTGCTGCCTAGCCTGGATGGGCGTACACGCTGGCTGATGGCCCATAAAGAAAAGTGAACGATCATGAGCATGTGCAGAAAAATAGTACCACCTCAGATAAACCATATGAAACAAACTGAAAGTGTAAAATCACGGGAAGAAGCGTATTGTGACGGTGAACCCGACAAAGTCAATCTATGTTTTATTATTAGGGAGAGATTTATATTGAGTATGGCTGTGACTGGATCTCTTTTCCCATGAATTACAATGTCTAGCCAGTCCTTGATCTTCAGGGGTACTCTGCATTTATGTTTTGCGGTCTCAGAAAGGGCTAGCGAGATACCATCTTGTTATATCATATCATGATTGTTTTGAGAAAGTGTAGTCATCCACATTTATTATTATTGCTCGCTAGTTGATAATGCCATTGATATGAGTAAATGTGAGACCTAAAAGTTATTGTGAATATGGTTAGTTCATAATCTTTGCTGAAAACTTGATGCTGGCTTTACATATTTGCAACAAGATCAAACAGAGTTTGTAAAAGTTTTTCTTTATCACTTTCAGTTTGTCAACTGAATTGCTTGAGGACAAGCAAAGGTTTAAGCTTGGGGGAGTTGATACATCTCCGTCGTATCTACTTTCCCAAACTCTTTTCCCCTTGTTTTGGACTCTAACTTGCATGATTTGAATGGAACTACCCGGACTGACGCTGTTTTCAGCAGAATTGTCATGGTGTTATTTTTGTGCAGAATAAAAAGTTCTCGAAATGACCTGAAACTTTACGGAGATAACTTTTGGAATTAATAAAAAATATTGGCGAAAGAATCAATGGCAGGGGGCCCACACCCTAGCTACAAGGGTGGGGGCGTGCCCTCCGATCTTCTGGGCCTCCACTGACCTCAACTCCAACTCCATATATTCACTTTCGGGGAGAAAAAAATCAGAGAGAAGGATTCATCGCGTTTTACGATACGGAGCCGTCGCCAAGCCCTGCTCTTCCTCAGGAGGGCAGATCTGGAATCCGTTCGGGGCTCCGGAGAGGGGAATCCATCGCCATCGTCATCATCAACCATCCTCCATCACCAATTTCATGATGCTCACCATCGTGCATGAGTAATCCCATCATAGGCTTGCTGGACCGTGATGGGTTGGATGAGATTTACCATGTAATCGAGGGGTTTGTTCCCTAGTATCCACTATGTTCTAAGATTGATGTTGCTATGACTTTGCTATGCTTACTGCTTATCACTAGGGCCCGAGTGCCATGATTTTAGATCTAAACCCTTTATGTTATCATGAATATATTTGTTTTCTTGATCCTATCTTGCAAGTTATAGTCACCTACTACGCGTTATGATCCGGCAACCCCGGAGTGACAATAGTCGGGACCACTCCCGGTGATGACCGTAGTTTGAGGAGTTCATGTATTCACTAAGTGCTAATGTTTTGGTCTGGTACTCTATTAAAAGGAGGCCTTAATATCCCTTAGTTTCCAAAAGGACCCCGCTGCCACGGGAGGGTAGGACAAAAGATGGCATGCAAGTTCTTTTCCATAAGCACGTATGACCAAAAGCTCGTAGCTCGCAAGCTTAATGAACAGTCAATAGCTCGGCTCGTTAAGCTTGTAGCCCTCTGAGGGAATCACTTAAATTGCCAATGAAAATTATTCTCTTAAAAGAGAAAATTAGTCAAGTAAGAAGTTTCCCATAATAAATGTGTCTCTAATGTGAACTTGTACTCAACTTGAAGTTCCTCGTAACTATCATAGAAACAAACCAAGAGAGTTTCTAAGTCTTATTCTGTCCGCTCCTTCTCCCTCTGCGAACCTCCTCCCAGATCCTCCTTGGCCCCTTTCATATGTACCTCGCCAATGGTGAGCAGGGTGAGGGTCTCCTCTCCTTGTAGAGGATTTATCTTCGATTCTTTATGCATTCTTGTTTTATTTACGAAAAACAAAAAGTCCAAAAATATTTATGTTGTGTTTCTCTGAATTCTTTTTGCCTTTTGTGTTTCAAGAAAATCCATAAAAATTTCTTCTTTCGTTGTTCTAATAAATCCAAAATTATCCGTATTCACCACATAGGGCTGAGGATCATTCAATATTTTCAAGGATTACATTGCGTGAAATTTGATGTATTTGTAGAAGATTTGTAGGCGGCAATTCTTGATGGACAAATCTTCAATATCATTGTGCAAGTTGTGAGAGAAGGATGAACCTTGGTTCACATTGAGAATGAATGCAGTGGGAGAAATCAGTGCAAGTCCATGGATGGGGTGTACTGTGAGAGTTTGAGTGCATGCATATGGAGTTGCGGCTGACTACATCAATGCATGCATCTGCATTGGGGAAGATGCGATCCTCGAGTGTGTGAATAGATCCACACAAGTTGTGATCAAGATCTAACTGAAGCGGGCGCCTGACAAGGGATGCTTGGATCCATTGATTGCATGTATTGGACATAGAGAAACTGCCCTTCCGAATGGCATGGAAAGTACAGAGAATATTGTTATGATCCAACCATCATTCTTGAGGCATCACAGGATCTATGGACTTGACAGTTGTGCTTTGATTATTTGGCTCTCATAATGACCTCAATATCCTGTATAGATCACCTCTCTTCATAAGTCTAGTAGTCGGTCAAGCTCCGTCTTGCAATTATGTTGTCAATGGCCACCAGTACAACATAGGCGAGTAGCTTGCCGGTGGCATCTATCTTCCATAGGTCACATTTCTGAAGAACATTCAACATCCGATGGGCACCAAGAAATCCCACTTTACAAACCCCAATAATCTACAAGGAAAGATGTTGAGAGAGATTTCAGTGTGCTCCAAAAATGATTGTGATTACCGGAGGCCCTTGTTGTGTATCAGAACCCACAAATACTATGGTAGACCATGACAACATGTATTATCTTGCACAACATGGTCATCAAGGATAAGAGAGGACTGCCAGAGAACTTTCAGCACCTCTACAATGGGGAACTTATCCAGCCGCAACATCAGCAAATAGGATACAAAGATTCCTTGAAGCGTGTGGTAAGATTGAGAACCGGGAAGCTCAGTACCAAGTCCAGGATGATCTTGGTGCACTTGTGGGCACTTCATAGCACTTCATCTTGTGCTTTTATCATTTTTTATTTTGATCGTTACTTCATTTGGACCGTATGGTGTGTTGAAATTTGAATATTTACATTTGAAAACATTGAATGCGGAATGTTGTTGAATTTGGTGCTTTAGAAATATAAAGTTCCAAATGAATATGTGTAAATGTAGTACTAATGGAGTAATATGCAAAAGGATGCAAGAATTAGCCACAAAAAAGGAAGTTGAGTGTTAGGGAAACATTAGGTGCACAATTTTTAACTCCTCGAATTTGAGAAGTTATGGTTTGAGCGCTCGTTTAGATAGTTAAGCTCAGGGAAGTACTAGAGATGCCCTAAACAACATTGGCCAGTGAGAACAACTGCTAACCATGCATGTCGATGTAATGTGGGTCGGCCATTACTACATATCTTGAATTGTGATCAGCTACATATCCCACATACCACCTCTCGCGGGTAAGATTGTGGAACTTCTTTTTGAATGTTACCAGGAGCAGCCAAATTTCAACAAAGTAAGGACCAAAGAGGAGAACGCACCTAGCGAACACTAGGTACAGAACAAAGTAAGGAAAGGAAGGAGACGAGCCAAAGGAAGGAGATGGCGTAAAATAGGTCAGGACCACTTTTTACATCATGAGAGGGAAAATGTTTTTTTATTGAAACTTGTATTACTCAACCCCCGACAGGATTACAATCAGAAGATGCAAGTTCCAAAGCTCTAGGAGGACCAGAGCCCAACCACGTCATAGTTCCCTCTTCCTCTCTAGCGAAAATAGCTTAACAATTACTAACTTTATTCTCGGGTCTAAGAATATGAGTAATACTAGTCTCACATATGCTCATTATATGCTTAATCTCTTTCACTAGATAAGCATATATTGATCTATTGTTGTCAATGGACTGCACATGCTTGATCAATTCCAGAGAATTCACCTCCACTTCGACAAGAAGCTCGGTCTCATTAAGGCAGATGATAACCCCTCCATACACGCACATAATTATGCTTCCAAGGCATCTCTACAAGAGAGGGCAACATCGTTGCTCCAATAGATGATGTAGATGCAAATATTTTTTCTCGAGGATAGGGTGTGTGTATAAGCCACCAAGTGATGCAAATTTACATCACTTGATGTTGTTGAGAAAAATTTACATCACCAAGGGACCACACTACTAGAGAAAATTTTGCATCACCAAGTGTTATTTTTCCATCAAGTGACCAACAGATGGTGTAAAATATGGCACCCACAAAAAGACAACCGTGATGCATTGCAACACCTATTTTTACATTATCTGTTTGAGTTGAATGTTTTTGGTGATATAAAAAATTGTTTTTTATTATGTAAATTTTACTTAAAGCATAATTTGATGATGTATTTTACATCATCTATTGTAGATGCTCTTAGCATGGGTCAAATGGGATAGAGGCACCTAGGTTCCACATGGTGCAGGAATCCGCCTTTCCAGTGAGCGCCAGGTTGAGCACTTAGATGACTTTTTGTTTTTGTACAAAAATGTCAAGCGTCCAGTTCCTCCAACGCACCCACCGAAGCGTTGACGCTAAATAATGAACAGAGTTTGTTTTCCACCCATTAAAATCTCTTGAGTTTGTTGAGGCTGTAGGATTACTGTTGCCTAGTTGACTTTTGAAAAAATAATCTTGGAGCTGAAAAAAGGTTCATGATTTTCAAAAAAATCCAAGTCTAGAAAAGTTTGTGGATTCAAAAATAATAATGGATTTGAAAATAGTTTATGGGTTTGAAATAAAACATGACTTTGAAAAAAATTTACAAATTTGAGAAAACATTTGTGATTTGGACAAAGTACACGAATTTGAAAAATATACATAATTTAAAAAAAAACATAAATTCAAAATTAGTTCACAAACTTAAAAAATTGAAATTTTGAAAAAAGTTCATGGACTTGAAATAAGTTTGCGGATTTGAAAAAAGTTTTCAAATTTATAAAATATTCACGAAATTAAAAAAAATTCATGAATTTGAAAATCGATTGTAATTTTCAAAAAAGGTCATGAGCATGAAAAAAGAAGTTCATGAAAAATAAAAATAAAGAAAAAGGGGAAATAGAAAAAGATAAAAGGAAAAGGAAAAGGAGAAAAAACTGAAGAGAAACAAAAGCAGAGAAAACCAGCCCCGAAAAAACCTAAGGGAAACCTATTCCCAAAACCGGTGATGAAAGACCCCCGATTAGCTCGGGCCCAGTTATTCGACGAGATCATGTGCATGGGCGCCAGTTATTGATTGGCGTCGTAAGCGCCAAATAGGATTCAGGTCTCTGAGTTCCAATGACAGAAGCGGCAGGAATAGGAGTGCGGTTATTCTGCAACCAACCAGGCTCATATACACATTGGCGTAAACAGTAAATTCAAAAAAAATGAAATATTAAGGCATCTAAGATGCTCATGTGTGCCAGGTGCATGCAAAATTTTGTGGTGTTGGGACATCTGAGGAACTTATGCCAATAAAGACAATTTGAGGTGTATGAGAAGCTTTGAAAAAGACCATTGTTCGGAGCTGGTTTTCCTTTTGGCACAAGCACAGAAGAGTCAACTGAATCCTAAATGAAACTGTGGAAAAAGTATTCAATCACCGGAGTCCATTTGTACCTTGGGCAAACCGTCGAACAGTTTGCGAGCAAACAGTCAAACAGTTTACGGGCGTCGTCTAAGAAGTCGGCTGGTGAAGAGCCTCACGCCTCTCCGAGACCAGGTAGCAAGCCTGTCGGCGTCCGACGAGCATGGCGGCGTCCAGAGCGAGGTTGTCGCGCTTGAGTGTTGCAAGCCAGGGGGGAAGGATGGCGTCGATGTCGGGGTGCGGCAGCGGTGAAAACGGTCTACCATACGCCAGAGTATGTGACCGTCGAGAGGTGGTGTGCTGCTGGGGAGGTATGTGGGTGTTGGCCTGAGCACGGGAACTGGGCGGCGGGTGGGATTGTCGGGTGTGCTGACTGTCGATTGGAGGAAGAGGGAATTGCCAATGTGTCACCAACTGGCGGGCCAGAAAGAGGACAAGGGCGAGCGTCCGTGCCGACGCAAATGCGGCGTAGATTTGGGTCAGAAATGGGTCACGCGTGGACAAAAAAGGTCATCGCTTTGGGACGACTTTTGTGTCCGTTTCGATTCAAATTCAAACGGACACACACGGACAGTTTGGGTCGGCGCCTTGGAGGTGCTCTAAGCATTCTCGAACCGGGACGGATACTTGGCTGGCTCGTGAAAAGTTGCTCGCATCCATGTGCATTACATTCGCGGCCCAGAACAAGCGTTTGCATCAGAGCGAGCAAGGGACCCTGGTTTCTCAGCTCTTGTCTGGACGAGGCCGTGAGAACAACTGAACGAGTGCTGCGACTGTGGAGGATGTATCATCCTAACACTCCAAAGCTGGTATTGCAAATGAGGCTTCGGAATGGAGCATCAGGAAGGACCTGGTTGAGTGCATCGTCTTGCTTCAGATTTCTGTGTACTTGGGCAAATTCTTCAGGAAAAATAGGGAACAAACTGATAGCAAAATTCTTCAGGAAAACATAAACTGCATCGTTGAGGAGCTTGCAACCGCTGAGATGCCTCACGGGTAGAAGACCCCAAAAAAATGATTTCTCAAATTATCAGTACAGGGGAGGACGCAGGGAAACCAATATCAACATCATATATCACCCAAGACCAACACACAATTCCACTCCTCCCGTTCTGTCATATCTAATCATTATACTCGTAAATAGCAACAGAGCAAACAAAAAGACCAGCAATAATGAACAAATGAAATTTACTCACGTCAACCAATGGCCCTAATTAATAAGCTGCTGCAGATCGATGCGCCACGATGAGGCTAGCTGCTTCATTATCTGAACTGGTGTCGCCCCCTCCCAATCATCAGGCAGCTCGATGGCAGTAGCTTCGTGAAGTCCGAATAAGAGGTCATTCTTTGCATCTCGAGGGATTCCAAGATAGTCGGATCCATTTTCCATCACCAGATCAGTCAACTGCATCAACAACCAGGACAATCATGATTTACACAAGTTGCTGAGGCAATGCATTCAAGTATTCAACTCAAATGTTAAAACCGTAAGATTCCCGACTTCTGAGTACACAACCAATCATACCAGTCTAATAACATCTCTTCCAAGAAAACTTTTGTTTGACCAACATGCTGCCTACCGTTTAGTAAAAAAGAAAATAATATATAATCACAATTATAGTTTCTATACCACCATCTGGCAGCAGTAGCTATGCCTGAACAGAACATAAGTTATGGTACTGCATTGGCTTCACAAGTAAATAGAAATAACTGCATCTCTATTAGTTCCACGACATATTAAATGTTATCTGTACTGTCCAGCAAACAAAACAAAACTATGACCTCCCTTCTGAATTATAAGACGCCTTGGATATTTCAATATGGACTACATATGACTGAAATGAGTGAACAAACACACTAAAACGCGTCTATATACATCCGATTCAGAAAAAGTTAGAACATCTTATAATTCTGAACGGAGGGAGTACAATTTAACAAATGAAACTCATTTGATCACTGAAGAAAGCATAGCTATCATTCACGTACTTCACGATCTTCCTTGTAGCAATCCAGTCAAAATGAATGGCCTTCATTCTAGACCAAATGAAAAGCCAGGAGTCTGTTTGAGAAGGCAAAAGGACCACTTGTCAATCAGTTGCACTTCTGTTCTCTATCTAATGATTTTCTACCAAGAATATGTTAAAAATGATTCCTCTAACTTAGTTTTGTAGCTAATTACTACCTCTTCCCTATTTACAGCGCCCTCATATTTCGTGGTTTAACTTTGACTATCAATGTGATCAATAATAACCAGTCAAAAAAATGTGATCAGTAATACACGAGTCATGTGTTAAAAAGTATACCGTTGAAACTTTTTCTGGATATGAATTTCAATGGGTATGATTTTTCTAGCGCATAACCAATGTTCCATTGGTCAAATTATTGGTCAAACTTTAACCTCGAATCGTGTGAGTGCCACATAAACTGGGATGGTGGGAGTACATAGTTATTGACGGTTAAACTCATGGTAGATGCCTTTTTTACGGGTTGCAGGTGCAAGTTCTACAAGGCAAAACCCTTGCCCGCTTAGCCCACCTAGACTGATTTTACGTAATGGGCCTAATGGGCCCATTAGTCTTAGGGTTAATTAGAAATAAGGGTTGCATGCTTAGGGGTCAAGTAAGCCTTGCTTGGGAGTCAAGTAAACCTCTCTATATAAAGAGAGGAGATGTATCAATCTAATCAAGCAAGAATTAAGAAGGAAATCCCTTCCCTCTTGCCCGGCCGTGGGCAAAAAGGCCCTCGGCCGGCCCTCTCGCGCCCTCCTTCTAGCAGCGCCATAACAGTCATCATTATGGCTGCCCAGCGCCAAGCGCTTTTTAGAACACTGGTTGATAGTTAGACGCTATTGATTGATCGTCTAACTTCCCTACTCAAATATATTCCTCATTCCTGGACAACTTGGAAACATTTAACCATTCACCAATACCAAATCGTATTCACTGCTCCATGAATACCATGCACACTTAACAAAAGCAACATACCAGGTGAACAAGGCCTACTTGGTGAACAAATGCACAAATTCCATGCGATGAGGTTTTTGGAATATTATACGTGGCTCATTTGCCCAAAAGGCAGATGTGGGGTGCAGTTTGGTCCCACTTGCATCTCGGCCACAATGATGAGACCAAATGGCTGGAATTGGATTTATGCATTTGTTCACCATATAGGCGGGGCCTTGTGCGCGACATATATTGCCCAAGACGAAAGCAATATCCACAACTATTATAAAAGCACAATGCCCAAATATTGGAAAATATACTAGGCAGAACTGTGAATTCAGGAAACCGTCAGTATCTTCAGCTCCATCCCCACTAACATCAGGACAGCATCATATTGCCACATCCAAATTTCCTAAACTAATTTGAAATGTTCATGGTATGTTATCTCACCAAAAGGAACGGATAGTTGTGCACACGATACTAGAACAATATGCAATTTTCAGTAAAGAACAATATGCAACTGTTTAAAAATGCTTAAACACATGCACACTGAAATGCACTCTTTAGAGTGGTGTGTCGAGTCATAACATGAAATAGAACTTGATTTTTCTTTTTATAGTTCAGCACCAGTTTTGGCGTGAAAAGAAAAACAACTTTGACATTTCCCTGGTATAGTTGTCACTAAGTCTACAAACATCCCCAGCATTTCAGATAAAATAATTTTGCTCTTAAAATGGAAAATAGTAGTTTACCTGCTGAAGCCAACTCAAAGCTATATCATAGAAGCTTTCTTCTACAAGGAATTGTCCAACAGCATGTAGAACCTCATTTGAAACCTCGTTCGACAGTTGATCGACGACTGGTCCAGTTTGCTCCATTAACTTTACAAGTAGCTCAGCATCTCCAGTTGAAAGAACCTCAGCATAAGCCGAATCCATGTCACCAACATGAATAGCATCCATCGCGCGAGTCCAGGATTCCCAAAGTGGACCTCTTCCATCCCCTTGACTGTCATCATTCAAAGCCTCACCATCAAGCTCAGGAATCGCAACTCTTGCAGCAGCCCTTGAACTTCCATTATCTTCACCAGCTACTCTAATAGCTTCCAGTGTCGCCTCATCTTTCGAGGCCCTCCATGCACTTCGAGCAGAAGGACCCTCCCCAAACCTAAATGGCCCCTGTCCTTTGTCCCATCCTCGCCTCGGACCCGCTTGATCATTACCATTTCTGGGTACCCTGGTGTCAGATGAAAAAGAATCTAATACTCTCCTGGAATTCATTCCGCTTCGTGATCCAGAATAAGCGTATGAATCCCATTGCTCAGAATCTGGTCTCCAGGATGGGCTTCTTACACCAGAAGCCATGCCATCTGCAGAAAAATACCTATCGGCGAATCCTATCCTTCCATCGCCACCCCTACCAAATTTCGAATTAGAATACTCATGAAACCCATTGTATTTCGCAGATGATCTGCCAGGAGATGAATCGAAGCCCAGGGTTGAACCACCACCTCTCCTGCCTGATGACAATGATATATCCCTAGCCATTTCCTCGACAACCCTCTCAAGACCACGTACTCTGTTTTCGAGAGTAACCATGCTGTCATGAGATCCTCCCATGAAATCCTGAAATGCGCAAAACACAAATGATATTAGGTAGCTTTCCAAAAGATGTCTAATAAACTTAAAATCTCTCCTCATAAGTAGGACATCATAATGATATGTGGTATCATTTGGATAAGTAACAAACGATTAGTCAATCACCAAGCAAAACATAGTTAAAAAAGGCTCGCCTAGGCTCTAGGCGATAGCGAAATACCTAGCACTTAATGTGCGCAAAATTGCACTTAAGCATGCGCTTTGGTCAGAAAAACGCAAGGCGGTGGCAAAACATACAAGTAACGCCTAGCACTTTTTTTAATTTTGATCCGAAATGACTGTAAATGCAGTCGATTTTACATCCAACAAGTATAGAAGATTATTTCTAAATAACTAAACAATATAAGCCCGCTTCATTTGTATTACTATGTAAGATCATAGCGCACAAAGATTGGCAGCAGCCCCACACAAAGACAAACATGCCATAGGACAATAGATTTATAATTTCCCTTTCACATACACAATTGCAGAGAGATTCAAATGTTACATACTCGGAATGTATTTTTCCTACCATCAATCTGGAAATTAAAAAGGTGTGATATTTTATGACTGTACAGTTAGAAGTAAAAGAACGAATCAAAATTCAGAACTTCCTATGCTAAAAAAATCAGGATGGAATAAACCTGAACAAAACTAACCTGCAACATGTTCATGAGACTTGTTTGCTGTCTCTCCAACTGTGATAACTGCTTCTGTATGACTAACCAGTTTGTTTTATTATTTATGAAGGGGCCATCTCCTGGTATAGTCATTGGTGCAGAATCTTTTGCACTGGTTTCACACCTATCTTCAACATCAGATGGTCTAGCCTTTGCGTCTTTGTTTCTATTTCCTCTTTGGCCAGCCCATTTATTTCGAACACTTTGAAAACTAGAGCTAGCCCGCACTTGAGTCAGGCTTCCTTCATCATCTGCAGATCCATTGCTATTAGCTGCACCAACAGGATCGCCATCTACTTCCTCTGGATCATCTTCGCTTTGTAGATGAGATTGTAGAGTCTTGCGGGGAACTACCACCTCAACAGCCAAGTCATCTGTGGTTCTCGTCTCAAGCTTTTGAAAAAAATCAGGGTTCAGTTCCCTGTCAGTTAGTGTAGGTCTTTTCTTCAAGAGAACTGCTGCTTTTTCAGCTATGCTACTGCCCTTTGCTTTCTCATTATTGCTAGGTGAATCCAGCTTCGTTTCACTGCCAGTTGCTTCCTTAGTTTTACCATCTTCTGCGCGCAAATTGTTTAACATTAAGCATACAGATATATAGTAAACACCCTAGTAATACCATGCACTTGTTCAACAAAAGAAAAGGTTGATACCATTTATATCTTCACCTGTTAATTGCTTCCACAACTGCACAGCATCAATCACGCTATCTCTGACAGGCCTTACCTGGAATTATGTTTACAGGAACAACATATCAATTCATTATGGATATGACTTGTGGCCATCTGAAAACAAATGGAACAGCAGCACATCCTACATTTTCGATAGAGTGAGGTGGATTATTTATTACCTTATCAAAACGGCAAGCCTCAAGAGCAGCTATGGTTGGAGCAGCCCCATCACCTATCAAGTGACCTGAATAGGTAGCCAGGACACACAATGTGTCAGCAGCTGCTTTCCTGGTAGCCCAATCACTGTTCTCAAGACAGTCACGGATACTTTGCAGTGTCTGCTGCATATTCTGGGGACTGATCGCTCCAACCTGAAAGGCAGGAAATCAATCATCAACAGATACTCAATCAAGGATGTCAGTAATCATGCTGATAGTTTCTATGATTCTATCACCACGGTGATTTATGAAATATGCAGAAAGACTAGCAAATGCGTAAGCAGCAAGTTTCCATGATAAGACCATATGAAGCTCCTAATTATAACAACGAAAGCAATTCGGCATTCCAGTCTTATGGATGAAGCCAGAAAATGAGTGCAGAACACTTGCATGGGTGCATAAGATCATATATGACGCATTGGAGCCTGGTAATATCAATCAAAGTAACAAAGTAACGCTCAAAAACATAATCCAACATATTAATCTCTAGAAGTCAAGCCCTCACCAATCAAAAGGCCTAAAGCTCTTAACTATTCGTCTTACACTCCCAAGTGCGCACAACGATACTAACACAATAAATTCCTTAGCTCAAATAGCCAATGAGCAATAGAATAGGTCCAAAAAAACAGTCTTCTACTCTATTAGTCTCAGCTGGTACATGAATGAACACACCAACTTATCCAATATATCAGGAAAAAAATACACGTCATATGCCTATGAGCAGGTAAAAGAAGAATGTATTGTAATCCTAGCTAAAATGGCAAGAATGAAGAGTTGCCAGAAGCAACTAGAAGTTCAGCTAAGATTCTATTTGAAGCTTTAATCCTAACTGCATAATACTTTAGATTGTTCATGCCTTCATGGAGCCAAACAGTATTTAAAAAGAAACAAAGCCTTATATGCCCAGTGGCGGGAAATAAATGCCAAAGATCCACCAAACTCACACTCATGATATCGATTCTTCACCGTTCTAAAAAAGTGGTCCATTCGCTTGACAGTAATTCACAAATGTTAGCATATAAGGCTAGTATTTCCATCCTAACAGCTGACAATGAGATATAGAGGCCACATCCGAAACTGACTAATATGATCGTAACTAAGGAAGACATTCCCATCTTCAGACATAAAACCAATGTGGGTGGTCTGGATGACTTTAGGATTACGGGATTAGCCAATACAGACAGGCAGCCATCTCCAACAAAAATAACAACTACTAGCAGTCTAACATGAATTCTCATCGCCTAGAATATTTTATGTCAATGACTCAATTCATCAAGCATATAGCAAGCAAGACAGAAATTAGGGAGCCAGCCTATACCTGAGCTAAGCTTCCGATGACATTGAGCAGTGACCCCTTGGCCTGCACACCCTGTCCGCCGACCAACTTGAAAACCCTGGAACCGAGCTTACCAAACATCGCCAACACCCCAGGTCCAGGGCCTGCCCCCTCCACTGTTTTTGCCAAGCAGGCCGCGGCCCCGCTCTGCACAGTCTTGCTCTGCTCTCCCATGACCTCGAAGAGCGGCTTCACGAACAGTGCGACGGTCCCATTTCCCGCCTCACCAGCTGCTGAAGCAGCAAGCGGCCGGAGGTACACCGCCGCTAGCTGCCCCGCGGCGTCGCGGCACGCGTCCCGCACGGACGAGTCCGAGGCCGTGTCCTTGAGCCGTCGCGAGAGATGCGCCATCACCTTCTGCAGATGCGGCGCCGCGGCGTCGGGGTGCGCCGCGCAGAGCGTGGCAAGGAGACGTATCGACTCGCGCCGCGCCGGCGAGGCGAGCCCCTGCGTGTCGGACGCCAGCGCGTGGAGGAGCATGGGCACGGCGTCCGGGGACGGCGGCGACCGGATGAAGCGGTCGAGTTCCTCGACGGCGATGTGGTGCGTGTCGCGGTCAGAGAGCTTGGCGAGCGCGGAGAGCACGCGCGACTTGAGCTCCGCCATGGCAGCGCTCTTGGACGGCGCCGCGCCAGCGGCGGCCGCGGCGGAGGCAGGGTTCGGCGGCTGCGCGGTGGTGGGCGACCTGGGATGCGATTTGGTGGCTGATTTGGAGACCGCGGTCGCCATTGCGGCGGGTTCGCGTGGGGAATCTCGGGAATGCAAGAGTGGGGATGGGGATGGCTGCTAGTTCAGATTTGAACTGGTGGGATGTGGGATTTGGGTTACAGTTGGAGGCATCCGGTGGCGAATTCGGGGTGGATTTGGTGGGATTCGTGGAGCTTTTGAATCGGTCGATGGGTTTGGGGCTGGGTTTTGTGGACGATTTTTGGAATGGGACGGTGGGATCTCGCCTTTGGAGCGGAGATGGGTGGTGGGGTGGGGGAAGACGAGGAGTGAGCGAACGAGTTCAAGATTCTTCCGAAACGATTGGTGAGAAGGGCGGAAGAGGGTGGGTGGGCCACCTTGTTAGTACTCCTACTCGGCATGGGAATATTAAGCCGGAAGGACATGATTTGGAGCTGTCAATAACTTGGGCCCATCTTGTCACCAATCGACTCTTTATAATTTGAATGATTTGAAGATTGTTCGCCACGCCTGCCGCAACCAGGGATGAAAACGGACCAGATTTGGAATGATAATGGTCATGCCATATCATATTCCACTTTTTTCGAAATCAAAATCGGTACGGACGCAATGATGATTCATAAACGAATACGGGATGCAATCAAATATAACAGAAACAAATATGATACGGTAATGGAGTGGTGGTGGACCGAAAGCGAACAAGAAAAATCAGACAATACAAGAAAAAGAACCTGCCTCGACAGGACCATGAATAATAATTTTTCGGTAGGTAGATCCTCCAGGTGCGGTTGGTCCTTCAAGTCAGGATTCTCTTTCCCCCTCGCGACTGTGGTGGCTAGGGCAGTCATTCCCTCCAAGCTTCATGGGCGAGCCCGAGGATCCACCTCCCCCCTAGGTGTTGCTCATGCGGCCGATGGCGGGGAGGGGATTCCGGTGCCTCGGCTCTGGTTAGTAATTTAGGTTAGAGTTTTTCCTTGCTCCATCTTTGAATAGGTCTTCCGAACTTCAATCCTACTTGAGATCCTCCGTTGGTACGGAGTCAATGGAGCTCCGGTGTAGATCCATGTTGTCTCCCGGCGAGGTTAGGGTTTCTCGTCGTGCATACGTGACGACGAGATTTGGTGTCGGTCGCTTTAGATCGATTTTCAAGGGTTCAATGGCGACGATTGCGGCTCTAGGGCCCTTGTTCTTTGGGGCACATAGAGACTTTTCAGTTGTCATCGACGACACCTAGCCGGCTCCGGTAGGGGAGAGACGACAACGGCATGTCAGCGGCTCGTTCTGGCAACGTTAGGGGTTGTTCAATGATGCATGGTCCCCGATGTAAAAAAATTTCTTTTTGGATGCTTTTGTACTTATTATGAACTTTTGTAATAGATTTGTTTTCTTTTTCACATAGGAAAATAGCCTTCAACATGCCTAAATGTACATGTTAATAAAGGGTTCATGGCTTCCTGGCTTCAAGGCATTACCGTTACAAAAAAGTACACTTGAACATAAAAGAAAGACAGGTATATCATTCTCTACGATCTTACGGTCAAGCTGGCACTAATATGGCTCGTTCATACATGGCAAGAGGCAGACCACCAAATAGTACATTGATTTTTTGAGAGGTGTGAGCCTAGCTGACTTATAGGCATTAGCATTGCAAGGAAAACTAAGAATGTAAAATTCATTAAAGCATCAACAGAAATAGGAGCAAGTGTACTACACATCAAATAGAGACTAAATCAGGACAACATGTATATAGATGATTTAATCAAACTAGAAAACTAAATAAATTGAGCATGAATCGCGTCCCAAAGATGCAACTTTTAAGTCATCTTCAACTCAAGACGCCCGTAAAGGCACTTAGGGGAATAAAATAAATATGATGGAATTAAAAGCCATGTAAGCGCTCCATGTTTTAAAGCTAGACTCTTATAACAGGCGTTAAATGTCGGCGGTTTCATTCAGCGCTGCATCTTGTGAGGTAGAAAAATTCCCAATCGCATGATTCCTTTTCTTGCATTGATACCATAAGTGACACCAGGATTGGATGGCCCAACTGCCCATTAACCATGAAACTTGTCCTAGTGCCCTCCTTTGATGCCCAGCGTTGTAGATGTCCTTATGGACTTGTTAATGGTGAAGGGAGATTAGCGGCAACAGCGACATCACGCGATGACGACAAGGTGATGGCAGTATAGGAGATGAGAGTTTGTTGGCGGTAGCGGGCAAGTGGAGAGGTGGCAGGCATGCACTGTCGGGCTCGTGCAGTGGCAGTGGCCGATGAAGTGGAGCATTGGTCGGTGAGTGCGGTCAAACTGTTCTATGTGTGGGTGTGGGTGTGGGTGTGCGAAAGAATTGTGTTGCATATATTTAGGTTAGGCATGGGTTGAGACATTTTTGGGCTGGGCTGCACGGGAATGTTTCATGAAATGGGATAATTTATTTGATCGGATGTCCAATCGCAATACCGAATATTCCGGTATCCGCTGGATATCGTCATTATTGTATCCTATTATGTACACAGTACAGGTACCGGTATCCGATACCTTATCCGGGTGAACTGTAAAATCTCATTTCATTTTGTCTAATTTCAGATTTGGTCAAAAAATTATCCAATCCGGTTCACCCTTAGTAGCAAAGGTATAATTTGATCATGCTCCATGACCATGACCATAGATAAGCAATGCCAAGGTGGCACAAGAAGTGTTTTACATGACGACCACAACCCTTGGGCAATGACACCACATGTTGACTACTTGCTAGCTGACAACCCATCTACCCTAGGAGGCAAGAGCCCATCCACACGCAGTAGTCTTGCAGCCCTCTAGGTATTTGTCCTTCCACAACCACCTGCCCGAGGACCACACTAGCTGGAGGAGAGGCACCATTGAAAATGATGTCATTGTGATGCTTCCATATCATCCAAGCCACAAGCGCCATGACCGTCGAAGAATTTCTCGAGACCCGGGGCACTGGACCTAACGAGGTCCACCATTGCACAAGCTTAGAGTCTTAGTTACACATCCATCGGGGTCTTCCCCACAGTCGGAATGTTTCAACCCAAACTTTTCTTGTGAGCACAAGTCCCAAGAGTATGGATTGAATAATCTAACGGGCCTCGTCACATAAAAGGGAAAGCTGTCGGGTGCGGCATCCCATGCCTGGCAAATCTGTTCGATGTCCAACAAAGATATTGCATGAGACCGGTGCATGAGATCGCCAAATCTAAACCGGACTATCGGTTCCCACTAGACAGCAAACTGCCACAAGGCCACACTCGCGATAAAACCACACTCACAGCCATGCCGGTCCATGCGATGTTAGCACTATACATCCATGATAGTTTGAATTGGTTGATACAATGTTTGAAGATGCACTCACCGTGTGGATTGTCTATCGTGTCAAAATAGATCAATACCGAGAAACTGAATGAACAAGATTACATAACACATCTGAACCATTCAAACAAGCTTTCTAACGTGTGAACTTCTCGACTATTTTTTCCTACCACATGTACACAATTTGAATCTTTTAACACCAGTTTCCTATCAAGAACACAAACTAAGGATCCAGAAAAATAATAAACCAGGATCATGAACAAAATACCTTGGATATGTCCATACAAACAGATGAATCATAAATACAAGGATTTAATATCCATGGGTACCCCAAAATTGCCCACTATGCCAAAAATACATATCACAAATCACAATAAAAGGATAAGAATAAGCGAAAATCAAGAACTACTAACCTTATTTTATAGGGATGTACCTGATAACCCACGTATAGGGAATCGCAACAGTTTTTGACGGTAGAGTATTCAACCCAAATTTATAGATTCGACATAAGGGGAGCCAAAGAATATTTGAAGGTATTAGCAGTTGAGTTGTCAATTCAACCACACCTGGAGATTAATTATCTGCAGCAAGTAATCAGTAGCAAAGTAATATGATAGATTTGATAATAGTAGCAGCAGTATCGGTAACAGTAACAGTGATAGCAGTAATTTTGTAGCAAATGTAACAGTGATGATAGCGGTAGTAACTTAGCAAGAACAATATAAAATAAATTCGTAGGCATTGGATCGATGACTTGTTGGATGATATTCATCATGAGACAGTTATAACCTAGGGCGATACGGCACTAGCTCGAGTTCGTCAATATAATGTAGGCATGTATTCCGTAAATAGTCATACGTGCTTATGGAAAGAACTTGCATGACATCTTTTGTCCTGCCCTCCCGTGGCAGCGGGGTCCATATTGGAAACTAAGGGATATTAAGGCCTCCTTTTAATAGAGAACCGGAACAAAGCGTTAACACATAGTGAATACATGAACTCCTCAAACTACGGTCATCACCGGGAGTGGTCCCGACTATTGTCACTCCGGGGTTGCCGGATCATAACACATAATAGATGACTATAACTTGCAAGATCGGATCTAAAATATGGATATAATGATGATAACATAAATAGTTCAGATCTGAGTTTATGGCACCGGGCCCAAAGTGACAAGCATTAAGCAGAGCAAAGTCACAGCAACATCAATCTAAGAACATAGTGGATACTAGGGATCAAGCCCTAACAAAACTAACTCGATTACATGATGAATCTCATCCAACTCCTCACCAACCAGCAAGCCTACGAAGGAATTACTCACTCCCGGTGGGGAGCATCATGGAATTGGCGATGGAGAAGGGTTGGTGATGATGAAGAACGATGATCCCACTCTCCGGAGCCCCAAACGGACTCCAGGTCTGGCCTCCCGACGAAGAACAGGAGGTGACGGCGGCTCCGTCTCGTGGATCACAATAATTCTTTCTCCCTGATTTTTTCTGGAAAAATAGGATTTTATAGCGTCGGTTTCAGGATCTGCGGGGCCACCAAGTGGGGACTCTGGGCGCGCCAGGAGAGGGGGGCTGATGACCCACAAGTATAGGGGATCTATCGTAGTCCTTTCGATAAGTAAGAGTGTAGAACCCAACGAGGAGCAAAAGGAAATGACAAGCAGTTTTCATTAAGGTATTCTCTGCAAGCACTGAAATTATCGGTAACAGATAGTTTTGTGATAAGGTAATTCGTAACGGGTAACAAGTAAAAAAAGTAAACAAGGTGCAGCAAGGTGGCCCAATCCTTTTTTTAGCAAAGGACAAGCCTGGACAAACTCTTATATAAAGGAAAGCTCTCCCGAGGACACATGGGAATTATCATCAAGCTAGTTTCATCATGCTCATATGATTCGCGTTCGTTACTTTGATAATTTGATATGTGGGTGGACCGGTGCTTGGGTACTGCCCTTACTTGGACAAGCATCCCACTTATGATTAACCCCCTTCGCAAGCATCCACAACTATGAAAGAAGAATTAAGGTAAACCTAACCATAACATGAAACATATGGATCCAAATCAGCCCCTTACGAAGCAACGCATAAACTAGGGTTTAAGCTTCTGTCACTCAACGCATCAAACGAATACCAAATTCACATGACTACTTATAACAAGACCTCTCCCATGTCCTCAAGAACAAAGGTAACTACTTCAACATCTATAACAATCCCAACTGGTGAAATGGTATCTCTATTGGCAAGCTTAATTGTAACATCTATATCTTCTATCTCAGCAGGTGTAATATCATGCATAATTTCTTTGTATAAGGAATGATGTATTGCACTCGCACTAGCACCCATATCACATAAGCCATGATAGCAATGATCTCCTATTTTAACAGAAACAACAGGCATGCCTACAACAGGTCTATGTTTATTTTTAGTATCGGGTCTAGCAATTCTAGCAGCTTCATTACAGAAGTAAACGACATGCCCATCAATATTATCGGCCAAGAGATCTTTAACCATAGCAATACTAGATTCAACTTTAATTTGCTCAGGGGGTGTAGGTGTTCAAGCATTACTCTTACGAACCACAGTTGAAGCTTTCGCATGATCCTTTATTCTAACAGGGAAAGGTGGTTTCTCAATATAAGCGGTAGGAACAATAGGATCAACATTATAAGTGATAGTCTTTTCTTCAACTTTAATATGTTCAACTACTTTTACTTCAATGGGAGGATGATATTTAAACCACTTCTCCTTAGGGAGATCAACATGAGTAGAAAATGATTCATAGAAAGAAGCTACTATCTCAGAGTCAAGTCCATATTTAGTGCTAAATTCACGAAAAACATCGGTATCCATAAAAGATTTAACACAATCAAACTTAGGTGTTATACCTAACTCCTTACCTTCATCGAGTTCCCAATCTTCAGAGTTGCGTTTAATTCTTTCAAATAAATCCCATCTGAATTCAATAGTCTTCATCATAAAAGAACCAGTACAAGAAGTGTCGAGCATCGAGTGATTATTGAGAGAAAGCCAATCATAAATTTTTTGAATATTAATTTCTCTTGAGAGCTCATGATTGGGGCATGAATATAACATTGACTTAAGCCTCCCCCAAGCTTGAGCGATACTTTCTCCTTCGCAAGGCCAAAAATTATATATATAATTACGATCCCGATGAACCTAATGCATAGGATAAAACTTTTGATGAAATTCCAATTTCAATCGGTTGTAGTTCCATGATCCAATATCATCACATAGCCTAAACCATGTCAATGCCTTTCCCTTCAAAGATAAAGGGAATGCCTTCTTCTTGATAACATCCTCGGGCATACCTGCAAGCTTAAATAATCCACAAACTTCATCCACATAGATTAGGTGCATATCAGGATGTAATGTTCCATCTCCTGTAAAAGGATTAGCTAGTAGTTTCTCGATCATACCCAAAGGAATTTCAAAGTAAACATTTTCAGTAGGTTCAGTAGGTTGAGGAGCAACTCTTTGCTCTACTGGTTGGGGTGAAGATACCCCGAACAAGCCCCTCAGAGGATTATTTTCCATAGTAACAAGTGACAGTAAATTTTAGCACACTATATAAATTTTTCCTTACCAAATTCCACCTATCAAAGGCGCTTCACTCCCCGGCAACAGCGCCAGAAAAGAGTCTTGATGAACGACAAGTATAGGGGATCTATCGTAGTCCTTTCAATAAGTAAGTGTGTCGAATCCAACAGGAATAGAAGGAAATGACAAGTAGTTTTCAGTAAGGTATTCTCTGCAAGCACTGAAATTATCGGTAACAGATAGTTTTGTGATAAGGTAATTCGTAACGGGTAACAAGTAACAAAAGTAAACAAGGTGCAGCAAGGTGGCCCAATCCTTTTTGTAGCAAAGGACAAGCCTGGACAAACTCTTATATAAAGGAAAGTGCTCCCGATGACACATGGGAAATATCGTCAAGCTAGTTTTCATCATGCTCATATGATTCACGTTCGTTACTTTGATAATTTGATATGTGGGTGGACCGGTGCTTAGGTACTGCCCTTACTTGGAAAAGCATCCCACTTATGATTAACCCCCTTCGCAAGCATCCACAACTACGAAATAAGAATTAAGGTAAACCTAACCATGGCATGAAACATATGGATCCAAGCCAGCCCCTTACGAAGCAACGCATAAACTAGGGTTTAAGCTTCTGTCACTCAAGCAACCCATCATCTACCTATTACTTCCCAATGCCTTCCCCTAGGCCCAAATCAATGGTGAAGTGTCATCTAGTCGACGTTCACATAACACCACGAGAGGAAAGACAACATACATCTCATCAAAATATCGAACGAATACCAAATTCACGTGACTACTTATAACAAGACTTCTCCCATGTCCTCAAGAACAAACGTAACTACTCACAAATCATATTCATGTTCATAATCAGAGGGGTATTAATATGCATAAAGGATCTGAACATATAATCTTCCATCGAATAAACCAACTAGCATCAACTACAAGGAGTAATCAACACTACTAGCAACCCACAGGTACCAATCTGAGGTTTTGAGACAAAGATCGGATACAAGAGATGAACTAGGGTTTGAGAGGAGATGGTGCTGGTGAAGATGTTGATGGAGGTTGACCCCCTCCGATGAGAGGATTGATGATGATGACGATGGTGATGATTTCCCCCTCCTGGAGGGATGTTTCCCCGACAGAACAGCTCCGCCGGAGCCCTATATTGTTTCCGCCAAGGTTCCACCTCGAGACGGCGGTGCTTCGTCCTGAAAGCTCCCCCCTTATTTTTTCCAGGGGAAAAGACACCTTATAGCAGAAGATGGGTGTCGGGGGCTGCCAGGTGGCCCACGAGGAAGGGGGCGCCCAGGGGGTAGGGCGCGCCCTCCACCCTCGTGAACGGTAGGTGGCCCCCTCTAGTGCTTCCATCGCCCAATATTTTTAATATATTCCAAAACTGACTTTCGTGGAGTTTCAGGACTTTTGGAGTTGTGCAGAATAGGTCTCTAATATTTGCTCCTTTTCCAGCCCAGAGTTCCAGCTGCCAGCTGATACGTCCATTTTGCATCATGCTTTTATATCAATATTTATTGCATTATGGGTTGTTATTACACATTATGTCACAATACTTATGCCTATTCTCTCTTATTTTACAAGGTTTACGTAAGGAGGAGAATGCCTAGCAATGGAATTACAGGCGGGAAAAGGAGCAAATATTAGAGACCTATTCTCACAACTCCAAAAGTCCTGAAACTCCATGAAAGTTATTTTGGAAATAATAAAAATACTGGAAGAAGAATCCACGTCGGGGGCCTCCACCGCCACGAGGGTGGGGCGCGCCCCCCCTCGTGGGGGGCCCTGTTGGCCTTCCTGTCCATCTTCGCTATATGAAGTCTTTCGTCCAAGAAAATCATAAGCAAGCTGACGAGACTCCCGCCATGAGGCGGAACCTTGGCGGAACCAATCTAGGGCTCCGCAGAGCTGCTCTGCTGGGGACACTTTCTCCGGAGGGGGAAATCATCGCCATCATCATCACCAACGCTCCTCTCATCGGGAGAGGGTAATCTCCATCAACATCTTCACCAGCACCATCTCCTCTCAAACCCTAGTTCATCTCTTGTATCCAATTCTTGTCTCTAAGTATGGGATTGGTACCTGTAGGTTGCTAGTAGTGTTGATTACTCCTTGTAGTTGATGCTAGTTGGTTTATTTGGTGGAAGATCATATGTTCAGATCCTTTATGCATATTAATACTCCTCTGATTATGAACATGAATATGCTTTGTGAGTAGCTACGTTTGTTCCTGAGGACATAGGAGAAGTCTTGCTATTAGTAGTCATGTGAATTTGGTATTCGTTCGATATTTTGATGAGATGTATGTTGTCTCTCCTCTAGTGGTGTTATGTGAACGTCGACTACATGACACTTCACCATTATTTGGGCCTAGAGGAAGGCATTGGGAAGTAATAAGTAGATGATGGGTTGCTAGAGTGACGTAAGCTTAAACCCTAATTTATGCTGTTTCGTAAGGGCTGATTTGGATCCACATGTTTCATGTTATGGTTAGGTTTACCTTAATACTTCTTTGTAGTTGCGGATGCTTGCAACAGGGTTAATCATAAGTGGGATGCTTGTCCAAGTAAGGACAGCACCCAAGCACCGTCCACCCACATATCAAATTATCAAAGTACCGAACGTGAATCATATGAACGTGATGAAAACTAGCTTGACGATAATTCCATGTGTCCTGGAGCGCTTTTCTATATAAGAGTTTGTCCAGGCTTGTCCTTTGATACAAAAAGGATTGGGCCACCTTGCTGCACTTTATTTACTTTTGTTACTTGTTGCTCGTTACAAATTATCCTATTACAAAACTATCTCGTTACCTATAATTTCAAGCTTGCAGAGAATACCTTGCTGAAAACCGCTTATCATTTCCTTCGCTCCTCGTTGGGTTCGACACTCTTACTTATCGAAAGGACTACGATAGATCCCCTATACTTGTGGGTCATCAAGAATCTTTTCCGCGCCGCTGCTGGGGAGTGAAGCGCCTTTGGTAGGTGGAATTTGGTAAGGAAAAATTTATATAGTGTGCTGAAATTTACTGTCACTTGTTACTATGGAAAGTAATTCTCTGAGGGGCTTGTACGGGGTATCTTCACCCCGGCCTATAGAGCAAAGAGTTGCTCCTCAACCTACTGAACCTACTGAAAATGAAAATGTCTACTTTGAGATTCCTTCGGGTATGATAGAAAAACTGCTAGGTAATCCTTTTGCAGGAGACGAAACAAAGCATCCTGATGAGCACCTAATATATGTGGATGAAGTTTGTGGATTGTTTAAGCTTGGAGGTGTGCCCGATGATGTTATTAAGAAGAAGGTCTTCCCTTTATCTTTGAAGGGAGATGCATTGACATGGTATAGGCTATGTGATGATATGGGATCATGGAACTACAAACGATTGAAATTGGAATTTCATCAGAAGTTTTATCCTATGCATCTTGTTCATCGTGATCGTAATTATATATATAATTTCTGGCCTCACGAAGGAGAAAGCATCGCTCAAGCTTGGGGGAGGCTTAAATCAATGCTATATTCATGCCTCAATCATGAGCTCCCAAGAAAAATAATTATTCAAAAAAATTATGCTCGACTTTCTGATAACAATCGCACCATGCTCGATACTTCTTGTGATGGCTCTTTTATGATGAAGACTATTGAATTCAAATGGGATTTATTGGAAAGAATTAAACGCAACTCTGAGGACTGGGATCTCGACGAAGGTAAGGAGTCAGGTATGACACCTAAGTTTGATTGTGTTAAATCTTTTCTGGATAGCGATGTTTTCCGTAAATTTAGCACTAAATATGGACTTGACTCTGAGATAGTAGCTTCTTTCTGTGAATCTTTTGCTACTCATGTTGATCTCCCTAAGGAGAAATGGTTTAAATATCATCCTCCCGTAGAAGTAAAAGTAGATGCACCTATTAAAGTTGAAGAAAAGACTATCACTTATAATGATCCTATTGTTCCTACTGCTTATGTTGAAAAACCACCTTTCCCTGTTAGAATAAAGGATCATACTAAAGCTTCAATCAGAGTCGTAAAAGCAATATTAGAACTTATACACCTCCTGAGCAAGTTAAAGTTGAACCTAATATTGCTATTGTTAAAGATCTCTTGTCTGATAATATTGATGGGCATGTTATTCATTTCTGTGATGAAACCGCTAGAATTGTTAAACCTTGTGCTAAAGATAAACATAGACCTGTGGTAGGCATGCCTGTTATTTCTGTTAAAATAGGAGATCATTGTTATCATGGCTTGTGTGACATGGGTGCTAGTGCTAGTGCAATACCTTTTGACTTATACAAAGAAATTATGCATGATATTGCACCTGCTGAGATAGAAGATATTGATGTCACAATTAAACTTGCCAATAGAGATACTATATCACCAATGGGAATTGTTAGAGATGTTGAAGTCCTGTGTGGGAAAACTAAATATCATGTTGGGTTTCTTGTTCTAGGTTCCCCACAAGATAACTTTTGCCCCATTATATTTGGTAGACCCTTCTTGAACACTGTTAATGCTAAGATAAACTGCAAAAAGGATGTCGTTACTATTGGTTTGGGTGATATGTCTCATGAGTTTAACTTTTTCTAAATTTCGTAGACAACACCGTGAAGAGGAATTGCCTAGTAAGGATGAAATTATTGGTCTTGCTTCTATTGTCGTGCCTCCTAGTGATCCTTTAGAACAATATTTGCTAGACCATGAAAATGATATGTTTATGAATGAAAGAAGGGAAATAGATGAAGTATTCTTCAAACAGGAACCCATCCTGAAACACAATTTGCCTGTTGAAATCCTAGGGGATCCTCCTCCACCCAAGGGTGATCCCGTGTTTGAGCTTAAACCATTGCCTGATACTCTTAAATATGCTTATCTTGATGAGAAAAAGATATATCCTATTATTATTAGCGCTAACCTTTCAGAGCATGAAGAAGAGAGATTATTGAAAACTCTGAAGAAGCACCGCGCTCCTATTGGATATACTCTTGATGATCTTAAGGGCATTAGTCCCACACTATGTCAACACAAAATAAATTTGGAGAAAGAAGCCAAACCAGTTCGTGATCACCAACGACGTCTGAATCCTAAGATGAAAGAAGTGGTAAGAAAGGAAATACTAAAGCTCCTTGAGGCAGGTATAATTTATCCCGTTCTTTGATATTCAAGGGTAAGTCCTGTCCATTGTGTCCCTAAGAAGGGAGGTATTACTGTCGTTCCTAATGATAAAGATGAATTGATTCTGCAAAGAATTATTACGGGTTATAGGATGGTAATTGATTTCCGCAAATTAAATAAGGCTACTAAAAAGGATCATTACCCCTTACCTTTTATAGACCAAATGCTAGAAAGATTATCCAAACATACACATTTTTGCTTTCTAGATGGTTATTCTGGTTTCTCTCAAATACCTGTGTCAGCCGATGATCAATCAAAGACCACTTTTACTTGCCCTTTTGGTACTTTTTCTTATAGACGTATGCCTTTTGGTTTATGTAATGCACCTGCTACCTTTCAAAGATGCATGATGGCTATATTCTCTAACTTTTGTGAAAAGATATGTGAGGTTTTCATGGATGATTTCTCCGTCTATGGATCCTCTTTTGATGATTTCTTAAGCAACCTTGATCGAGTTTTGCAGAGATGTGAAGAAACTAATCTTGTCTTGAATTGGGAAAAGTGCCACTTTATGGTTAATGAAGGTATCGTCTTGGGGCATAAAATTTCTGAGAGAGGTATTGAAGTTGATAAAGCCAAGGTTGATGCTATTGAAAAAAATGCCATGTCCCAACGACATCAAAGGTATAAGAAGTTTCCTTGGTCATGCCGGTTTTTATAGGAGGTTCATTAAGGACTTCTCAAAAATTTCTCGGCCTCTGACTAATTTACTACAAAAAGATATACCATTTGTCTTTGATGATGATTGTGTAAAATCATTTGAAGTACTTAATAAAGCATTGATTTCTGCACCTATTGTTCAGCCACCTGATTGGAATTTACACTTTGAAATTATGTGTGATGCTAGTGATTATGCTGTAGGTGCTGTTCTAGGGCAAAGAGTTGATACGAAATTAAATGTTATTCAATATGCTAGTAAAACTCTAGACAATGCTCAGAGAAATTATGCTACTACTGAAAAGGAATTCTTAGCAGTTGTATTTCCTTGTGATAAGTTCAGACCTTATATAGTTGATTCTAAAGTAACTATTCACACGGATCATGCTGCTATTAAATATCTTATGGAAAAGAAAGATGCTAAACCTAGACTTATTAGATGGGTTCTCTTGCTACAAGAATTTGATTTGCATATTATTGATAGAAAGGGAGCTGAGAACCCCGTTGCAGACAACTTGTCTAGGCTAGAGAATGTTCTTGATGACCCACTACCTATTGATGATAGCCTTCCTGATGAACAATTAAATGTCATAAATGCTTCTCGTACTGCTCCATGTTATGCTGATTATGCTAATTACATTGTTGCTAAATTCATACCACCTAGTTTCACATACCAACAAAACAAAAAGTTTTTCTATGATTTAAGACATTACTTCTAGGATGACCCACATCTTTATAAAGAAGGAGTAGATGGTGTTATTAGATGTTGTGTACCTAAGCATGAATAGGAACATATCCTACGCAAGTGTCACTCCGAAGCTTATGGAGGACACCACGCTGGAGATAGAACTGCACATAATGTACTGCAATCCGGTTTTTATTGGCCTACTCTCTTCAAGGATGCCCGTAAGTTTGTCCTATCTTGTGATGAATGTCAAAGAATTGGTAGTATTAGTAGACGTCAAGAAATGCCTATGAATTATTCACTTGTTATTGAACCATTCGATATTTGGGGCTTTGATTATATGGGACCGTTTCCTGCCTCTAATGGATATACACATATTCTAGTTGTTGTTGATTACGTTACTAAGTGGGTAGAAGCTATTCCAACTAGTAGTGCTGATCATAACACCTGTATTAAGATGCTTAAAGAAGTTATTTTCCCAAGGTTTGGAGTCCCTAGATATTTAATGACTGATGGTGGCTCACATTTTATTCATGGCGCTTTCCGTAAAATGTTTGCTAAATATGATGTTAATCATAGAATTGCATCTCCTTATCACCCTCAGTCTAGTGGTCAAGTAGAATTGAGTAATAGAGAACTCAAATTAATATTGCAAAAGACTGTTAATAGATCTAGAAAGAATTGGTACAAGAAACTTGATGATGCATTATGGGCTTATAGAACTGCATATAAAAATCTTATGGAAATGTCTCCGTATAAAATGGTTTATGGAAAAGCATGTCACTTACCTCTCGAACTAGAACATAAGGCTTATTGGGCTATTAAAGAACTCAATTATGATTTCAAACTTGCCGGTGAGAAGAGGTTATTTGACATTAGCTCACTTGATGAATGGAGAACCCAAGCCTATGAGAATGCCAGGTTGTTTAAAGAAAAAGTTAAAAGATGGCATGACAAAAGAATACAAAAGCGTGAGTTTAATGTCGGTGATTATGTATTGCTATACAACTCTCGTTTAAGATTTTTTGCAGGAAAACTTCTCTCTAAATGGGAAGGTCCTTACGTTATCGAGGAGGTCTATCATTCCGGTGCCATAAAAATCAACAACTTCGAAGGCACAAATCCGAAGGTGGTGAACGGTCAAAGAATTAAACACTATATCTCAGATAATCCCATAAATGTTGAAACCAATGTTATTGAAACTGTAACCCTAGAGGAATACATAAGGGACACTTTCCGGAATGTTTCAGACTCCGAAAAGGAATAGATATGTGGTACGGTAAGTAAACCGACTCCAAAACAGTTCTAATGGCAAATTTTCTCTGTTTTGGAATATTTAGAAAAATAGAAAAAAAAGAAGCAGTCCGGGAAGGACACGAGGCCTCCACGAGGGTGGAGGGCGCGCCCTACTCCCCTGGGCGCGCCCCCGTGCCTCGTGGGCACCTCGGTGCTCTCCGGACTCCGTTTTCTTGCACGTTACATATTTTGGTTGGTAAATATTCATTATATAATCTCCCGAAGGTTTGGATTCCTGTATCACGCAATTGTCCTGTGTTCTTGCTTCGAGCTGTTTTCTGTCAGGGTTGTCAAGGCCAGGCATCATGTCGTCCCCCTCCTCCAACAATGGTGACAACGATGCTTGGCTAATGAAGATAGAGCTGAAGAGGGAAGAGCCCATGGAGATAAACAAGGATGAAGGGATCAAGAAGGCCACGGAGGACCAAGCTCCTGAAGACAACCTTCAACTTGATCACAATCTTCTTACCCCAACTGAGATCGAAGCTTTCAAGATGATTGAGTTAGATCGTATACAAAACAAGTATCTCACACGTGAAAATATTTTGTTGAAGGAGCATATCGTTGCACTCAAGGGCATTATCCGCAAGTTGGAGGACCTATTACGCTCGATGTGCGACTATCCATCATCACCTCCACCTTCTTCACCAGCAAAGGAGACATAATCACATGGGTATGGGCACCCCCCTTGGCAACTGCCAAGCTTGGGGGAGGTGCCCCGGCATTATATCACCACCACATCTCCTATCTTTACCATTTTTCTTAGTTTGATCCTTTTAGTAGTATCTTGATTTAGTAGAATAATGTTTTTTGTGTGATCTAGTTTTGAGTTTTGCTTTATGATCCCTTTATGTAATCGAGTCCGTGACCTATATAATAAAGATTAGTGTTGAGTCAAGGGTTTGATTATTTTGCCATGATCTTGAGGGAATAAAATAAAAGAGAAAATAATAAAAAGAGATCATATTGATCTTATGGAGAGTAATGACTTCACATAGAAAGAGTATGATGATTAAAAATTGTTGAGAGTTGACAAACATAGCTTTGGTCATTGTTGCAATTAATAGGAAGTAATAAAGAAAGAGAGGTTTCACATATAAATATACTATCTTGGACATATTTTATGATTGGGAGCACTCATTAAAATATGACATGCTAAAGAGTTGACGTTGGACAAGGAAGACAACGTAATGGGTTATGTTTTCTTATATCTGAAATAAAGTATATTGTCATGGATCATCCAACATGTTGAGTTTGCCTTTCCACCTCATGCTAGCCAAATTCTTTGCACCAAGTAGAGATAATACTTGTGCTTCCAAATACCTTTAAACCAGTTTTGCCATGAGAGTCCACCATATCTACCTATGGATTGAGTAAGATCCTTCAAGTAAGTTGTCATCGGTGCAAGCAATAAAAATTGCTCTCTAAATATGTATGATTGATTGGTGTGGAGGAAATAAGCTTTATACGATCTTGTGATGTGGAAGAAATAAAAGCGACGGACTGCATAATAAAGGTTCATATCACAAGTGGCAATATAAAGTGATGTTCTTTCGCATTAAGATTTTGTGCATCCAACCCTGAAAGCGCATGGCAACCTCTGTTTCCCTCAGCGAAGGGCCTATCTTTTATTATTATCTCCTACCTTATGCAAGAGTCATGGTGATCTTCACCTTTCGTTTTTACATTTTATCCTTTGGCAAGCACATGATGTTGGAAAGATTCTGATATATATATATAGCTAATTAGATGTAAGTTAGCATGAGCTATTATTGTTGACATTACCCTCGAGGTAAAAGGTTGGGAGGCGAAACTATAAGCCCCTATCTTTCTCTGTGTCCGGTTAAAACTCTGTAACCACAAGTATTGCGTGAGTGTTAGCAATTATGAAAGACTAAATGATAGTTGAGTATGTGGACTTGCTAAAAAGCTCTGACATAGACTCTTTCTGATGTTATGATAAATTGCAATTGCTTCAGTGGCTGAGATTATAGTTTTTTAGTTCTCAATAAAGTTTCGAATTCATACTTTGCATTGTGGATAGATTATTACTTGAGCATAAGAAATCATATGACAATATCCATTTATGTTGTTGTTATGAGAATAATCATGATGCCCTCATGTCCGTATTTTATTTTATCGACACCTCTACCTCTAAACATGTGGACATATTTATCGTTATCGGCTTCCGCTTGAGGACAAGCGAGGTCTAAGCTTGGGGGAGTTGATACGTCCATTTTGCATCATGCTTTTATATCAATATTTATTGCATTATGGGATGTTATTACACATTATATCACAATACTTATGCCTATTCTCTCTTATTTTACAAGGTTTACATAAGGAGGGAGAATGCCGATACTAGAATTCAAATTTGGAAAAGGAGCAAATATTAGAGACCTATTCTGCACAACTCCAAAAGTCCTGAAACTCCACGAAAGTTATTTTTGGAAATAATAAAAAATACTAGAAGAAGAATCCACGTCAGGGGGCCTCCACCTGGACACGAAGGTGGGGGCGCGCCCTACCCCCCTGGGCGCGCCCCCCTGCCTCATGGGCCCCCTGTTGGCCTTCCGGTGCCCATCTTCTGCTATATGAAGTCTTTCGTCCGAAGAACAATCATAAGCAAGCTTTGACGAGACTCACCGCCACGAGCCGAACCTTGGCGGAACCAATCTAGGGCTCCGCAGAGCTGTTCTGCTGGGACACTTCCCTCGGGGGGGAAATCATCGCCATCGTCATCACCAACGCTCCTCTCATCGGGAGAGGGCAATCTCCATCAACATCTTCACCAGCACCATCTCCTCTCAAACCCTAGTTCATCTCTTGTATCGAATTCTTGTCTCTAAGTTTGGGATTGGTACTTGTAGGTTGCTAGTAGTGTTGATTACTCCTTGTAGTTGATGCTAGTTGGTTTATTTGGTGGAAGATCATATTTTCAGATCCTTTATGCATATTAATACTCCTCTGGTTATGAACATGAATATGCTTTGTGAGTAGTTACGTTTGTTCCTGAGGACATGTGAGAAGTCTTGCTATTAGTAGTCATGTGAATTTGGTATTCGTTCGATATTTTGATGAGATGTATGTTGTCTCTCCTCTAGTGGTGTTATGTGAACATCGACTACATGACACTTCACCATTATTTGGGCCTAGAGGAAGGCATTGGGAAGTAATAAGTAGATGATGGGTTGCTAGAGTGACAGAAGCTTAAACCCTAGTTTATGCGTTGCTTCGTAAGGGGCTGATTTGGATCCACATGTTTCATGCTATGGTTAGGTTTACCTTAATACTTCTTTTGTAGTTGCGGATGCTTGCAATAGGGGTTAATCATAAGTGGGATGCTTGTCCAAGTAAGGGCAGCACCCAAGCACCGGTCCACCCACATATCAAATTATCAAAGTACCGAACGCGAATCATGTGAACGTGATCAAAACTAGCTTGACGATAATTCCCATGTGTCCTCGGGAGCACTTTTCTCTATATAAGAGTTTGTCCAGGCTTTTCCTTTGCTACAAAAAGGATTGGGCACCTTGCTGCACCTTATTTACTTTTGTTACTTGTTGCTCGTTACAAATTATCCTATTACAAAACTATCTATTACCTATAATTTCAGTGCTTGCAGAGAATACCTTGCTGAAAACCGCTTATCATTTCCTTCTGCTCCTCGTTGGGTTCGACACTCTTACTTTTCGAAAGGACTACGATAGATCTGCTATACTTGTGGGTCATCACTGTCATTCTCTCTCTTCATGTAAACTTTGTAAAATAAGAGAGAAAAGGCATAAGCATTGTGACATAATGTGTAATAACAGCCCATAATGCAATAAATATTGATATAAAAGCATGATGCAAAATGGACGTATCAGGGGCGCGTCCTGGTGGGTTGTGCCCACCCAGGTGCCCCTCTCCAGCAGGTCTTGGCTCCAGAAATTCTTATTTATTATATAAAAATTCCTCGTGAAGTTTCGTTCCATTTCGAGAACTTTTATTTCTGGACAAAAACAACACCATGGTAGTTCTACTGAAAACTGCGTCAGTCCGGGTTAGTTTCATTCAAATCATGCAAATTAGAGTCCAAAACAAGAGGAAAAGCGTTAGGAAAAGTAGATACATTGGAGAAGTATCAACTCCCCCAAGCTTAAACCTTTGCTTTTTCTCAAGCAATTCAGTTGATAAACTGAAAGTGAAAAAGAAAAACCTTTACTAACTCTTTTCTCTTATTTGCATAAATAAGCTTAAACAACACTCGGGTTTTCAGCCAACATTATAACTAACCATGTCGACAATAACTCTTAAAGATTATATTAACTCATATCAATGACATAATTAGCTAGCGAGCAATAATAAGATATCTCGAACGACAACACATTGTCAAAACAACCATGATATAATATGACAATAGTGGTATCTCGCTAACCCTTTCTCAGACCGCAAAACAAAAATGTAGAATGATGACCCACAAGTATAGGGTATCTATCGTAGTCCTTCCGATAAGTAAGAGTGTCGAACCCAATGAGGAGCAGAAGGAAATGACAAGCAGTTTTCAGTAAGGTATTCTCTGCAAGCACTGAAATTATCGGTAACAGATAGTTTTGTGATAAGGTAATTTGTAACGGGTAACAAGTAACAAGTAACAAAAGTAAACAAGGTGTAGCAAGGTGGCCCAATCCTTTTTGTAGTAAAGGACAAGCCTAGACAAACTCTTATGTAAAGGAAAACGCTCCCGAGGACACATGGGAATTATCGTCAAGCTAGTTTTCATCATGCTCATTTGATTCACGTTCGTTACTTTGATAATTTGATATGTGGGTGGACCGGTGCTTGGGTACTGCCCTTACTTGGAAAAGCATCCCACTTATGATTAACCCCCTTCGCAAGCATCCACAACTACGAAAGAAGAATTAAGGTAAACCTAACCATAGCATCAAACATATGGATCCAAATTAGCCCCTTACGAAGCAACACATAAACTAGGGTTTAAGCTTCTGCCACTCTAGCAACCCATCATATACTTATTACTTCCCAATGCCTTAACCTACGCCCAAATCAATGGTGAAGTGTAATGTAGTCGACGTTCACATAACACCACTAGAGGAAAGACAACATACATCTCATCAAATATCGAACGAATACCAAATTCACATGACTACTTATAATAAGACTTCTCCCATGTCCTCAAGAACAAACGTAACTACTCACAAATCATATTCATGTTCATAATCAGAGGGGTATTAATATGCATAAATGATCTGAACATATAATCTTCCACCGAATAAACCAACTAGCATCAACTACAAGGAGTAATCAACACTACTAGCAACCCACAGGTACCAATCTGAGGTTTTGAGACAAAGATCAGATACAAGAGATGAACTAGGGCTTGAGAGGAGATGGTGCTGGTGAAGATGTTGATGGAGATTGACCCCCTCTCGATGAGACGATTGATGATGATGACGATGGTGACGATTTCCGCCTCCCGGAGGAATGTTTCCCCGGCAGAACAGCTACGCCGGAGCCCTAGATTGTTTTCGCCAAGGTTCCGCCTCGAGACGGCGGCCCGAAAGCTTCCCCTTATTTTTTCCAAGGCAAAAGACACCTTATAGCAGAAGATGGGCGTCGGGGGGCTGCCAGGTGGCCCACGAGGAAGGGGGCGCCCAGGGGGTAGGGCGCGCCCTCCACCCTTGTGGACGGTGGGTGGCCCCCCTCTGGTGCTTTCTTCGCCCAATATTTTTAATATATTCCAAAACTGACTTTCGTGGAGTTTCAGGACTTTTGGAGTTGTGCAAAATAGGTCTCTAATATTTGCTCCTTTTCCAGCCCAGAATTCCAGCTGCCGGCATTCTCTCTTCATGTAAAACTTATAAAATAAGAGAGTAAAGGCATAAGTATTATGACATAATGTGTAATAACAGCCCATAATGCAATAAATATCGATATAAAAGCATGTTGCAAAATGGACGTATCAACTCCCCAAGCTTAGACCTTGCTTGTCCTCAAGCGGAAGCCGATAACGAAAAATATGTCCACATGTTTAGAGATAGAGGTGTCGATAAAATAAAATACGGACATGAGGGCATCATGATCATTCTTAGAATAGCAACATATGATTTATGCTAAATTAACAATCTATTCACAATGTAAAGTATGAATCAGAAACTTCATTGGGAAACTAGCAAACTATAATCTCAGTCATTGAAGGAATTGCAATTTATCATAACATCGGAAAGAGTCAATATAAGAGCTTTTCAGCAAGTCCACATACTCAACTATCATTTAGTCTTCCACAATTGCTAACACGCACGAAATACTTATGGGTATGAAGTTTTAATCAGACACAGAGAAAGACAGGGGCTTATAGTTTCGCCTCCCAACCTTTTACCTCAAGGGTAACGTCAACAATAATGCTTTATGAAAACCCACATCCAATTGGATATATATATCAGGATCTTTCCAACACATAGTGCTTGCCAAAGGATAAAGTGTAAAAGGAAAGGTGAATATCACCATGACTCTTGTATAAGGTATAAGACAAAAATAAAAGATAGGCCCTTCGCAGAGGGAAGCAGAGGTTGTCATGTGCTTTTATGGTTGGATGCACAAAATCTTAATGCAAAAGAACGTCACTTTATATTGCCACTTGTGACATGGAACTTTATTATGCAGTCCATCGCTTTTATTTCTTCCATATCACAAGCTCGTATAAATATTATTTTCTCCCCACTAATAGATCATGCATATTTAGAGAGCAATTTTTATTGCTTGCAACAATGACAACTTACTTGAAGGATCTTACTCAATCCATAGGTAGATATGGTGGACTCTCATGGCAAAAATGGGTTTAAGAGTATTTGGAAGCACAAGTAGTATCTCTACTTAGTGCAAAGAATTTAGCTAGCATGAGGGGGAAAGGCAAGCTCAACATGTTGGATGATCCATGATAATATAATTTATTTCGGATGTAAGAAAACATAACCCATTACGTTGTCTTCCTTGTCCAACATCAACTTTTTAGCATATCATATTTTAATGAGTGCTCACAATCATAAAAGATGTCCAAGATAGTATATTTATATGTGAAAACCTCTCTTTCTCTATTACTTCTTATTAATTGCAACGATGACCAAAACTATGTTTGTCAACTTCTCAACAACTTTTATTCATCATACTCTTTATATGTGAGGTCATTACTCTCCATAAGATCAATATGATCTCTTTATTTCTTTTTATTCTTTCTTTTTTCTTTTATTCCCTCAAGATCATAGCAAAATAACCAAGCCCTCGACTCAAGACTAATCTTTATTATATATAGCTCACAGACATCGATTACATAGATAAGAATCAACACAAAAACTCAAAGCTAGATCATACTAAACTTTATTCTACTAGATATAACCAAAAGGACCAAACTAAGAAAAACGGTAAAGATAGAAGTGTGATGGTGATACGATACCGGGGCACCTCCCCCAAGCTTGGCAGTTGCCAAGGGGAGTGCCCATACCCATGTGTTTATTTCTCTTTCTTCGAAGGTGATGATGATGTAGCTGTTGATGAAGTCGTGTCACACATCGAACGTAGGAGATTCTCTAATTTACGAATAATGCCCTGGAGTGCGGTGATGTATTCTTGCAACAAAATATTTTCACGAGTGAGATACTTGTTTTGCACCCAAACTATTTCAATCATCTTGAAAGCTTCTATTTCAGTAGGGGTAAGATGGTTATAGTAAGGTTGAAGGATGTCTTCTTGTTCTGCTGACGGAGCTTGATCCTCCGTGGCCTTCTCGATCCTATCACCCTTGTTTATCTCTGCAAGTTCTTCTCTCTTCATATCTATCTTCATTAGCCAAGAATCGTCACCCGCGTTGTTGGAGGAGGGGGACAACATGATGCCTGGCCTTGAAAACTCTGGCAGAACACAGCTCGAAACAAAAACAGGAGATATTTGCGTGGTACGGTGGTCAAAACCTTCGGGAGATTATATAATGAATTTTTACCGACTAGAAGAAGTATCGTGCAAGAAAAAGGAGTCCGGAGGGCACACGAGGTGCCCACGAGGCAGGGGCGCGCCCTCCACCCTCGTGGATGCCTCGTGTCTCTTTCGGACTACTTCTTATTTCCCTATTTTCTTAAATATTCCAAAACGGAGAGAAATTGCTATTAGAACTGTTTTGGAGTCGGTTTACTTACCGTACCACATACCTATTCCTTTTGGGAGTCTGAAACGTTCTGGAAAGTGTCCCTTATGTACTCCTCCGGGGTTACGGTATCAATAACATTAGTTTCAACATTTATGGGATTACCTGAGACATAATGTTTGATTCTTTGACCGTTCACCACCTTCGGATTTGTGCCTTTCAAGTTGTTGATTTTTATGGCACCGGAACGATAGACCTCCTCGATAACGTAAGGACCTTCCCATTTAGAGAGGAGTTTTCCTGCAAAAAATCTTAAACAAGAGTTGTATAACAGAACATAATCACCTACATTAAACTCACGCTTGTGTATCTTTTGTCATGCCATCTTTTAAGTTTTTCTTTAAACAGTTTGGAATTCTCATAGGCCTGGGTTCTCCACTCATCAAGTGAGCTAATGTCAAATAGTCTCTTCTCACCGACAAGTTTGAAATCATAATTGAGCTCTTTAATGGCCCAATATTCCTTATGTTCTAGTTCTAGAGGTAAGTGACATGCTTTTCCATAAACCATTTTATACGGAGACATACCCATAGGATTTTTATATGCAGTTCTATAGGACCATAATGCATCATCAAGTTTCTTGGACCAATTCTTTATAGATCTATTAACAGTCTTTTGCAAAATTAATTTAATCTCCCTATTACTCAGTTCTACTTGACCACTAGACTGTGGGTGGTATGGAGATGCAATTCTATGATTAACATCATACTTAGCATGCATTTTACAAAAAGCACCATGAATAAAATGTGAACCACCATTAGTCATTAAGTATCTAGGGACTCCAAACCTCGAAAAAATAACTTCTTTAAGCATCTTAATAGAGGTGTTATGATCAACACTACTAGTTGGAATAGCTTCTACCCACTTAGTAGCGTAATCAACAACAACTAAAATATGTGTATATCCGTTAGAGGAAGGAAACGACCCCATATAATCAAAGCCCCAAACATCAAACGGTTCAATAACAAGTGAATAGTTCATAAGCATTTCTTGACGTCTACTAATATTACCAATTCTTTGACATTCATCACAAGACAAGACAAACTTAGGGCATCTTTGAAAAGAGTAGGCCAATAAAAACCGGATTGCAATACCTTATGTGCAGTTCTATCTCCAGCGTGGTGTCCTCCATAAGCCTCGGAGTGACACTTGCTTAGGATCTGTTCCTATTCATGCTCAGGTACACAACGTCTAATAACACCATCTACTCCTTCTTTATAAAGGTGTGGGTCATCCCAAAAGTAATGCCTTAAATCATAGAAAACCTTTTTCTTTTTCTGGTATGTGAAACTAGGTGGTATTAATTTAGAAATAATGTAATTAGCATAATTAGCATACCATGGAGCAGTACAAGAAGCATTTATGACAGCTAATTGTTCATCAGGAAAACTATCATCAATACGAGTGGGTCATCAAGAACATTTTCTAACCTAGATAAGTTGTCTGCAACGGGGTTGTCAGCTCCCTTTCTATCAATAATATGCAAATCAAATTCTTGTAGCAAGAGAACCCATCTAATAAGTCAAGGTTTGGCATCTTTCTTTTCCATAAGGTATTTAATAGCAGCATGATCAGTGTGAACAGTTACTTTAGAATCAACAATATAAGGTCTAAACTTATCACAAGCAAATACAACTGCTAAAAATTCTTTTTCAGTAGTAGCATAATTTCTCTGGGCACCGTCTAGAGTTTTACTAGCATATTGGATAACATTTAATTTCTTATCAACTCTTTGTCCTAGAACAACACCTACAACATAATCACTAGCATCACACATAATTTCAAAGGGTAAATTCCAATCAGGTGGCTGAACAATAGGTGCAGAAATCAAGGCTTTCTTAAGTATTTCAAATGCTTCTACACAATCATCATCAAAGACAAAAGGAACATCCTTTTGTAAGAGATTAGTCAGAGGCCTAGAAATTTTTTAGAAGTCTTTAATGAACCTCCTATAAAAACGGCATGACCAAGGAAACTTCTTATACCTTTAATGTCCTTAGGACACGACATCTTTTCAATAGCATCAACTTTAGCTTTATCAACTTCAATACCTCTTTCAGAGATTTTATGCCCCAAGACAATACCTTCATTAACCATAAGGTGGCACTTTTCCCAATTCAAGACAAGATTAGTTTCTTCACATCTCTGCAAAACTCGATCAAGGTTGCTTAAGCAATCATCAAAAAAAGTTCCATACACGGAGAAATCGTCAATGAAAACCTTAACAATCTTTTCACAAAAGTCAGAGAATATAGCAGTCATACATCTTTGAAAGGTAGCAGGTGCATTACATAAACCAAAAGGCATACGTCTATAAGCAAAGGTACCGAAAGGGCAAGTAAAAGTGGTCTTTTCCTGATCCTTTTTTGACACAGGTATTTGTGAGAAACCAGAATAATCGTCTAGAAAGCAAAAATGTGTATGTTTGGATAATCTTTCTAGCATTTGATCAATAAAAGGTAAAGGGTAATGATCCTTTCTAGTAGCTTTATTTAATTTGCGGAAGTCAATTACCATTCTATAGCCTGTAACAATTCTTTGTGGGATCAATGCATCTTTATCATTAGGAACAACAGTAATACCTCCCTTCTTAGGGACACAATGGATAGGACTTGCCCACTGACTATCAGCAATGGGATAAATTATACCTGCCTTTAGAAGCTTTAGTATTTCATTTCTTACCACTTCTTTCATCTCAGGATTTAACCGTCGTTGGTGATCAATAACCGGTTTAGCGTCTTTCTCCAATTTTATTTGTGCTGGCATAGAGTGAGACTAATGCCCTTAATATCATCAAGAGTATATCCAATAGCAGCACGGTGCTTCTTCAGAGTTTTCAATAATTTCTCTTCTTCTTGCTCTGAAAGGTTAGCACTAATAATAACATGATATATCTTCTTTTCATCAAGATTAGCATATTTAAGAGTATCAGGTAATGGTTTAAGCTCAAACACGGGATCACCCTTGGGTGGAGGAGGATCCCCTAAAATTTCAACAGGCAAGTTGTGTTTCAAAACAGGTCCCTGCTTAAAGAATACTTCATCTATTTCCCTTCTTTCATTCATAAACATATCATTTTCATGGTCTAGCAAATATTGTTCTAAAGGATCATTAGGAGGCACGACAATAGAAGCAAGACCAATAATTTCATCTTTACTAGGCAATTCCTTATCATGGGGTTGTCTATGAAATTTAGCAAAATTAAAATCACGAGACATATCCCCTAAACCAACAGTAACAATATCATTTTCGCAGTTTATCCTAGCATTAACAGTATTCAAGAAGGGTCTACCAAATATAATGGGACAAAAGTCATCTTGTGGGGAACCAAGAACAAGGAAATCAGTAGGATATTTAACTTTCCCACACGAGACTTCAACATCTCTAACAATCCCAACTGATCAAATAGTATCTCTATTGGCAAGCTTAATTGCAACATCTATATATCTTCTATCTCACCAGGTGCAATATCATGAATAATTTCTTTGTATAAGGAATGAGGTATTACACTCGCACTAGCACCCATATCACATAAGCCATGATAGCAATGATCTCCTATTTTAGCAGAAACAACAGGCATGCCTACAATAGGTCTGTGCTTACTTTTAGTATCGGGTCTAGCAATTCTAGCAGCTTCATTACAGAAGTAAATAACATGCGCATCAATATTATCGACCAAGAGATCTTTAACCATAGTAATACTTGGTTCAACTTTAATTTGCTCAGGGGGTGTAGGTGTTCTAGCATTACTCTTACGAACCACAACATGATCCTTTATTCTAACAAGGAAAGGTGGTTTCGCAATATAAGCGGTAGGAACAATAGGATCAACATTATAAGTGATAGCTTTTCTTCAACTTTAATAGGCTCAACTACTTTTACTTCAATGGGAGGATGATATTTAAACCACTTCTCCTAAGGGAGATCAACATGAGTAACAAATGATTCACAGAAAGAAGCTACTATCTCAGAGTCAAGTCCATATTTAGTGCTATATTCACGAAAAGCATCGGTATCCATAAAAGATTTAACACAATCAAACTTAGGTGTTATACCTGACTCCTTACCTTCGGTGAGTTCCCAATCTTCGGAGTTGTGTTTAATTCTTTCCAATAAATCCTATCTGGATTCAATAGTCTTCATCATAAAAGAACCAGTACAAGAAGTATCGAGCATGGAGCGACTATTGAGAGAAAGCAAAGCATAAAAATTTTGAATAATAATTTCTCTTGAGAGCTCATGATTGGGGCATGAATATAACATTGAATTAAGCCTCCCCCGAGCTTGAGCGATACTTTATCCTTCGCGAGGCCAAAAAATATATATATAATTACGATCACGATGAACCTGATGCATAGCGCAAAACTTCTGGTGAAATTCCAATTTCAATCGGTTGTAGTTCCATGATCCAATATCATCACATATCCTAAACCATGTCAATGGCTTTCCCTTCAAATATAAAGGTAAGACCTTCTTATTGATAACAGCCTCGGGCATACCTGCAAGCTTAAATAATCCACAAACTTCATCCACATAGATTAGGTGCATATTGGGATGTAATGTTCCATCTCCTGTAAAAGGATTAGCTAGCAGTTTCTCTATCATACCTGAAGGAATTTCAAAGTAAACATTTTCAGTAGGTTCAGTAGGTTGAGGAGCAAATCTTTGCTCAACTGGTCGGGGTGAAGATACCCCGAACAAGCCCCTCAAAGGATTATTTTCCATAGTAACAAGTGAATGTAAATTTCAGCACACTATATAATTTTTTCCTTACCAAATTCCACCTACCAAAGGCGCTTCACTCCCCGGCAACAGCTCCAGAAAAGAGTCTTGATGACCCACAAGTATCGGGGATCTATCGTAGTCCTTTTGATAAGTAAGAGTGTCGAACCCAACGAGGAGCAGAAGGAAATGACAAGCAGTTTTCAGTAAGGTATTCTGTGCAAGCACTAAAATTATCGGTAACAGATAGTTTTGTGATAAGGTAATTTGTAACGGGTAACAAGTAACAAAAGTAAACAAGGTGCAGAAAGGTGGCCCAATCCTTTTTGTAGTAAAGGACAAGCTTGGAAAAACTCTTATATAAAGGAAAGCGCTCTCGAGGACACATGGGAATTATCGTCAAGCTAGTTTTCATCATGCTCATATGATTCGCATTCGTTACTTTGATAATTTGATATGTGGGTGTACCGGTGCTTGGGTACTGCCCTTCCTTGGACAAGCATCCCACTTATGATTAACCCCTCTCGCAAGCATCCGCGACTACCAAAGAAGAATTGAGGTAAACCTAACCATAGCATGAAACATATGGATCCAAATCAGCCCCTTACGAAGCAACGCATAAACTAGGGTTTAAGCTTCTGTCACTCTAGCAACCCATCATCTGCTTATTACTTCCCAATGCCTTCCCCTAGGCCCAAACAATGGTGAAGTGTCATGTAGTCGATGTTCACATAACACCACTAGAGGAAAGACAACATACATCTCATCAAAATATCAAATGAATACCAGATTCACATGACTACTTATAACAAGACTTCTCCCATGTCCTCAGGAACAAACGTAACTACTCACAAATCATATTCATGTTCATAACTAGAGGGGTATTAATACGCATAAAGGATCTGAACATATAATCTTCCAACGAATAAACCAACTAGCATCAACTACAAGGAGTAATCAACACTACTAGCAACCCACAGGTACCAAACTGAGGTTTTGAGACAAAGATCGGATACAAGAGATGAACTAGGGTTTGAGAGGAGATGGTGCTGGTGAAGATGTTGATGGAGATTGATCCCCTCCCGACAAGAGGATTGATGATGATGACGATTTCCCCCTCCCGGAGGGATGTTTCCCCGGTAGAACAGCTCCACCGGAGCCCTAGATTGTTTCCGCCAAGGTTCCGCCTCGAGACGGCGGCGCTTCGTCACGAAAGCTTCCTTCTTATATTTTCCAGGGCAAAAGACACCTTATATCAGAAGGTGGGCATCGGGGGACTTCCAGGTGGCCCACGAGGCAGGGGGCGCGTCCAGGGGGGTAGGGCGCGCCCTCCACCCTCGTGGACGGTGGGTGGCCCCCCTCTGGTGCTTTCTTCGCCCAATATTTTTAATATATTCCGAAACTGACTTTCGTGGAGTTTCAGGACTTTTGAAGTTGTGCAGAATAGGTCTCTAATATTTGCTCCTTTTCTAGCCTAGAATTTCAGCTGCCGACATTCTTGTTGGAAATATGCCCTAGAGGCAATAATAAATTAGTTATTATTATATTTCCTTGTTCATGATAATCGTTTATTATTCATGCTATAATTGTATTGACCGAAACAGCAATACATGTGTGGATACATAGACAACACCATGTCCCTAGTAAGCCTCTAGTTGACTAGCTCGTTGATCAATAGATGGTTACGGTTTCACGACCATGGACATTGGATGTCATTGATAACGGATCACATCATTAGGAGAATGATGTGATGGACAAGACCCAATCCTAAGCCTAGCACAAAGATCGTGTAGTTCGTATGCTAAAGCTTTTCTAATGTCAAGTATCTTTTCCTTAGACCATGAGATTGTGCAACTCCGGATACCGTAGGAATGCTTTGGGTGTACCAAACATCACAACGTAATCGGGTGGCTATAAAGGTGCATTACGGTATCTCCGAAAGTGTCTTGGGTTGGCACGAATCAAGATCGGATTTGTCACTCCGTGTAAGCGGAGAGGTATCTCTGGGCCCACTCGGTAGGACATCATCATAATGTGCACAATGTGACCAAGGGGTTGATCACGGGATGATGTGTTACGGAATGAGTAAAGAGACTTGCCGTAACGAGATTGAACAAGGTATCGGGATACCGACGATCGAATCTCGGGCAAGTATAATACCGCTAGACAAAGGGAATTGTATACGGATCGATTGAGTCCTTGACATCGTGGTTCATCCGATGAGATCATCGTGGAACATGTGGGAGCCAACATGGGTATCCAGATCCCGCTGTTGGTTATTAACCGGAGAACGTCTCGGTCATGTGCCTTGTCTCCCGAACCCGTAGGGTCTACACTTAAGGTTCGGTGGCGCTAGGGTTATATAGGAAGCTTGTATGTGGTTACGAATGTTGTTGAGTCCGGATGAGATCCCGGACGTCACGAGGAGTTCCGGAATGGTCCGGAGGTAAAGATTTATATATGGGAAGTCCTGTTTTGGTCACCGGAAAAGTTTCGGGGTTTATCGGTAATGTACCGGGACCACCGGGAGGGTCCCGGGGGTCCACCAAGTGGGGCCACCTGCCCCAGAAGGTTGCGTGGGCCAAGTGTGGGAGGGAACCAGCCCCAAGGGGGCTGGTGCGCCCCCCACTAGGGGCCCAAGGCGCAAGGATGGGTGGGAGGGGGCAAACCCTAGTCCAGATGGGCCCTAAGGCCCATCTAGTGGGCGCCTCCCTCTCCCTCCCCTCTTGGCCGCCTCCCTTGATCCCATCTAGGGCTGGCCGCCCCCCTAGGGGGTGGAAACCCTAGAGGGGGCGCAGCCCTCCCCTTCCCCTATATATATGAGGCCCTGGGGGCTGCCCATAACACATGAGAACCTCTCCTCTCGTTGGTGCAGCCACCATCTCTTCTTCCTCCTCTCCCTTGGTGCTTGGCGAAGCCTGCTTGGATTGCCACGCCCTCCATCACCACCACGCCGTTGTGCTGCTGTTGGATGGAGTCTTCCTCAACCTCTCCCTCTCTCCTTGCTGGATCAAGGCGTGGGAGACGTCACCGGGCTGTACGTGTGTTGAACGCGGAGGTGCCGTCCGTTCGGCACTTGATCATCGGTGATCTGAATCACGACGAGTACGACTCCTTCAACCCCGTTCTCATGAACGCTTCCGCTTAGCGATCTACAAGGGTATGTAGATGCACTCTCCTTCCCCTCGTTGCTGGTTTCTCCATAGATAGATCTTGGTGACACGTAGGAAAATTTTGAATTTCTGCTACGTTCCCCAACAGTGGCATCATGAGCTAGGTCTATTGCGTAGATTCTTTGCACGAGTAGAACACAAAGTAGTTGTGGGCGTTGATTTTGTTCAATATGCTTACCGTTACTAGTCCAATCTTGTTTCGACGGTATTGTGGGATGAAGCGGCCCGGACCGACCTTACACGCTCTTCGTGAGACAGGTTCCACCGATCGACATGCACTTGGTGCATAAGGTGGCTAGCGGTGCCGCCTCTCCACTTTAGTCGGAACAGATTCGATGAAAAGGGTCCTTATGAAGGGTAAATAGCAATTGGCACATCACGTTGTGGTTTTGCGTAGGTAGGAAACGTTCTTGCTAGAAACCCAAAGCAGCCACGTAAAACATGCAAACAACAATTAGAGGACGTCTAACTTGTTTTTGCGGGGTATGCTATGTGATGTGATATGGCCAAGAAGAATGTGATGAATGATATGTGATGTATGAGATTGATCATGTTCTTGTAATAGGATTCACGACTTGCATGTCGATGAGTATGACAACCGGCAGGAGCCATAGGAGTTGTCTTTATTTATTGTATGACCTGCGTGTCATTAAACAACGCCATGTAATTACTTTGCTTTATTGCTAACCGGTAGCTATAGTAGTAGAAGTAATAGTTGGCGAGACAACTTCATGAAGACGCGATGATGGAGATCATGGTGTCATGCCGGTGACGATAATGATCATGGAGCCCCGAAGATGGAGATCAATGGAGCTATATGATATTGGCCATATCATGTCACTACTATATAATTGCATGTGATGTTTATTATGTTTATGCATCTTGTTTACTTAGAACGACGGTAGTAAATAAGATGATCCTTACAACAATTTCAAGAAGTGTTCTCCCTAACGTGCACCGTTGCTACTACAGTTCGTCGCTTCTAAGCACCACGTGTTGATCGGGTGTGATGGATTCTTACGTTCACATACAACGGTGTAAGAAAGATTTACACACGCAATACACTTAGGGTTAACTTGACGAGCCTAGCATGTAAAGACATGGCCTCGGAACACGGAGACCGAAGGTCGAGCATGAGTCGTATAGTAGATACGATCAACATGAAGATGTTCATCGATGATGACTAGTCCGTCTCACGTGTTGATCGGACACGGCCTAGTTGATTCGGATCATGTAATCACTTAGATGACCAGAGGATGTCTATCTCGAGTGGGAGTTCATAAGATGAACTTAATTATCCCGAACATAGTCAAAAGACCTTTTGCAAATTATGTCGAAAGCTCGCGCTTTAGTTCCACTGTTTAGATATGTTCTTAGAGAAAATATAGTTGAAAGTTGAAAGTAGCGATTATGCGGACGGAGAAAGCTTATGTCCTTAATGCACCGCTCGGTGTGTGCTAAACCCCAAACGTCGTTTGTGGATGTTGCGAACATCGGACATACACGTTTTGATAACTACGTGATAGTTCGGTTAAGCGGTTTAGAGTTGAGGCACCAAAGACGTTTTGAAGCGTCATGAACATATAAGATGTTTGAGGGCTGAAATTGGGATTTCAGGCTCGTGCCTCGCCAAGAGGTATGAGACCTCCGACGATTTTCTTAGCCTGCAAACTAAGGGAGAAAAGCTCAATCGTTGAGCTTGTGCTCAGATTGTCCGAGTGCAACAATCACTTGAATCGAGTGGGAGTTGATCTTCCGGATGAGATAGTGATGTTTCTCCAAAGTCATTGCCACCAAGCTGCTAGAGCTTCGTGATGAACTATAACAAATCAGGGATAGATATGATGATCCTTGAGGTATTCGCGTTGTTTGACACGCGAAAGTAGAAGTCAAGTAGGAGCATCAATTGTTGATGGTTGATGAAACCACTAGTTTCAAGAAGGGCAAGGGCAAGAAGGGCACTTCATGAAGCGGCAAATCAGATTCTGCTCCAAAGAAGAAACCCAAGGTTGAACCCAAACCCGAGACTAAGTGCTTCGTAATAAGGGAACAGCCATCGGAGCAGAATTACCCTAGATACTTGGTAGATAAGAAGGCTGGCAAGGTCGATAGAAGTATATTGGATATACATTATGTTAATGTGTACTTTATTAGTACTCCTAGTAGCACCAGGGTATTAAGATACCGGTTCGGTTGCTAAGTGTTAGTAACTCGAAATAAAAGCTACGGAATAAAAGGAGACTAGCTAAAGGTGAGCTGACGATATGTGTTGGAATTGTTTCCAAGGTTGATATGATCAAACATCGCACGCTCCCTCTACCATCAAGATTAGTATTAAACCAGAATAATTGTCATTTGGTGTTTGCGTTGAGCATAGACATGATTGGATTATGTCTATTGCAATACGGTTATTCATTTAAGGAGAATAATGGTTACTCTATTTATTTGAATAATACCTTCAATGGTCTTGCACCTAAAATAATGGTTTATTGAATCTCGATTGTAGTGATACACATTTTCATGCCAAATGTATAAGATAGTAATGATAGTACCACTTACTTGTGGCACTGCTATGTAAGTCATATTGGTGTAAAACGCATGAAGAAGCTCCATGTTGATGGATCTTTGGACTCACTCGTTTTGAAAAGTTTGAGACATGCGAACCATGTCTATTGGTGCATACGCATGAAGAAACTCCATGCAGATGGATCGTTTGGACTCACTTGATTTTGAATCACTTGAGATATGCAAATCATACCACATGGGCAAGATGACCTAAAAGCCTCGGTTTGATAAGATGGAACAAGGTAGCAACTTGTTGGAAGTAACACATTTTGATGTGTGCAGTCCAATGAGTCTTTGAGGCATGCAATGAATATCATTATGTTCGACTTCACGGATGATTCGAGTATATGTTGAGTATATTTACTTGATGAAACACAAGTCTGAATTGTTGAATGGTTCAAGTAATTTCAGAGTGAAGTTTAAGATCATTGTGACAAGAGGATAAAATGTCTATGATATGATCGTAGAGATAAGTATCTGAGTTACGAGTTTTGGCACACAATTAAGACATTGTGCAAATTGTTTCACAATTAATACCGCCTGGAACACCATAGTGTGATGGTGTGTCCGAACATCATAGTTGCAACCTATTGGATATGGTGCGTACCATGATGTCTCTTATCGAATTACCACTATCATTCATGGGTTAGGCATTAGAGACAACCGCACTCACTTTAATAGGGCACCACGTAATTCCGTTGAGATGACACCGTATGAACTATGGTTTAGAGAAACCTAAGTTGTCATTTCTTAAAGGTTTGGGGCTGCGACGCTTATGTGGAAAAGTTTCAGGTTGATAAGCTCGAACCCAAAGCGGACAAAATGCATCTTCATAGGACACCCAAAACGGTTGGGTATACCTCCTAATTCAGATCCGAAAGCAATAGGGATTGTTTCTTGAATCGGGTCCTTTCTCGAGGAAAAGTTTGTCTCGAAAAGTTGAGTGGGAGGATGGTGGAGACTTGATGAGGTCATTGAACCGTCACTTCAACAAGTGTGTAGCAGGCACGGGAAGTTGTTCCCATGGCACCTACACCAATTGAAGTAGAAGCTTATGATAGTGATCATGAAGTTTGGATCAAGTCACCGACGTACCTCGTGGGGTGACAAGGATGCGTACTACTTGAGAGTGGTACAAGAATCATGTCTTGAAGGTCATGTTGCTAGACAACAATGAACCTCGAGCTATGGAGAAGCGATGGTGGGCCCAAATTCCGACAAATGGTTAGAAACCATGAAATCCGAGGTAGGATCCATGTATCATAACAAAGCATGGACTTTGGTGGACTTGCCGATGATCGGCAAGCCATTGAAATAAATGGGTCTTTAAGAAGAAGACGGACATGGACGGTAATGTCACCTTCTATGAAGCTCGACTTGTGGCAAAGAGTTTTCACAAGTTCAAGGAGTTGACTACGATGAGATCTTCTCATCCGTAGCGATGCTTAAGTCCGTCGGAATCATGTTAGCACAAGCTGCATTTATGAAATCTGCGATGGATGTCAAGACGAGTTTCCTTACCTTTACGTAAGGAAAGGTTGTATGTGATACAATCGAAAAGTTTTGTCGATCCTAAGGATGCTAAGAGGTATCTTGGCTCCAATGATCCTTTCTAAGGACTGGAGTAAGCATCTCGGAGTTGGAATGTGCACTTTGATGAGATGATCAAAGATTTTGGGTGTATACAAAGTTTATGAGAAACTTGTATTTCCAAAGAAGTGAGTGGGAGCACTATAGAATTTCTGATGAGTATATATTGTTGACATATTCATGATCAGAAATGATGTAGAATTTCTGGAAAGCATATACGGTTATTTGAAAGATGTTTTTCAATAGAAAACCTGGATTAAGCTACTTGAACATTGAGCATCGAGATCTATGAGGATAGATCAAAATGCTTAATAATACTTTCAAATGAGCATATACCTTGACATGATCTTGAAAGTGTTCAAGATGGATCAGTCAAAGAAGGAGTTCTTGCCTGAGATGTAAGGTATGAAGTTAAGAGTTAAAGCTCGACCACGGCAGAAAAGAGAGAAAGGACGAAGGTCGTCCCCTATGCTTTAGACGTAGGCTCTATAGTATGCTATGCTTTGTGTACCTTGACCGAAGTGTGCCATGCCATGAGTCGATCAAGGGTACAAGAATGATCCAGAATGGGGATCATTGGACAGCGGTCAAAATTGTCCTTGGAGTAAATAAGGACATGTTTCTCGATTATGGAGGTGATAAAGAGTTCGGCGTAAAGGGTTACGCCGATGCAAGCTTTAACACCTATCCGAAAGTGACTCGAGTAGCAAACCGGATACGTATAGTGGAGCAACCATTTGGAATAGCTCCAAGTGGAGCGTGAAAGCAGCATTTACAATATGACATAGAGAATTGCGAGTACACACGGATCTGAAAAGGTTCGGACCGTTGACTAAAACCTCTCTCACAAGCAAAACATGATCAAACCCCGAACTCATTGAGACTTAATCACATGGTGATGTGAACTAGTTTAAGACACTAGTAAAATCTTTGGATGTTGGTCACATGGCGATGTGACCTATCGATGTTAATCACATGGCGATGTGAACTAGATTATTGACTCTAGTGCAAGTGGGAGACTGTTGGAAATATGCCCTAGAGGCAATAATAAATTAGTTATTATTATATTTCCTTGTTCATGATAATCGCTTATTATTCATGCTATAATTGTATTGACCGGAAACAGCAATACATGTGTGGATACATAGACAACACCATGTCCCTAGTAAGCCTCTAGTTGACTAGCTCGTTGATCAATAGATGGTTACGGTTTCACGACCATGGACATTGGATGTCATTGATAACGGGATCACATCATTAGGAGAATGATGTGATGGACAAGACCCAATCCTAAGCCTAGCACAAAGATCGTAGTAGTTAGTATGCTAAAGCTTTTCTAATGTCAAGTATCTTTTCCTTAGACCATGAGATTGTGCAACTCCGGATACCGTAGGAATGCTTTGGGTGTACCAAACGTCACAACGAATCGGGTGGCTATAAAGGTGCATTACGGTATCTCCGAAAGTGTCTGCATTGGGTTGGCACGAATCAAGACTGGATTTGTCACTCCGTAAACGGAGAGGTATCTCTGGCCCACTCGGTAGGACATCATCATAATGTGCACAATGTGACCAAGGGGTTGATCACGGGATGATGTGTTACGGAACGAGTAAAGAGACTTGCCGTAACGAGATTGAACAAGGTATCGGGATACCGACGATCGAATCTCGGGCAAGTATAATACCGCTAGACAAAGGGAATTGTATACGGGATCGATTGAGTCCTTGACATCGTGGTTCATCCGATGAGATCATCGTGGAACATGTGGAGCCAACATGGGTATCCAGATCCGCTGTTGGTTATTGACCGGAGAACGTCTCGGTCATGTCTCGCTTGTCTCCCGAACCCGTAGGGTCTACACACTTAAGGTTCGGTGGCGCTAGGGTTATATAGGAAGCTTGTATGTGGTTACCGAATGTTGTTCGAGTCCCGGATGAGATCCTGGACGTCACGAGGAGTTCGGAATGGTCCGGAGGTAAAGATTTATATATGGGAAGTCCTGTTTTGGTCACCGGAAAAGTTTGGGGTTTATCGGTAATGTCTGGGACCACCGGAGGTCCCCGGTCCACCAAGTGGGGCCACCTGCCCTGAGAAGGTTGCGTGGGCCAAGTGTGGGAGGAACCAGCCCCAAGGGGCTGGTGCGCCCCACTAGGGGCCCAAGGCGCAAGGATGGGTGGGAGGGCAAACCCTAGTCCAGATGGGCCCTAAGGCCCATCTAGTGGCGCCTCCTCTCCCCCCTCTTGGCCGCCTCCCTTGATCCCATCTAGGGCTGGCCGCCCCCCTAGGGGGTGGAAACCCTAGAGGGGGCGCAGCCCTCCCCTTCCCCTATATATATGAGGCCCTGGGGGCTGCCCATAACACATGAGAACCTCTCCTCTCGTTGGTGCAGCCCTGCATCTCTTCTTCCTCCTCTCCCTTGGTGCTTGGCGAAGCCCTGCGGGATTGCCACGCTCCTCCATCACCACCACGCCGTTGTGCTGCTGTTGGATGGAGTCTTCCTCAACCTCTCCCTCTCTCCTTGCTGGATCAAGGCGTGGGAGACGTCACCGGGCTGTACGTGTGTTGAACGCGGAGGTGCCGTCCGTTCGGCACTTGATCATCGGTGATCTGAATCACGACGAGTACGACTCCTTCAACCCCGTTCTCATGAACGCTTCCGCTTAGCGATCTACAAGGGTATGTAGATGCACTCTCCTTCCCCTCGTTGCTGGTTTCTCCATAGATAGATCTTGGTGACACGTAGGAAAATTTTTGAATTTCTGCTACGTTCCCCAACAATTCTCCCTCTTCATGTAAACCTTATAAAATAAGAGAGAAAAGGCATAAGTATTGTGACATAATGTGTAATAACAACCCATAATGCAATAAATATCGATATAAAAGCATGATGCAAAATGGACGTATCACAAAGCACCTCCAAAGTTCAAGCAGTGACTAAACATTGTAATTCATGGTAGAAAAGATCCAGTCATGATGCACCCAACATTAGCTACGCACAATGCATAAGTCATGACAGTTGTGCTCTCAGGTTCTAGCGCTTGTTTTAGAAGGAGATGACGCAACATAAAAGTAAATAGATAGTCCCTTCGCAGAGGGAAGCATTGATTTGCAGAGGTGCCAGAGCTCAAGTTTTTAAAACAGAGGTAAATGATATTTTGAGACATGCACCCTTCTCATTTACTTCACGACCATCAGTTATCGGTATCTTCCATGCTAAGCACACTATTGGCGGTTCCCAAGCGATAAAAGTAAAGGTTTACTCACCCTCCACCAACAACCACATTCCACGGCTTGTCCGAAACAATGGGTGCCGTCCAAACCGACATCAGTCCCGGGGGAGTTTTGTTTAATTATTTGCATTTTTTAGTTCGGGACTAGGCATCCCTATTACCGCCCTTTTCTCGTGCGATGTCGAGTGAATAAACACTCGACCTGAGAATAACCCGCTTAGCATGGAAGATACCGACCACCTCTTGTCGTTCCATGAACGATCCAGGCACACAAAAAGGATATTTATTTAGAAGTTTTTTAGAGGTGGCACATGCAAATTTACTTAGGACGGCAGGGTAATACCGCATATAGGTAGGTATGGTGGACACATCTGGAATAACTTTGGGTTCAAGGTTTTTGATGTACAAGCAGAATTCCCACTTAGTAAAGGCGAAGGCTAGCAATTAGATTAAGAAGCGGCCAGCTAGAGAGCAACAACGGTCATAAACATGCATTATGCATAAGTAACATTGGACACTAGCATGAGTAGGATATGAACACCATGAAAATAAATATCATAGAGGCTTTGTTGGTTTTGATTCAACCACATGCATGAACATGTGCCAAGTCAAGCCACTCGAACATTCAGAGGAGGATACCATATCATCATACTACATCACAGTCATTTTAACGCAATGTTGATATCCAAGATAAATCATTATCCACTCCCAGCTACTTATGCATGGCATGAGAAACTATAATCTCTAATTGTCATTGCAAACATGTTTAATCATAATGGGCTGAATCATGGATACTAGGTTAAACATATTTACACAAACAGAACAAATCGAGTTCATATTAGTTTCTCTCTGCCACGGCCAGTTCATCGAATGTCGTCATTATTGCCTTTCACTTGCACGACCGAACAATATGAAAATAATAATAGTGCAAGAGTGTCGTGGACTAAGCTGGAATCTAGAAAACATTTTATTCAACGGGACAAGACAAGGTAAAATGTGCTCTTTATTAGATCAACAATTATTAATATGAGTGCCACTCAACATTTTCATCGTGGTCTTCTCCTTGGTAAGACTCAGACCAAAAGAAAAGAAATTTAGAGAAACACATTGAAATATTTTTGGAGTTTTTAGTTTTCTTGAACAAGCAAATAAAAGGGGAAAACAAAAATGAGAAAAAACTATTTACACGGGAAAGCTCCCAACAAGGAAATCTTTTTGGGTTTTCTTTTTAATATTACTACTAAGCATGCATAGAAAGTAAATTAACTACAACTAATTTTTTTTGATTTTTTTCTAAAGTTTTTCAAACACACAAGAAGAAAGCAAGAAAATAAATCTAACATGGATGATATAATGAAAAAGTGTGAACACCGACTAATGGAATAAGTGAACATGAATGTAATGTCGGTGGGAAACACGTACTCCCCCAAGTTTAGGCTTTTGGCCTAACTTGGTAGTCGATGAGTAGCCTGGATGATAGTAGGGGTACCGAGGAGCAGGCATCCACTCATCCCACTGTTGAGGATCCTCCTCTGCCTCTACAGCAGCCTGAGCGTTCCAATAGGCGATGATGTCTGCAGGCATGATCCTATATCCGCCGCTGGCAACAGAATCAAACAAAGAAGGAGCAGGCAATGGGATAATATCACGTGTTTCAATGCTAAAAACTAGGTTATAAGGAATAGGGATGTCAGGGTAATCTTTTGCAATAAAATGGTGGTGTTCCATGGCTGCGCGGTCTAGGTAAACCTTGGCCAGAGGGTAATCATGATGGCGTATCTCAACATTAAAGTGAGCTGCCAAATGAGTAGCGAAAATCCCACCATGTATTTTACCCTTGGAATTATTAATGTGGAGGCGACGAGCCACAATAGATCCCAAGATATAAGTGCTGTCGCCCTCTAGTGCACGACACAAAACAACAAGGTCTGGTGAGCTGAGCGCACCCACCTTCTCTCTAGCAAGCAAGCATTTTGCAATGAAAAGAGCAAAGTAATGAACAACAGGAAAATGCAAGCTAGCGGCAGTGATAGCTGACACCCCTCTCTCATCTCCCACTGTCAAAGTGTGATAAAAGGTCTCAAACTCCTTGGCCTAGGCTCGGGGTAAACTCCCATCATAAGGGATCATGCATATGTCACAAAATTTAGTGAGTGGTATCTGATGATTTTCAGCATATAAATCAAAACTCACTTCAGGAGGATTATTCCTAGGAAGGAAAGTAAAACTTTTAACAAAGATGTTTGTGAGGATTTGATGTTGTTCACACTCATCTGCGATGAAGTCGGTGAGGCCGGCATTAGCAGCATATTGTGTCAACTCCTGAAGGATTCCAGCCTCTTAGAGGAACGGGGTGTGCGGCCATTCACACGGTCGTACTTCCGCCAACCTCCGAGGATGGAGATCACTATCAGATGGCTCCCCAATAACACCCTTGGAGTTCTTGTTAGAGTCAAACTTCCTAAAGATATTCATGGTTTTCCTATGAACAAAAATTCTAAAATGTATTAGCCCACAAAATTTTCTCAATAGAACTTCACAAAAATGATACCAACTACTCATAGGGATACATAGAGGCCATAGCAAGCGTTCAAACTACTTAGAACTCTAAGAGTTAAACATGCAAGCTCATCTACAGCAGCACCAAGAGTAACTAACTATGCAAAATATAAACCACTAAAACAAAAACTAATTGGACAAACGGTGGAGTCACATACCAAGCAACAATCCCCGAAACAGTTTCGAAAACAGAGCTTTGGGCAAAGAGATCAAAATCCGCGGGTTTGAGAGCAAGAACACGGGAGAGAGAGCAATGGAGATTTTTTCTGGAGGTGAGTGATGATGTGGTGTGAAGAGATAAGTGAGGGGGCCCACGTGGGGCCCACAACCCACTAGGGCGCGCCTGGGGGTCCTGGCGCGCCCAGGTAGGTCGTGCCCACCTAGTGCACCTCCCTCTGATATTATTTGCACCAGAAATTCAGAAATATTCAGAAAAAAATCTTATTAAATTTTGAGGGCATTCTGAGAACTTCTATTTTTGGGTCATTTTTTATTACACGAGAAATTCAGAAAACAGACAAAACATGGCATTTTATTTTATTTAACTAATAAAAACAGAAAACAAAGAGTAGGGACATAAGGTAGTGCTTACTAAATTCATCAACTTCATACCGTTCAAAAATGATCCATTAATAAGGTTGATCAGGTCTTATTAACAACCACTTTCGATTAGCATGAAACCGAAGAACTTTCGTAAATCGCTAAGTTACCTCAATGGGGATATGAATGTCCCCAACAATAAGTATTTCATATTTCTTTTTGATAGTAGGTAGAGGTATTTGAAAACTTCCAATAGTGATTGTCGGAGGTTTTTCAATAACATTAATACCATTCACTTGGAACTGTTTCTTCGGAAAGTGCACCGTATGCTCATTACCATAGATATGAAAAGTGATCTTGCTTTTATTGCAATCAATAACAGCCCCCGTAGTATTCAAGAAGGGTCTACCAAGGATAATCAACATGTTGTCATCCTTGGGCATCTCAAGTATAACAAAGTCAGTCACAATAGTAACATTAGCAACAACAACGGGCACATCCTCACAGATACCGATAGGTATGGCAGTTGATTTGTCAGCCATTTGCAAAGATATTTTAGTAGGTGTGAGTTTATTCAAGTCAAGTCTTTTATATAAAGAGAAAGGCATAACACTAACACCGGCTCCTAAATCACACAAAGCAGTTTTCACATAATTCCTTTTGATAGAGCAAGGTATAGTTGGTATTTCCGGATATCCAAGTTTTTGAGGTACTCCATCTTTAAAAGTAGAATTATCAAGCATAGTGGAGATTTCAGCTTCCGGTATTTTTCTCTTATTTGTGATGATGTCTTTCATATACTTTGCATAAGGAGGCATTTTTAAGATATCAGTTAAGCGAGTACGCAAAAAGACTGGCCTCACCATTTCAGCAAAGCATTCAAATTCTTCATCATCTTTCTTTTTAGTTGACTTGGATGGAAAAGGCATAGATTTTTTAACCCACGGTTCTCTTTCTCTACCGTGTTTTCTAGCAATGAAGTCTCTTTTGTCATATCTTTTATTCTTAGGTTGTGGGTTATCAAGATCAACAGGTGGTTCTATCTCAACATCATTATCTGGTTCTTTATCTATGTTTGGTTGAGAGTCTTCATGAACATAATCATTATCTTTTTCATTATCACTAGGCGAGTGTTCATTACCAGACTGAGTTTCAGCATCAGAGATAGAAGTTTCATTATCATTATCAGGAGGTTTTTCTATTTCAGGTTCACTAGAAGCATGCAAAGTCCTATCATTTTTCCTCTCTTTTCCTTTCTAGAAGGACTAGGTGCACTAGTGTTATTTCTTTGTGAATCTTGTTCAAGTCTTTTTGGGTGTCCCTCAGGATAAAGTGGTTCCTGAGTCATTTTACCTCCTCTAGTTGCAACTCTAACAACAAAGTCATGTATATTGTTATTCATTTCATCAAGCAATTATCTTTGTGATTTAACAACTTGTTCTAACTGGGTTCGAACCATAGAAGCATGTTTTCCAACACCTCTAACATCATTTGAGATTCTAAATAACAAGTCACTCAAGCGAGCAATCATATCAGAATTATATTTCAATTGTTTCATAACATTTGCATTGAAGTGATCTTGTTTTCTAATATAATTTTCAAACTCATAAAGGCATTTGCTAGGATGCATATTGTGAGGATTGTCATTATCATTGAACTTCATTAAAGAATTTACCTCTACCACCTTAGGCAGTGGTGGTGTATTAAGCCCATGTATTTCTTAAATAGGAGGTAAATTTTTAACATCCTCAGCTTTAATACCTTTTCCTTCATAAATTTCTTTGCCACTTGCATATCTTCAGGACTGAGATATAATATACCCCTCTTCTTCGGAGTGGGTTTAGCTAGTGGTTCAGGAAGAGTCCAATCATCATAGTTTTTCAATATATTATTCAATAATTCTTCAGCTTGTCCAATAGTTCGTTCCGTGAAAACACAACCAGCACAACTATCTAGGAAATCCCTAGAAGCATCGATTAGTCCATTATAGAAAATATCAAGTATTTCATTTCTCTTAAGAGGGTGATCAGGCAAAGCATTTAAGTAACTGGCAAAGCCTCCCCCAAGCTTATGGGAGACTCTCTTCTTTAGTTTGCACAAAGTCAAATATTTCTTGTAAGGCAACCTATTTCTTATGAGCAGGGAAATATTTTTCAGAGAAGTAATAAATCATATCCTGGGGACTACACACACAACCAAGAGCAAGAGTATTGTACCAAGCTTTATCATCACCCTTTAACGAGAACGGAAATAATTTAAGAGCAAAATAATAACGAGTTTTCTCATCATGAGTAAAAAGGGTGGCTATGTCATTCAACTTAGTAAGATGTGCCACAACAGTTTCAGTTTCATGACCATGGAAAGGATCAGATTCAACCAAAGTAATTAACTCTGGGTCGACAGACAATTCATAATCCTTATCATCAATCAAGATAGGTGAAGTAGAAAACTTAGGATCACATTTCATTCTGGCATTCAGAGATTTCTCTTTATACTTGCATAATAGTTTCTCTAGATCATCTCTATCTCTGCAAGCAAGAATATCTCTAGTTGTCTCCTCATTCATAACATAACCTTCCGGTACCTTAGGCAATTCATATCTAGGAGGGCTAGTTCTAGCAGGTGTTTCAGGAGTTTCAGTTTCAAGCTCATCATCAGATTCAACAACATCATGTTGTATTACTCTAGCAATTTTTTCATCAAGAAATTCACCAAGTGGCACATCATCATTATCAAGCAAGGTACTAGCATAATCATAAGCATCATTCATAGTAGAAGTAGCATCATCAATAACTTGCGACATATCAGGATTAATAGCATGTGGTCGTGTTGCAAGTTTACTTATAATAGAAGGTGAATCTAAAGCAGAACTAGATGGCAGTTCCTTGCCTCCCCTTGTCTTTGAGGGAAATATCTTAGTCTTAGCATCCTTCAGATTCTTCATAGTGATAGTATGATAAGAATCCCAAGTGACTCAACAAATATAGCTATGCTCCCCGACAACGACGCCAGAAAAAGGTCTTGATAACCCACAAGTATAGGGGATCGCAACAGTTTTCGAGGGTAAAGTATTCAACCCAAATTTATAGATTCGACACAAGGGGAGACAAAGAATATTTGAAGGTATTAGCAGCTGAGTTGTCAATTTAACCACACCTGGAGATTAATTATCTGCAACAAGTAATCAGTAGCAAAGTAATATGATAGTTTTAATAATAGTAGCAGCAGTATCGGTAACAGTAACAGTGATAGCAATAATTTTGTAGCAAGTGTAACAGTGATGATAGCAGTAGTAACTTAGCAAGAACAATATAAAATAAATTCGTAGGCATTGGATCGGTGACTTGTTGGATGATATTCATCATGAGACAGTTATAACCTAGGGCGATACGGCACTAGCTCTAGTTCGTCAATATAATGTAGGCATGTATTCCGTAAATAGTCATACGTGCTTAAGGAAAGAACTTGCATGAGATCTTTTGTCCTACCCTCCCGTGGCAGCGGGGTCCATATTGGAAACTAAGGGATATTAAGGCCTCCTTTTAATAGAGAACCAGAACAAAGCATTAACACATAGTGAATACATGAACTCCTCAAACTACGGTCATCACCGGGAGTGGTCCCGACTATTGTCACTCCGGGGTTGCCGGATCATAACACGTAGTAGGTGACTATAACTTGCAAGATCGGATCTAAAACATGGATATAATGATGATAACATAGACGGTTCAGATCTGAGTTCATGGCACTCGGGCCTAAAGTGACAAGCATTAAGCATAGCAAAGTCACAGCAACATCAATCTAAGAACATAGTGGATACTAGGGATCAAGCCCTAACAAAACTAACTCGATTACATGATGAATCTCATCCAACTCCTCGCCGACCAGCGAGCCTATGAAGGAGTTACTCACTCCCGGCGGGGAGCATCATGGAATTAGCGATGGAGAAGGGTTGGTGATGATGAAGAACGAAGATCCCCCTCTCCGGAGCCCCAGCAGACTCGGATCCGCCTCCGATGAAGAACAGGAGGTGACGGTGGCTCCGTCTCGTGGATCACGATAATTCTTTCTCCTTGATTTTTTTCTGGAAAAATAGGATTTTATAGCATCAATTTTAGGGTCCGCGGGGCCACCAGGTGGGGAAAACCCACCTGGGCGCACCAGGAGAGGGGGGTGCGCCCTCGTGGGTTGTGCTCACCCAGGTGCCCCTCTCCAGCAGGTCTTGGCTCTAGAAATTCTTATTTATTATATAAAAATTTCTCGCGAAGTTCCGTTCCATTCCGAGAACTTTTATTTTTGCACGAAAACAACACCATGGTAGTTCTGCTGAAAGCAGCGTCAGTCCGGGGTTAGTTTCATTCAAATCATGCAAGTTAGAGTCCAAAACAAGAGGAAAAGCGTTAGGAAAAGTAGATACGTTGGAGACGTATCAACTCCTACTGCTTGTAAATTAAGAATAGTACATGAGTGGTCCCATTAACTTGTTTATCTCAACATGAAAGTATGCCCAACCACGCCAACCACCATCCTCAGAACACCTCCACCAATCTAGCCCCCTCCGCCTAGCCCCCGCACTATACGCCACCGGACACCCCCGCCGCGGCGGCCACCACAACATCCTTACTTCCCGGTGATCTTTTCCTTCGTATCATCATGTCTCTGGCCACACTCTCATTTGCAAAGGGACACACTTTTGAAGCGAGGTGTCCCGATCAACTTTGAAGATGGGAGAGATATGGAGGAATTCCATCTTGTGATCCAATTCACTAGATCCAAGATCCACCTCAATGAGGACTCTGTGAGTACGATCCTTCTTTGACGCTTTGGTCGTCGAGCTTCTCTGTTCAAAGTTCATCATTTGTAAAATTGTCATACAAGTTTACGGTTTCTTCCAAAGAAGTTGGTTTTTCCATCATCAAGGAAGGTAATGTTCTAAGCCTGGGTACAATATGAATTTCCTGCTATGGGGCTATGGAGGTCCCAACTCTACCTGGGAACTTGATCAGTAGGTGAAGGAAAAGGTAGATGCCTGGACTTATATCTTTAAGCAACACCCTCATAGATCATACATGCAAGCGCTTCAATCTCCTCGTATCTATCATGATCATCCGGAATCTATCCCAAGATTTACTTCAAATTCAAATTTTCAGATGCATCACGGCTCAATTCAGGGCGCATTCAAGCCGATGATCAATTTAATTCGGGAGCGGGATCTCAGGAGGTTCAAACACTCCAGTTGGTTCGTGAACTGTTTTGTGTACGTTGCTTGCTCACAGGCCACTTTCAGCCCGAATTCAAATATCGTATCAAATGGAGAGCATGCAATCAATGGGGCCACATCGTTCGGGGTTATTTTTTCACTAATAAGCCCATTGATAACCCATGGCTCATCTCACCCAGCAACCCCATTATCATTCTCAGGCAGGAATCCACTGTTCGCACGTACCAGGCTAATCAGGCCGTTGATACTAGTGTTCACCTGGGCAATAGAATCAACACCTCGGTCTCACCACCTTTGGTAGGTGACCATCATCACGCTGCTGCTCCAGCTTCTTCCACCAACCTGCACATCTACTCTGTCGCCGCCCCTCGGATTGTCGTCCGACACCTTGTTGTCCACCACTCCCCCACCCTCGCATGCTCTGATGGTGACATTTCCATTTGATCCGACACCGTTTATTCCCCCAAAAAATCAATCCATTGAGGTTGAAGGCAGGCCTGCTAGGGTTCATGTTTTGGACGGTGGGTGAAACCGGTCCATGAGGAGTGGGCTATCGCTACGATTGTCCCCATGCCAAATCTTCCTATGGTATTCAGCACAATCTGTGAGGTACTGTCAGAGTTTCTTTCTGAAGTCAAGCACTAGGGATTTTCTAAAATTTCTCCGTGACCATTTGGCCAAGCATATGTCAAATTAGACAGTGTATTTGGTAGAGATGAGTTAGTTCTTTAGAGTCCGCATGCATTCAGAAATGTCCATGTTATCTTTGGAAAGCATAATGAGGGATTGAATAGGAGGAGGCTTACTATGAATAGAGAGGAATGGACCTTGCTCTATGGCTTTCCATTTGACAGAAGATGTATTTATGAAATCAATAATGCAGTCAAAGGATTTGGGACCTTTTCACATTGGGATAGAAACACCAGTACTAGGGCTAATCAGATGGTCAAGGTGAGGGTGGAGGAGCTTAAGGACATCCCTGCTGGTGTGGTGATTGGTGAAGGGCATAACTTTCAGATGGACTCACTTATTATACGAGTTGTGATTGTTCAGCAGCAAATGCTTGGGGCTGAAACACCTAATGTTGGTCCCATCCCTGATGATGGTATCCACATCCTAGACCTCACCAGCCTCACTTTCACCCAAACAAACACAATCACTTCCTTGGTCCTGTTCAACGGCATGAAGCAGAGTATGTGTAGCCCAGTAATGCAGGTAATCAGGCACACGCCAATCTAAACTTATAGTTGGTAGTGGTTCAACAACTGGTGCCAAATCTTAACACTCCATTGGATATGGAAGAGGAAGAGGATGATCTACCTAGCTGACGACATTGGGTTATGCCACATGATAATGAGATAGACCTTGAAATTCACATAGGAGAGTTTCTTCAATTAAATGAGCTGATGGACCCTATGATGGTAGATGAGAATGTTGGTAATGATGGGGGTGAGGGAGTCCCGGACTAGGGGGTGTCCGGATAGCCGGACTATCGTCACGGCCGGACTCCAAGACTATGAAGATACAATATTGAAGACTTCGTCCCTTGTCCGGATGGGACTTTCCTTGGCGTGGAAGGCAAGCTTGGCGATACAGATATGTAGATCTCCTACCATTGTAACTGACTCTGTGTAACCCTAACCTATCCGGTGTCTATATAAACCGGAGGGTTTTAGTTCGTAGGACGAAAAACAATCATACCATAGGCTAGCTTCTAGGGTTTAGCCTCCTTGATCTCGTGGTAGATCTACTCTTGTACTACCCATATCATCAATATTAATCAAGAAGGAGTAGGGTATTACCTCCATCAAGAGGGCCCAACCAGGTAAAACATCGTGTCCCTTGTCTCCTGTTACCATCCGCCTAGACGCATAGTTCGGGACCCCCTACCGAGATTCGCGGTTTTGACACCGACATTGGTGCTTTCATTGAGAGTTCCTCTTTGTCGTCACCGATAGGCCCGATGGCTCCTTCGATCATCAACAACGACGCGTCCGGGTGAGACTTTTCTCCCGGACAGATCTTCGTATTCGGCGGCTTTGCATCAAGGCCAATTAAGCAGCCATCCGGAGCAGATCGAGAGCTACGCCCGCCATCAGTCGATTTGGAAGTTTGAACTATATGGCCGATATCCGCGGAGACTGATCTTCGACGGATTCGAGCCACGCCAAGCGTGCCGCCTTGTCTCGATGGGCATGATCTAGCTCTGCAGCGAACGAAGGCCTCGAGGCCGCACCAAGATCCGCTCCGACCCTTAATCCGGGCCGGATTCCCCGATCGAGGACGAGTGGTTGGACACCGCCTCGGGGCTACAATCTCTACGGCGATCGAGCCAACTCCATCCCTGTCGCTGCGAAGACCTCGACTGTGGTGTCGGACTCCTCTCCGGACTCGAACCCTCCGCGCCCTTGTCAATCGGATCCGATTGGGCGCCGGTCATGGAGTTCACGGCCGCGGACATCTTTCTGCACTCGCCCTTTGGCGACATCCTGAATTCACTAAAGTCTCTCACTTTATCCGGAGAGCCTGGCCGACTATGGTCGAAGGTTGGGATGCGACGATGAAGAAATTCAACACCCACCCACCACCCACTTCAGAGCCACCGCCGAAAGCTTACACGACGTGCTCGATTTCGACTCAAGACATCGACGGTATGGACGACGATGTAGGAGACAATAATGAACCAGCACCTATAGGATGTTTGGACAACCTCATTCCATGATGTATACATGGTGGATACACCTAAAGGAAATGAAGACGAGGAACAACGGACGCTACGAAGGATAAATCCTCGAAAAGCAGTCAAACGGCAACGTAAGCGTCGAACAAAGTCCCGCCTCAACAAAGACCCAGCCATAGAGCAGGCGAACCGTGGACAATGAACAAGCTATCGAGCAATCGTCCAACAAGACAACTTGATAAACAATCTGTCCCGGGGAAGACAACAGTTCGGATGATCTCACACCGGACAAACTATTGGAGCAAAATGACCTCCGAAAAGGCTCGTCGCCATCACACAGTAGCCTGAAAAAGCGTAGCGAAGCTCAAAACAGCGGAAGATGCACTCAGGATCAGATGGAGCAAAGTATTCAAGACCATGAGACAAGTCTGGCGACGATCGCCGAACAAAGAGCTACCGAGAAAGAAAGCTACTTGCCCGAATTCGATGGGGAGGCCTTAGAGCCCCCACAATCAAAAAGTAAGAAGGCCACCTGGTCGGATGGACGACCCCACGGCAAAAAGAGAGCGGCGAATGGCACCGCACACAAGCCAATATGCGATCCGCATAAGGATTCACATCCAAAGGATGGCCCAGTTAGGTCCATCTATGGTCCAAGAAAGCAGGCTCGTCAAAGCAATGCAACACGTCAAAATTCAAGATTACGGCACACCCAAATATAGGGGCGCCGCACACCCCCTATGTTTCACCGATGAGGTGCCGGATCATGAATTTCGGTGGATTCAAACCCGTAAACATAGAGGCATACGACGGAACAAGAGACCACGAGTGCGGATCGAGGATTACATCCTCCACATACACATGGCTAGAGGAGATGATCTCCACGCCATAAAATACTTACCCCTTAAACTCAAAGGGCTAGCTCGGCATTGGCTTAAAAGCCTTCCCGAAAATACCATTGGAAGCTGGGAAGAGCTCGAGGACGCGTTTCGGGCAAATTTTCAGGGGACCTATGTCCGCCCTCCGGATGCAGACGATCTAAGTCACATAACTCAACAGCCCGGAGAGTCAGCCCGAAATTCAGAACAGGTTCCTTACTAAAAGAACCAAATAGTCGATCGTCCGGACGCCAAGCCTTAGCAGCTTTCAAACACAACGTCCGAGACGAATGGCTCGCCAGCACCTCGCCAAGAAAAACCAAGAACAATGGCCGCACTAACAAGCCTCATGACCCGCTTTTGCGTGGGAGAGGACAGTGGCTAGCAAGATGCGATACCAATGACCCAAGTACATCCAAGTCGTGGATGGAACGGAAACCACGGCGCAACAAGGACCAGCGCCAGATTAAAAGGAACAGTCCAAAGAGCACGGCAAATAACGCCGGATTCAAAAGCTCATGACGAACAACAAAAACTGCCCTTAAGGACAATAGCGATGAGCTATCCAACTTCAACAAAATCTTGGACAATATATGTCAAATCCACAAGACTCGGGAGGCCTGCTAACCATACCCATAGAAATTGTTGGGTCTTCAAACAGTCCGCAGATCGAACGGCGAACACAAGGGCTCGACACACCAAGTGAAGATGACGACGAGCACCACAAGCGAGCCCCGAAAGCAAAAAACTTTCCCACAGGAGGTTAAAACAGTAAACTCACTTCACGTGATCAAAGGAAAAAGAGCGGCGCCCACTAAAAGGCGCGCCGCACACCGTTGTCAAAACCAATCACCTTCGACCATCGTGACTATTCAAAATATCCGGACGCAGGATGGACTGCCTTGATATTGGATCCTATAATCGACGGATTCCAATTTACACATGTCCTCATGGATGGCGGCGAGGACATAAGCCCGATATATCGTGACACAATCCGCAGGATGGGGATAAACCCAACCAAAATTCGTCAGTAGCAACACCTCCTTTAAAGGAGTAATGCCAGCCCATATGCCCTTTGTACGGGCTCCATATCGCTAGAAGTTGTGTTTGGTTCATCCGACAACTTCCGCCGTGAAAGGTTACTCTTCCATGTCGCCTCGCTTAAAAGTAGCCATCAAGCACTATTGGGACGCTTGAAGCTTTCGCCCGCTTTAACGCAATACCGCATTATGCATCTCTAACACTTAAAATGCCCGGTCCACGCGGCATCATCTCGTTAGAAGGAAGTATTATGTTTCTCGAGCACGGAAGAACGGAGACTGCCTTGACAGCCCCACAGCTATCCCTTTCGCTAGGCAAAGAACACGAATTGGTCATTCAAACCCCGGACACGGCTAGACGAGTCCGGCGCCTTACTAGCGGCATACCCCATACGAGGGGCTGCATGCATGTATAACAAGAGACAATAAAGCTCAATTTTATTCAATTCTTGAACTGCATCTGCTTATTTAATATTAAGTACATCTTTCGCACGATCCTTTTCTTTCAAACTAAGTTCCTCTCTTTACAGATGAACAACGTGCTACACCCGTCCCGTGATACGCCACAACGGAGACACAAAGCGCAGACGCGATGAGGGACCCGCTGCAAGGATTCTTTTCAGATTAAGACCTGCGTAAACCTTCTTTCACTGTCTCTTGTTGATATACATCCCCGGTTCCTTAATATAACCGAGGAGGAGGCTGGTGCTTTGGCATTGGCCGCACCAGAATTTTTTGCGTGCACTGACACTGGGGCTTAGGCATTATTCTGCCCATTTTCATAAAGACCGAAAACCTTAGGGAGTATTCGCGCCTCGAGTTAGGCCTTATATGCATCAGCTCCAATCATGTCTTTGGTCAAATGTTGGGTTGCCCGGCCCTTTGTTTTGCTTCCTTACGCCCGCTTTCATGGCTAACGCGACACCGGAGAACTCTCGCGATTGTGCCCGGTTCGCCGGGCGAGCACCTCAAGAGAGAAAGCCAAAACCGACCGTCATGATATAGCGAGACTGGTCAACCACTCGATGACTCACAGAATGTTTAGGATTCCTCCAAGATTAACGAAGGACCGGTTTTCGATCAGCACATACGCACTTCGAATTCGGAGAGTGCGGTGCCCCTGTGGGCTATATAGTAGCCCCACCTCGAACTCCTATGGCTAAGTGAAAGTGATAAAGCATTATAGTCCGGTTGCTCGGTTTGCTACGCTATCACCTCCTTAACAGACCAAGACGTTGGATTAAGTGTGAAAAAGCGCTTTCTTTGCAAACACCCCGCACTATGTGCGTGGGGGCTAAACCAAGGACTGCCATCTTTCAAAGTTATATACACATATACATAAACGGCCGACAGGAGTAGTTTACTACTTGAACGCACAAGTATAAAAAGCTCCTATATTATATTGAAACATTGTTTTCACAAATCATACATGTCATTTAAACATAATATCCTTCGAGCATTGTGTCTCTATTAAACGAGCGCCTCAGCAGACTTCTTCAAAGTAGTGCTCGCAGTACTCGGCTTCGTCCAATCTTGGGATGCAACGTCGGTGGCCTTCATCTCTGCCCAAGATGTCTTGACACGGAAAGAGCCATCCGCGCCCCTCAATACACGCCGATCGCTTCATTGTGTCGACACGCTGTACCGCACCAAGAAACTGCTGCACTAAACCAAAATAGCTCTTGGTGGGTCCGCCCGCCACAAGTGAGTCAAGACATGCTTCATGGCAAATCCGACAACCGATTCAGCTCGCCCATTCGCCAACCGATCGGTCAGCGTAGAGGACGCCCGACTATGGAATTGCGACCAATATAGCTCTTCCTTCGTGCCCCTTCCGCCCCGTAAGTGCTCAACAGCGTCCGCAGCGCTTCGCCGCCAAGTCCGATAAGCATCCTCCGAACTCCACAACTTATCCAACCGAGCATACTTTGATCTCAGATATTTTCTCTGCGCAGTAAAACGGTTTTCCAGCCAAGAATTGCCCCGGCCCGACTCAGCTCCTCCTTGGCAGCTCTCAAGGCCGATTGGGCATTCTTGGATTCGGCGGCGGCCTTTTTAGGCCCTCTTGTTCCGCTTTGACGTTCTCTTTCAAGAACCTCGCAGCGATCGGTAGTATTCCTTAACTTTTTGCCATATCGGCAATTTCCTCTTTGCTTGGCAAAGGAGCAGCCCGCTCAACTTCTAGCTCTTCTATCGCTTTTAAAGCGCCACATTACTAATTTCGCTTGCTCTTTCGCTCGGGCGAAGTTCTGCCCGCAGCTCTTCCACGCAGCGGCACCATCTGCATTAAGCATAAGAATAGTAAGACACGGGCGTCAAGCTCCCTTACCAGTGTCCGCATAGAAGTCGATACCTTGTGACTCGTCAAACCGCTTATTGACCAGCGCGATGTCCGTGATCCGCCTCGTCAAGTTGCCGCTTTAGTTCGGCATATTCATCATCCGGCTGGCCTCCGGACGCCCGCCACCTGTTTAGGAGCGGCGATATGTTATAATCGAGATTTGATCTCGGCACGTTGTCAATTTTGACAACATACCGAGTCTCGAGGGCTACTATCTATACTATGCATTTTATATGCATAATCGCTGAAGGTACATCATTTTTACGACCTCAAACCCCGTCCAAGAAGCTTCGACGGCTTCATGCAATCCTCTCTCTGGATGCAATTATTTCAATCACCATACCCATTAGAGCACGGCGATCTTCTGAAATAGCCGCCGCCGAGCAGATCCTTCACTCCTCCGACCGCACACCACTTGGCGTCGGACCTTCCGCCCCGCCGACTTGGGAAACCCTCCGCGACACACCTCCGGGTCGTCCGCTTCTATGAGGGTGCGACAGCGGAGGCGTTCCTGCTCTCCATCATCTCCTAAGAAGATCCTCAAGACGAGCTCACGAGAAGGGCTGAGGTCCCAACTACAAGGTACAATTTCGTTATCTTCATGAATAAATACAGGATGTTCCTTATTTACAAGACCCTTCTTTTTACTTACGGCTCATTGAGTGCCGATCCCTCGGGAAATAATGCGGCTGGGTTACTTCCCAGCCACGGACTCTCCGCCAAGATTCCTTTCCCTCTTTGAGGCCTTGACCTCCGATCTTCCAAGCGGTCCTCTTCTCTCCTCGGAAGGTGGGACTCTTAATCCTCCTTCCTTGACCGCCTCCTTCAGAGGCAGTTGCTTCCCCGCCCCCTTCGCCTTCTTCAAAAGGTGCGACCTTCAACATCTTGTTCAAATGGGATCCGCGTGGTCTCCGGGAGGAGCCGGACACCTTATTAACTTTGCCTTGGCTATCCACTCCTGCTCAAGAAACGACTTTTAAAGGGCATATATATAAAATAAATGAATGAACAGCTTGTCCGTTACTGATCGCTTACTTGAGTATCTGGCGATTGCAGCTTAGTCCTGCGTCCTCGGTCAAGTCCGGACACTTCTCTTGTGATCCAAGAACAGTTTATACATCTCCACGGCGTCGTGCCCATAAAATTTTGAGAGCTCGTGGTCCCTCCGGATTGAATTCCCACAAAGTGGAGGGGGCGACGCTTGGGCTGAAGGCGCCGGATCACCATAACCTGCGCCATCGCGACTAGATTGATCCTCTTTCCGGAGGTCTCGAATCTGGCCCCGCAGCAAGGGAACGCCCTTGGGCGGCCCCGCCGAGCCCCTTGTTGACCCATGATGCCACCACTGTGGTGGACCTGAGCGGAAGGCGTGGAGCGCCGCCCATTTGGTGCCCCCGGGAGCGGTGATATAAAACCACTCCCGCTGCCACAAACCAAGCTCCTCTTGAAAAGAGCCCTCGGTCACGGAGCATCAGACATTTGCTTATGACTGCCCCTCCGACTCGCTTGTTGCCCTCGATCATCTTTGGCTCCACCTTGAAGGTCTTGAGCCACAATCCAAGGTGGGGGTAATATGGAGGAAGGCCTCACATATGACAATGAACGATTTAGATATGGAGGATGGACTCGGATTCAAGTCATGGAAATCAAGCCCATAGTAAAACATGAGCCCCGCACAAAGGGATCCGTCGGAAGCCTAAACCCAAGGAAGTGGGACACGAACACCACGCTCTCGCCGGGCTCAGAGTGGGAATGACCTGCCCTCGAGCAGCAGCCTATGCAAGATCTCGCCGTTAGATACCCGACGCCTCGCAGCTTTAGCACATCTTCTTCGTGATGGAGGAAGACATCCATCGGCCGTCTTTGGTCGGATCCGGACATCGCCGAAAGTCCGGCGCTGAATCAAGCTTTGGGTGTTGGAACTCGGCGAGGCTAACTCGATGGAGGGTGTAAAAAGAAGAGGGCCTTGGTCTCATTATAAAGAGGTTGAATACCAAGAGCCCACCCCGTGGTCGATTAGGACTCGCCTTTGATAGAGAAGGCAAGCCGACGGGCACGGTTGGGTTACCCACGTCCGTATTGATGAGGATCCCAGAATAAGGGGGCACGATCTATGCTTTGATAAGACGTGCCAAGGAAACCGCCTCGCTAAACATGCTGAGGTGGAACAATAAAAAATGATTCATATAAAGGCCTGGTCGTAGTGTGATGTCACGCCGCGGAATACATCAGCAGATCTGTGCAAAAATTATTCTCTCTACGGTGTTATGAGGAACTTGTTTTGCAGAGCCGAACACTATCCTTGTGTTCAAAACCTTCTATGAAGTATTCGGAGGAGGAACCCGCCTTGCAATACCGAAGACAATATGCGCGTTGGACTCGTCGTCATTGAAGCCTGGTTCAGGGGCTACTGAGGGAGTCCCGGACTAGGGGGTGTCCGGATAGCCGGACTATCGTCACGGCCGGACTCCAAGACTAT